>CAUYUJ010014686.1:196042-223542 GCA_963575745.1 Prorocentrum cordatum
GTGGGGGAAACGCGAGCGAGAGCAACCACTGGGGCCTTCGGTGGAGTTCCCTATGGAGCTATGGGGCCACGAAACGCTGCCCAGGGTGGGGGAAACGCATGCGAGAGCAACCACTGGGGCCTTCGGTGGAGCCCCCTGATGGGGCTACGAAGCGCTGCCCACGGTGGGGGAAACGCATGCGAGAGCAGCCACTAGGGCCTCCAGTGGAGCTCCCTATGGGGCCACGAAGCGCTGCCCAGGGTAAGGGAAACGCATACGAGAGCAACCACTGGGGCCTTCGGTGGAGCTCCCTATGGGGCCACGAAACGCTGCCCAGGGTGGGGGGAACGCATGCGAGAGCAGCCACGGGGGCCTTTGGTGGAGCTCCCTATGGGGCCACGAAGCGCTGCCCAGGTGGGGGAAACGCATGCAAGAACAACCCTGGGTGCCCTCGGATGGTGCTCCCTATGGCGGCTACGGAAACGTGCCCTGGGTGGGGGAAAACGCATGACTGAGAGCAGCTCAACTGGGGCTCCGGTGGAGCTCCCTTATTGGGGCCCACGAAACGCTGCCCAGGGTGGGGAAAAATTGCATGCGAGAGAAAAATGGGGCCTTCTGGTGGTGCTCCTATGGGCCCTATGGGGCTACGAAACGCTGCCCAGGGTGGGGGAAACGCATGCGAAAGCAACCACTGGGGCCTTCAGTGGAGCTCCCCATGGGGCCACGAAACGCTGCCCAGGGTGGGGGAAACGCATGCGAGAGCAACCACTGGGGCCTTCGGTGGAGCTCCCTATGGGGCCACGAATCGGTGCCCAGGGTGGGGGAACCGCATGCGAGAGCAACCACTGGGGCCTTCGGTGGAGCTCCCTATGGGGCCACGAAACGCTGCCCAGGGTGGGGGAAACCCATGCGAGAGCAACCACTGGAGCCTTCGGTGGAGCTCCCCATGGGGCCACGAAGCGCTGCCCAGGGTGGGGGAAACGCATGCGAGAGCAACCACTGGGGCCTTCGGTGGAGCTCCCTACGGGGCTACGAAGCGATGCCCAGGGTGGCGGAAACGCATGCGAGAGCAGCCACTGGGGCCTTCGGTGGAGCTCCCTATGGGGCCACGAAACGCTGACCAGGGCGGGGGAAACGCATGCGAGAGCAACCACTGGGGCCTTCGGTGGAGCTCCCTATGGGGCTACGAAGCGCTGCCCACGGTGGGGGAAACGCATGCGAGAGCAGCCACTGGTGCATTCGGTGGAGCTCCCTATGGGGCCACGAAACGCTGCCCAGGGCGGGGGAAACGCATGCGAGAGCAACCACTGGGGCCTTCGGTGGAGCTCCCAATGGGGCCACGAAGCGCTGCCCAGGGCGGGGGAAACGCATGCGAGAGCAACCACTGGGGCCTTCGGTGGAGCTCCCTATGGGGCTACGAAACGCGTGAGAGGTGTGCCGAGAGCAGAAGCAAGGAGGGGGAGGAGGGAGGAGGGGGAGGGAGGAGCGGGAGGAAGGAACGCGGGGCGCTGTCTCTTCAAAACGAAGACCCAACACCACAGGATGGTTGGGAACGATCCGAACCACGCTCTGCCTCCACATTTGGAACATGCGCGACCAACCCGATGCCATCCCCCACCACCACCATCTCTATCCAACAAATGCAAATACACTGTTGGGCAAAGTCTTGAGTCATGTTCGTGAGGCCCGTGAGCACTTTGTATTGTTTCTGACAGCGACGGCGGGAGTGACAGCATACTCCCTGCTGTCTGCAGGGCGACAATCCCTGACACAAAAAAAATTATCCTGGCGAAAGACCCAACCATAAGCAATTGTTGGTAACGCGTTGTGGGTGCCGCTTTCGGTGGGGCTCCATATGGGGCCACGAAGCGCTGCCTTGGATGGGGGAACCGCATGCGGACTGCGCCACCGGGGCGGGCCTTCGGTGGAGCTCCCTATGGGGCTACGAAACGCTGCCCTGGGTGGGGGAACCGCATGGCGAACTGCGCCACTGGGGCCTTCGGTGGAGCTCCCTATGGTGCCACGAAGCTGCCCTGGCGGGGGAAGCGCATTCGTGCGGCCACGGCGGGCTTCAGTGGAGCTCCCCATGGGGCCACGAAGCGCTGCCCTATGAGAGAGCAGCCACTGGGGCTGGTGCTTCCCACGAGTAACGCTGCCATCAGTTACTTTTGCGCATTGTTTTCCTTTCTAGGGGGCCTATTTTTTAATAGCTCCCCATGGGCACCACGAAACGCTGCCCTGGGTGGGGAACCGCATGCGAACACCCCCACTGGGGCCTTCGGTGGAGCTCCCTATGGGGCTACGAAACGCTGCCCTGGGTGGGGGAACCGCATGCGAACACCCCCACTGGGGCCTTCGGTGGAGCTCCCTATGGGGCCACGAAACGCTGCCCTGGGTGGGGGAACCGCATGCGAACACCCCCACTGGGGCCTTCGGTGGAGCTCCCTATGGGGCTACGAAAGCGCTGCCCTGGGTGGGGGAACCGCATGCGAACACCCCCACTGGGGCCTTCGGTGGAGCTCCCTATGGGGCCACGAAACGCTGCCCTGGGTGGGGGAACCGCATGCGAACACCCCCACTGGGGCCTTCGGTGGAGCTCCCTATGGGGCTACGAAACGCTGCCCTGGGTGGGGGAACCGCATGCGAACACCCCCACTGGGGCCTTCGGTGGAGCTCCCTATGGGGCCACGAAACGCTGCCCTGGGTGGGGGAACCGCATGCGAACACCCCCACTGGGGCCTTCGGTGGAGCTCCCTATGGGGCTACGAAACGCTGCCCTGGGTGGGGGAACCGCATGCGAACACCCCCACTGGGGCCTTCGGTGGAGCTCCCTATGGGGCTACGAAACGCTGCCCTGGGTGGGGGAACCGCATGCGAACACCCCCACTGGGGCCTTCGGTGGAGCTCCCTATGGGGCCACGAAACGCTGCCCTGGGTGGGGGAACCGCATGCGAACACCCCCTGGGGCCTTCGGTGGAGCTCCCTATGGGCTGCCCTTCGGTCGGGAGCTCCCTATGGGGCCACGAAACGCTGCCCTGGGTGGGGGAACCGCATGCGAACACCCCCACTGGGGCCTTCGGTGGAGCTCCCTATGGGGCTACGAAACGCTGCCCTGGGTGGGGGAACCGCATGCGAACACCCCCACTGGGGCCTTCGGTGGAGCTCCCTATGGGGCCACGAAACGCTGCCCTGGGTGGGGGAACCGCATGCGAACACCCCCACTGGGGCCTTCGGTGGAGCTCCCTATGGGGCTACGAAACGCTGCCCTGGGTGGGGGAACCGCATGCGAACACCCCCACTGGGGCCTTCGGTGGAGCTCCCTATGGGGCCACGAAACGCTGCCCTGGGTGGGGGAACCGCATGCGAACACCCCCACTGGGGCCTTCGGTGGAGCTCCCTATGGGGCCACGAAACGCTGCCCTGGGTGGGGGAACCGCATGCGAACACCCCCACTGGGGCCTTCGGTGGAGCTCCCTATGGGGCTACGAAGCGCGTGAGAGGTGTGCCGAGAGCAGAGGCAAGGAGGGGGAGGAGGAGGAGGAAGGAGGAGAGGAACGTGGGGCACCGTGATGATGATGATGATGATGATGATGATGATGATGATGATGATGATGACGATGATGATGATGATGATGATGATGATGATGATGATGAATGTGATGAATGTGATGATGATGATGCTGATGATGATGATGATGATGATGGTCGTGAGGATTATGACGATAATGGTGATGACGGTGATGGTGATGATGGTGAGAAGAGGAGGAAGGGGGCAGCGGGAGGAGTGGACGCGGGGCGCTGTCTCTTCAAAACGAGGACCCAACACCACAGGATGGTTGGGAATTATCCTGGCGAAAGACCCAACCATAAGCAATTGTTGGTAACGCGTTGTGGGTGCCGCTTTCGGTGGGGCTCCATATGGGGCCACGAAGCGCTGCCTTGGATGGGGGAACCGCATGCGGACTGCGCCACCGGGGCGGGCCTTCGGTGGAGCTCCCTATGGGGCTACGAAACGCTGCCCTGGGTGGGGGAACCGCATGCGAACTGCGCCACTGGGGCCTTCGGTGGAGCTCCCTATGGTGCCACGAAACGCTGCCCTGGGTGGGGGAAGCGCATGCGAACTGCGCCACGGGGGCTTTCGGTGGAGCTCCCCATGGGGCCACGAAGCGCTGCCCTGGGTGGGGGAACCGCATGCGAGAGCAGCCACTGGGGCCTCCGGTGGAGCTCCCTATGGGGCCACGAAACGCTGCCCTGGGGGGGAACCGCATGCGAACACCCCCACTGGGCCTTCGGTGGAGCTCCCTATGGGGCCACGAACGCTGCCCTGGGGAACCGCATGCGAAGTGGGGCCCTGGGTGGGGGAACCGCATGCGAACACCCCCACTGGGGCCTTCGGTGGAGCTCCCTATGGGGCCACGAAACGCTGCCCTGGGTGGGGGAACCGCATGCGAACACCCCCACTGGGGCCTTCGGTGGAGCTCCCTATGGGGCCACGAAACGCTGCCCTGGGTGGGGGAACCGCATGCGAACACCCCCACTGGGGCCTTCGGTGGAGCTCCCTATGGGGCCACGAAACGCTGCCCTGGGTGGGGGAACCGCATGCGAACACCCCCACTGGGGCCTTCGGTGGAGCTCCCTATGGGGCACGAAACGCTGCCCTGGGTGGGGGAACCGCATGCGAACACCCCCACTGGGGCCTTCGGTGGAGCTCTATGGGGCCTATGGGGGGCTAGCTCCCTATGGGGCCACGAACGCTGCCCTGGGTGGGGGAACCGCATGCGAACACCCCCACTGGGGCCTTCGGTGGAGCTCCCTATGGGGCCACGAAACGCTGCCCTGGGTGGGGGAACCGCATGCGAACACCCCCACTGGGGCCTTCGGTGGAGCTCCCTATGGGGCTACGAAACGCTGCCCTGGGTGGGGGAACCGCATGCGAACACCCCCACTGGGGCCTTCGGTGGAGCTCCCTATGGGGCCACGAAACGCTGCCCTGGGTGGGGGAACCGCATGCGAACACCCCCACTGGGGCCTTCGGTGGAGCTCCCTATGGGGCCACGAAACGCTGCCCTGGGTGGGGGAACCGCATGCGAACACCCCCACTGGGGCCTTCGGTGGAGCTCCCTATGGGGCCACGAAACGCTGCCCTGGGTGGGGGAACCGCATGCGAACACCCCCACTGGGGCCTTCGGTGGAGCTCCCTATGGGGCCACGAAACGCTGCCCTGGGTGGGGGAACCGCATGCGAACACCCCCACTGGGGCCTTCGGTGGAGCTCCCTATGGGGCCACGAAACGCTGCCCTGGGTGGGGGAACCGCATGCGAACACCCCCACTGGGGCCTTCGGTGGAGCTCCCTATGGGGCCACGAAACGCTGCCCTGGGTGGGGGAACCGCATGCGAACACCCCCACTGGGGCCTTCGGTGGAGCTCCCTATGGGGCTACGAAACGCTGCCCTGGGTGGGGGAACCGCATGCGAACACCCCCACTGGGGCCTTCGGTGGAGCTCCCTATGGGGCCACGAAACGCTGCCCTGGGTGGGGGAACCGCATGCGAACACCCCCACTGGGGCCTTCGGTGGAGCTCCCTATGGGGCTACGAAACGCTGCCCTGGGTGGGGGAACCGCATGCGAACACCCCCACTGGGGCCTTCGGTGGAGCTCCCTATGGGGCCACGAAACGCTGCCCTGGGTGGGGGAACCGCATGCGAACACCCCCAGGAGGAGGGAGGAGGAGAGGAAGGAGGGGAACGCGGGGCACCGTCTCTTCAAAACGAGGACCCAACACCACAGGATGGTTGGGAACAATACAACATGCACCTCGCGGCTAAATCTGGATCATGCGCGGCCATCCCGCGATCACTGTCGAGCGTTGTTGACAGGGACGGCGGGGGTGGTAGCGCGTGGCCTGCTGTGCGCAGGCTCACCAGACACAATGATGGGCATCGGTTTTCGACAAAGATGGCGGGGGCCATGTTTCCCGATGAGTGCTGTCACGTGCGCAGGCGCACCTGACGCACTCTGCACGTGCCCCGAACGTGGCGCACCTGGCGCGGCTGGAGTGTGCGGCACACCTGGCGCACTCTGAGCACGTGGCGCATCTGGCGCACTAGGCGTGCCTGGCATGCTCGGGCCCCAGGGAGCCTGGCGCGCGTGGCGCCCCTGGCACGCGTGGCGCACCTCGCCCAAGCGTCGCGCACCTGGGGTCGGCTTTGGTTCCCAGTAGCTGTCCATCCAAAGACGACCTACTTAGTGTCTCGAGTGGGTGTTACTTATGTGTTGGGAGGGCGGGTGGGAGTGAGCTAGACGGCTTGCGGGCGGGTGGGTAGCCTGACCCCTCCCCAGACCCCCCTCCCCTGGACCTCGGCGACAAGGCGAAAACCTTGCATGTTGGTAAGCTGGGCATATTCTAACTGATTGAACTAATAAGGCTACCGCCCGAGCAGCAGGCTGCGCCCCCAACCAAAAATGATGCACTCGCCTCAACGCCGATTGACAGGCTTGGGCTTGCGATCCCGCCTGATCGCCGGCGGATTTAGCTATACACATACACCCGAACGTTTACAATTGGTACCTGATCCTCCTCCTCCTCCTCCTCCTCCTCCTCGATCTCCTCCGTCCTCCTCCTCCTCCTCCTCCTCCTCCTCCTTCTCCTCCTCCTCCTCCTCCTCCTCCTCCTACACCTCCACCTCCCCCTCCTCCTCTTCGTGGGGCGCACATGTGCATGTGAATGTGATTGTGTATATGTGCATGAGCGTGTGCACGTATGCATGCGCAGAGCATACCAATGTGTCTGGGCGTGGGTACGCGTCAGTATGCGATGTGAATATAGACGCGAGTGCGGACGTGGAATTTACTATCGACGTCGAAGTAGATGCGGACATGAGTGCGGGTATGAATGGGCATGCGATTTGTTCGACCATCTGGCCTTGTAGACGGCAGGCTCGGAGGTAGTGCAGACCTCGTTCAGGCGGCGGCTCAGCTCCTTTAGGGTGGTGTCGAAGTTGACAAACCTCCTGAAGTTGGCCTCCTCGCTCCACATGCGGAAACTGATGTAGTTAAACGGCGAGTCTTCCCAGTCGATCGACTTGTAGGTCCTGGTCCACTCGTAGCCTGGCTGCCGCTGCGCGAGGCGTGCAGAGTCGCTCCAGGCGACCTCGAATGCCTTCTTCTTATCCTCAGACACCTTGTAGGTGGTCGCCACCAGGAAGTCCGACTCGGGCTTCCTCACCTCGATGCGCCTGTCGCCCCTCCTCATCCTCCCCCTCTCCCTCCTTGCCCTCCGCCCCCACCAACCTCCTCCCCCTCCCCTAGTTCTTGGCCTCCTCCCCCTCCTCCTCATCACCGTCCTCCTCCTCATCATCACCATCAGCATCAGCATAACCATCATGATGACCAGCATCAGCAGCAACTCTAGAATCAGCATCAGTAGCATCATCTACTCATCCTCCGCTCCATCCTTCTCCTCCTCCTCGTCATCATCATCACCACCATCAACCATCATCATCATCATCATCATCAGCAGCAGCATCATCAGCATCAGCATCATCATACTAATCGTCGTCATCATTATCAGCAGCATCATCATCATCATCATCATCATCAACAGCATCATCACCACGACCATCATCATCATCAGCATCATCACCATCATCAGCATGACCACCATCAACAAACTGAGCAGCAGCGGCAGCAGCCGCATCATCAACATGAGTATCAACATCAACATCAATACAACCATCAACCTCAACGTCTTAGTCATAATCATAACCATCATACTGCTTCTGTTTCCACCCTCCCCTCTGATGCCCATCCTGACGTAGGTGCCGTATCCCACTCCGAGCACGTTTCCCACAGACAGGGCGATAAGACCCTTCTCGCCGACGCTCAGGTCCTCGAGGGTAGCCCACAATGTCTTTGGCGTCCCATAGAAGAGGGGGAGGAGGAGGAGGAGTGGGCAGGAGAAGTGGGACGCACGCGACCATGATTCACACTGATTCACATCAGACTCCCTGGCAGGCATGCGCCTGAGATTATAAACCGTTCCGGAGGCAGCCTACCGTGTCGGGATGCAGTGTGGTGTTCAAGCAGTCCCAAGGAATCGGCGCGCAACTGCTGAACAAATTGTAACCTTCACCTGGGCAAGCCGTCAGCGACATGTACAGCTTGAGGACGGCGTATGCGAAAAACGCGTAACCAATGACTGCCCAAATTATCACATACATCATGAGCAAATGAATCGTCTTCTTGTCGTTCTTACATTCAGGGCCTATCGACTCAAGCGTCGTACCATGAGAAACCGTGCTGCGGATGGTCCACATCACTTGACAATACATGTGTAAAGCTTGTCTCAACTGGAGCATGAAATCGAACACTACTACAGATCCAACCGTGAACAAGATTGAGTAAAGCGTCGGGTGGTCCATATAAATAGTGTTCATGGTGTGCAACATGACTGCCCTGTGGAGATAGAACTGCGTCACCTGCAGATTGAGGATGACGCCGCCTCTCATAACGGTGTGGCCGTACGTCTGCCGGAGTGCCGCCTCGAGGACGAGGATCAAGCGCCGCTGCATCTGTATGAACGTCCTTTTGGTCTGCTCATCGTCTATGTTGCCCGAAACTACTTCTCGTCTGAATTTCTCTAGTTGGCATATGGCCAACGTTTCTATATCTTTCAAGCCGTCCAACCCCATAACTGTGGCCAATGAAACGGTAGCGTCAGTAAAAAACGTTGACGACCAAACGCTTTTGAGCCAATGGCAATATTTCAAATCACAACCAGTGACGCGCATTGCTGTAGTCTTTACAACTTGTGACCAACGATCACAGAGTCTTCTCCAACAGGAGCGGAAGCGCACCTCCTTCCAGCACTCATTTTCCATGTCGTGCACTGCCCTGACAGCCATGTCGACTGGTGGCGTTGGCGTCCAGGCGTCCCTACAAACCCGAAGCATCCAAATCAAACAACATGTGCTTCCCCTCTCCATAGTCGACCGGTCTCGCCCATTGCCTTCCCTGTCGTACACTATCTCGTCGGCTCGCAAAGGTGCCGGGATGGAATGAAGCAGCGCCCTCGGGAAAGATATGAACAGAAGAACCACACATACAAAATAGCAGTGCGTAAGGTTGCCCACTTTGTCCCAGAAGTAAAGTGCCATGAACGAATATGCTAACGGAGTTCCCCACATAAAGATATTAACGGTTTCGTGGGACCCATGGGGCACGACAACATCAACACGAAGGAGAAGCTCATCGAACGAGCAAGTATGCACGAAAGGGCAGACGAAAGAAGAGAGGAGGGAGGACAGGTGCTCAGGAAACGAAGCCTTGTAAATAATACAGTTTCTTGATACCCTCCTCGCTCTGGCGGGGCCCCAGTAGAAGGGGGAGGGCTACGAAACCTGGTAAAGAGTAATGCGTTCCGCGACCCTCCTCATTCAAACGCGGCCTCTCTGGAGGAGTGGAGGGGGGACACGAAACCGTGTAAACTATTGTTTTCCGATACCCTCCTGGAGGAGGAGGACGACGACGACGACGAGGAGGAGGACGAGGAGGAGGAGGAGGAGGAGGAGGAGGAGGAGGGCCTCCCTGGAGGGGTGGGAGGGGCACGAAACCATGTAAATAGTATGGTTTTCCGATACCCTCCTCGCTCAGGCGGGGCCTCCCTGGAGGGGTGGGAGGGGCACGAAACCATGTAAATAGTATGGTTTCCGATACCCTCCTCGCTCAGGCGGGGCCTCCCTGGAGGGGTGGGAGGGGCACGAAACCATGTAAATAGTATGGTTTGCCGATGCCCTCCTCGCTCAGGCGGGGCCTCACTGGAGGGGTGGGAGGGGCACGAAACCATGTAAATAGGATGGTTTTCCGATACCCTCCTCGCTCAGGCGGGGCCTCCCTGGAGGGGTGGGAGGGGCACGAAACCATGTAAATAGTATGGTCACACGACGCCGACTGCTCCACTCGCTCTTCTCGCTCTCCTCCCTTCCCCCCGTCGACGCAAATGCCGCCGCCAAGATCCACAGGGCAGACTTCGCCGCTCTAAGCGCATCACAGAGCGAGCTCCCCCGCTGGGGAGCAGGGGATGGCGAGGGAGCTCGAGGAAGGCTCGAGCGCCGCCCCGCGCGGCGCCACGACGAGCGTGGCAATGGATCCTAGCTCGTCTGCGCGAGGTGGGTGCCCCGCCGGCGAGTCCGTCGCCCCCCCCTTCGCCGCCAACCCCGCCCACGCGTCAGAAACGGCGCTGCCGCGAGCCAAACGCTGGGCGCGAGGCGAGGAGAGCGGGCAGAGAGCGGGTGGGCACGCTCTCGTCGGCGTGCGTCGCCACCGAGTCCGCCTCTGCGGCCCCGCACCCACAGGCACCCGTGCCCGCCTCGGTCCTCCTCTTCCCTCCTCCTCACCCTCCTCCTCCTCCTCCTCATCATCATCATCCTCCTCCTCCTCCTTCTCCTCCTCCTCCTCCTCCTGCTTCTCCTCCTCTTCCTCCTCTCCCTCCTCCTCCTCCTCCTTCTCCGCCTCCTCCTCCTCCTCCTCCTCCTCCTCCTCCTCGTCCTCCTGCTTCTCCTCCTCTTCCTCCTCCTCCTCCTCCTCCTCCTCCTCCTCCTCCCTCCTCCTCCTCCTCCTCCTCCTCCTCCTCCTCCTCCTCCTCCTCCTCCTCCTCCTCCTCTCCTTTTTTCTTTCCCCTGCGAGCCGACACCCGGCTGGCGATGGCCGTCCAGCCGTCACGGGCAGGAAGGCCCAGAATCGAATCGACGAGTCGGAGCGGCGATCGAAAGGAGTCGGAGCGGCGGAAGTCGACGGCCGAGTTGGGAGAAGTCGAATCGGCGCCCATCGGCAGGCTGGCGGGCCTCCACTCAGCAGTCGGCATCCGGATCGGAATCCGAAGTCGAATCGAATCGGAATCGGAGTCGGAAGCCATCGGAATCGGATCGACGCGAACCGGAGGAATCGAAGCAGGCCCTGCACAGGCCAGCCTCGGGCTCGCGCTGCGAGGCCCGCGCCCTCCCGTGGCACGGGGAGCCCCGCGCTCGCGGCCAGGGCGAGGCGCCGTGGCAGGCCCAGGGGCGCCGAGTGGCGCCGAGGGGGGGCGCCCAGCGGCGCCGAGCGGCACCCGCAGGCCAAGGGGCGGCAGGCGGCGCCGAGTGGCGCTGAGGCGGGGCGCCGGGCGGCGCCGAGAGGGGGCGCGGAGAGCCCCCGACCTCGTCGGGTCGGTGCCGCGGGCCTGCCGGTGATGGCCAGAGGCCGCTACTCCTCCTCCGCCGCCTCCTCCTCCTCCTCCTCCTCCTCCTCCTCCTCCTGCTCCTCCTGCTCCTCCTCCTCCTCCTCCTCCTCCTCCTCCTCCGCCTCCTCCTCCTCCTCCTCCTCCTCCTCCGCCTCCTCCTCCTCCTCCTCCCCCTCCTCCTCCTCCTCCTCCTCCTCCTCCTCCTCCTCCTCCTCCTCCTCCTCCTCCTCCTCCTATTTCCCCTCCTCCTCCATTCTTTGTCCTTACAGATAACTCCTCCCTGTCGCACCCCGAGGCCAGGTTTGAGGACGGTGCGGGCGTTTCGCCCGAGACTTCCTCACGATGTATGACGCCCTAAAGCTCCAACAAAAATTGAGGACGGGTGATGTTCAAAATGTGGCTCTCGCCTCAGCGCCGCGCACATTCGTTGTTAAAATGTGCAAGAACTTCACGGATTGAGGGCGGGTCGTTTTCAAAATGTGGCTCTCGCCTTAGCGCCGCGCACATTCGTATTCAAACGTTGCAAGAATTTCACGGATTCCCATGATCAGAGAATCAGAAATGGTGTTTTGGATGGATTCTGGACTATGAGGGCGCAACAGTTACGTTGATTCGCGGCGTTGAAGTCCCAAGAATGGCGTTCTGGTGCGATTCAGGATGTCAAGACGCAACAGTCAGGTTGATCCGTGGCGTTGGAATCCCGAGGACGATGTGTTGGCATGCATCAGGATCTTCAAACGGTCGTCTTTGAACGAAGCAGTTCCCTCAATGGAAATGAACCCTTGTAGGGGCCTGTGAAGAGGGAGCTTGGAGGGAGGGTTTATTCCAACATCGTTGATGACTCTTGGGTTTACACTGGTCCTCCTCCTCCTCCTCCTCCTCCTCCTCCTCCTTCTCCTGCTCCTCCTCCTCCTCTTCCTCCTCCTCCTCCTCCGGGTCGACAAGCCAGGCCGAGGCAGGAAGGCGTCCGTAGGCCAACGCCGCTGAGCCCAGGCCGGCATTTTGCGTTCCTCCTCCTCCTCCTCCTCCTCCTCCTCCTGCGCTCGTACCGAGTCCTCCTCCTCCTCCTCCTCCTCCTCCTCCTCTCCTCCTCCTCCTCCTCCTCCTCCACCCCCTCCTCCTCCTCCTCCTCCTCCTCCTCCTCCTCCCTCCCTCCCTCCCGTCCGAGGCCGGGCGGGTCTCTGCACCACCCTGGGGCCCAGGACGGCTCCGGCCCAGGCACGGCGGCGTGCCAGATCTGCGGATGTCTGTGAAAGTTGCGCTCGGCCAGCGGGCGGAGCCAAGACGGAGAGATCTTCTCCCGGAAAGGGGCCTACGTGCTCGAGCTCAGCATTCGTATCATGATTGTCGAGGCTCTGCTTGCAGGGTGGTGATGACCCTCTCTGGTGGCTCTGGTGCAGCGGTGATGGCAAAGCTCGAATCGGCAGAAAGGACAGCCAAATCAGCAGAAAGGAACGCCACCGCCATGGCAAAGGAGGACTGTTTCGACGATGCTATCCTCCCTTCCCCACGGGCGAGGGTGCTGCGGGCACTGCAGGCAGGCTCCATGATCACAGCTGCGGTATGGGGGTGGTCGTTGCAATGTGAAACTCAAGAGCCGGCCCGCGCAGCTGCGTCGCGCCTGCCTTGGCCAGTGCCGAGGCGTGGTCCTCGACGAAGTGTTGGCTCACGCAGTGTCCCCCCAACCGCAGGGCGACGAGACCGTCGGTCGGGAACTTTTGCACACGGCGCACCCCTCGCACGTTTCGTGGCCCCGTAGGGAGCTGCACCGAAGGCCCCAGCAGGGCAGAGCTACCAGAACTGAATATAGACTTCACATCCCCAGGGGAAACCGTTAAGTCCGCCTTCGAAAAGGGCGGCAAAACCGATTTCCGCCTAGTATGGAGAATCCACGCGGTGCAATGTACGCGGCACAATTCACCTTGCCGAACTTGAAAACGGGAATCCTAGCGTTCGCGCAAACACCCCACCCGCCCACCCGCAACTCGGTTTGCTAATCCCACGCGGCGGCGATGGGAAGACCGCTCGCCGCCGGCTGGCGCGTCGTTGCGGCCGCGCTAGCGCGCGCAGGCTCGCGCGCAGAGCGGCCAGGTAGTCTGGCGCGGCCGACGTGGCCGCGGCGACGCCGATCGCTGAGAACACCCCAACGTGCGCCGCATGCCGCGCTGACGCGCGGGAATTCCAGAGCGAGTCGGTGACTCGGGCGGTCACGGTATCACGGCGACATCGACAGAGGCAGACACGACGATGATTGCAGCGACGCTGGCGACGATGGCGATGAAGATGGCAAGGGCAATGACGGCGCTGATGCTGGTCACGCCGATGACGATGACGGCGCCCGTCGGCAATGCAAGCTCTGGACGAGTCTCGACGCGCGCGCGGCCGACGCGCGCGAGCGGCCCGCATGGTGTCATTTGACAAGTATCGCGCCCCCCCCCCCTGGCCCCCACCCCCAGCACGCGCGCAAGGGCGTCCGAATGATTTCGACACGCGCGCGCGAGAAACACGCGTGGTCGCACGCGATGAACACGTTGAAAAATAGTTCCGCGGGAATTCGAAGGAGCGCGCGCGCAGACCCTTCTTGAGAAATCACGCTGCTAAACCACGTGTTGCGTATATGTGTTTGGGACACCCGATGGTTAACATCCGTGCGAAGCCGAAGGCTTCCGAATGCTTTTGGCACGCGCGCGACGATGCCCGCGCGTGCACTTCGCCTGGTTCTTTTGAACGACAGATTTGCGCAAATTGGCGACCGTTGATAAAAACGCGCGCGCCCGTATTGTATTTTGACAAGGATGAATGGGGGGGGTCGACACCGGCTGGGCTGGGACAGCATGAGCTCATGTTTAGCATGAGCGATTTGGCAGAATCGCACGTAAACTGCACTGCGAGTCGGCGATTTGGGCGGGCGCGATATCATGGCAACGTCGACAAGGGTAGACACGATGATGACAGCAGCGATGCTGGTGACGATGATGACAACGTCGACGGCGCGGCCAGTGCGGGCGCTGATGCTGATCGCGCCGACGACAATGACGGCGTCCTCGCGTCGGCGATAAAGGTCCTGAAAACTGACGTTGCGGATCGCGCCCCCGCCCCCCCCCCCCACCCACCCCGAGCACGAGCGCAAAGGCGCGGGAATGATTCCCGCATTTGGCGCCACGGGCCCTTTTCGCATAATTCCATGAGCATGTTGAAGCACCTATGGTTTTCTTAAGAATTCTCTACAGCACGAGCGCACGCTTTTTTGAATACTGATGTTGCGGAACCAACAGTATTATATGTTGTTTGGACACACGGTTTTGAAATCGTTGCGAAACCGCAGGTGGTTGACGGCGTTTGTGTGTTGTGTCTTGTGTTTCTACATATGCATATATAAATCGCAGGAGCGCGCGCGCAAGATTTTTATATGAAAAAACCGCGTTGCGAAACTCTGTGTGTCTATCTTGTTTGGACACTCGATTTCGAAATCCTTGCGAGACCCGGGGTTGTTGAATGATGTCGGCATGCGCGCGCGACAACGCGCGCGCGCACTTCGTCTCGTCTTCTGCGCGGGATTATCGGAAACTGCTGATGTATGGTAAACGTGCGCGCGCTCATTATACGTTTTGCAAAGGATGGCAGAAAGGGGGACGATCCTGCCTCGGCTGAAAAGGCACGAGTTAATGTTTAGGATGGTCAATGGGGCAGAATCGTATGTCAACTGCACATCCCCAAGGGGGACCAATAAGCCCGGCTTCGGGAGGGTAGTGGAGTCCATCGATCTTTGTTATAACAAAAATCATAAATGATCAACATGATAATTGTCAACTCCACTGCTTGCGCAATCATCCCACCCACCCACCCGCAACTTCATTTGCAACACCCACGCGGAGGCGATTGCGATGAATGCTTGGTGTTGGCTGGTCCGTCGCTGCGCCCGCGCTGGCCCGCGCATGCACGCGCGTGCTGCGGCCAGCTCATTTAACGCGACCGACGCGGCCGCGGTGGTGCTGACCGCTGGGAGACCCCAGCGGGCACTTCAATGCGAATCGGCGATTTGGGCGGGCGCGGTATCATGGCAACATCCACAGCAGTAGACACGATGATGATAGTAGCGATGCTGGTGACGATGTTGACAACGACGACGGCACGGCCAGCGACGGCGCCGATGCTGTTCACGCCAGCGACGATGACGGCACCTTCGCGTCGGTGATGAAGGTATAGGAAGGAGCTCGACATTTTTGCGCGGCCGACGCGAGAGTGGCCCGCATAGTGTTACTTGACACGGATCGTGCCCCCCCCCCCGAACGCGCGCAAGGGCGTTTAGCAGAATTCCATGGCAATGTTGAAAAAACCGATGGCTGTCTTACGGATTCGCAAGAGCACGAGCGCAAGCTTGTTGGAAAACTCGTGTTGCGAAATCATATGTTATTTGGGGTCGGACACTCGGTTTTGAACATCCTTACGAAACCTAAGGTGTTTGAAAGATTGCGGCGCGCGCGCGACGACGCGCGCGCGTGCATTTCGTCCCAACAGATTGTTGCGACAGCACGCGCGCAAGAGCGTTCGAACGATTTCGACATGCGCGCATGCGCGCGTGCGCGAAGCCCGTTTGGTAACATCTGATGAACATGTCGAAAACCGAAGGTTTCCTTAAGAAGTTGCAGGAGCGGCGCGCACGCTCTTTTTCCCGGAAAGGGCTCAGGCCCAGGGTTCTCTTTTGGCTGTTGACCCCCGGGTCTGATTTGAGGTGGGCCGGCGGAATTATTCCCTGATAAATATCGAGGTCGAGGTGGGCCGGCGGAGTTGATTGGGAGGATGTCCCGAGCGAAACGCTTGTTTTTTGTTTCTGAATGTGTTTAGGATGTCTCGAGCGAAACGCTGGTTTTGCAGAGTTGGGGATGTCTCGAGCGAAACGCTTGTTTTCAGAATTTGTTGAGGATTTCTCTAACGACACGCTGGTTTCGCAGAGCCGACCGCGACGCGGAAAAGCGCGCCCCGCGCGCAGGAATTCCGAGGATGTCTCGCGCGTGCCGCGTCCCGCGCGCAGGAATTTCGAGGATGTCTCGACTAATTCGTTTGTTGTTTTATGATTCCCTTGAATTTGGGCAGGATGTCTTGAGCGAAATACTTGTTTGAGCGAAACGCTGTTTTTGCAAAATTGTCATAATTTGTTGAGGATGTCTCGAGCGAAACACTGGTTTTGCAAAATTGGGGGGATGTCTCGAGCGGGGGCCTCGTGGGGGGCCAGAATTCAGAGGATGTCTCAGGCAAAATGCTTGTTTTCACGTCCCGCTCGCAGGAATTCCGAGGATGTCTCGCGCGTGCCGCGTCCCGCGCGCAGGAATTTCGACTCAGCATTGCAACTTGGCACGTTCCTTGGCACGTTCCGTGGCGCGTCCCTTGGCGAGTCTCCCTGGCACGTCGCGTGGCGCGTCCCCTGGCACATCCCGTGGCACATCCATTGGCACGTTCCGTAGCGCGTCCCCTTGGCACGTCCCGCGGTGCGACCCCATGGCATGTCCCCTGGCACGTCGCCTGGCGCATCCCTTGGGACGTTTCGCGGCGCGTCCTCCTGACATGTTTCCCTGTCCATCAGCCCTGGGGCAGCTACTATGTGTTCAGGCAGCTCGAGCTTAAGATACATATCAGTTCGGTCAGGACTCGGATGCAAAGAAGGACTCGATCCATGACGCTATAGAGCACATTCGCGGCATGGCACATCGCAATTCAGCACGGTGCAGCACAGCACAGCCCTCGGCAGGGTAAATCAAGATCGATACACTCAACATTGCATTTGCCCGTCACCCAATCAGGTGTCTTTGAAAACACTGCCATGTGTTACAGTTCTATAATCCTTTCCGGGTTCGTGGGTCGATCATGTTTTTTATATTAAAAAATGTTGCGAAACCATGTGTTTTACCCGATGTTTGGACACTCGATTTTGAAACCCCTTCGAAGCCTAAAGCTTTTGGAAGATTGCGGCTTGCGCCCGCGACGACGCGCGCGTGCAATTCGTACCATCTGTTGCAAGGGATTCTTGAAAACTGCTGATCTGTGATGGACGAGCGCGCGCACATGGGAAGGCCGATACCGGCCTGGTTGAAATGGTTATGAATTCACCTCTAAGATGTACGATGGGGCAGAATCACACGTAAATTGCAACACGAAACGGTGGGTCGTTAACCCCAGGGGGGGAGATCCTAATTCTGAAGCTGATGTTTCGAAAACGATTATATATAGGAAAAACCAGGGCACTCGATTCTGAAATCTTTAAGAGAACAGAAAATCCTCCTCTCGGCATGCGCGCGCGACGACGCGCGCGTGTGCACAGCGTTCCCTCCGATGCCAGGGTTTATTGCGACAGCACGCGCGCAAGAGCGTCCGAACGATGTCGACACGCGCGCGCGCGAGAGGCCAAGTTGGAAGAATGTCCAAAACATGTTGAGCAAAAGCACTGGTTTTAAGAATTCGCAAAGGCGCGGGCGCGAATTTCTTTTGGTAAATCGTGTTGCAAAGCAATGTTTTTTGTGTCGTGACACTCGATTTTGAAATCCTTACGACACCGAAGGCTTGCAAGGATTTCGGCATGCGCGCGCGAGGACGCGCGCGTGTGTATCTCGTCTCATTTGTGGCAAGGGAATCTTGCAAACTAATGATGTCTGATGGACGCAAGTGCGCGCATACTACGATTTTGTTGCAAAGGATTGGGGGGGGTGATACTGGCTTGGCTGGGCTGGGACGGTACGATTTCATATGTAGCGTGGCACGGAACTCACAAGCGAAACCAATAACGGATAAGTTCGGGGGGAGGTAAAATGCATTACGCTTGTAGGAAGAAATAGTCACCCTGCCGAACTTGAAATCGTCAACTCCACTGCTCGCGCAAACGTCCCACCCACCCACCCGCAACTTGGCTTGCAAAACCCGTGCGACGGCGATTGCGATGAGAGCTTGGCGTTGGCTGGTGCATCTCTGCGGCTGCGCCAGCCCGGGCATGCGCGCGCAGCGGCCAGCTAGCTCGGCGCGACCGACGCGGCCCCGGTGGCGCTGACCGCTGGGCACATCCCAACGGGCACTTCAATGCGAGTCGGCGACTTGGGCGGGCGCGGTATCATGGCGCGCATGCTCTCGCGCGCGCTCAGCGACCAACGAGTGCGGCGGGAACAATGGGAAAACGCTCCCCCTCCGCTCGCGGTCTTCCCGCCTCTGGCGGGCCTTCCGCGCGAGGGCGCTTCTCGCCGCCGGCCGAGCGGGTGGAATGGGAAGCCCAGTAAGAGCAGCTGTGGGCAGAGGAAAGCCCATGGAACATGCATGAAAGGCCCATGGGAAGCCATGGAAGCCCAGTGGAACAACTGCGGGTAGAGGGAACACCCCTGGCGTGGGAAGCCCATGAGAGCCACCCAAATGCCCATGGCCCGCTCCAGAAATCCTGAGCCCCCGCCCCACTCCCAAACCCCCCCAAAGCGCATGTCTTGCGGTGGGGGGCACGAGTTGAAGGTCTCTCGGCCTCCGCCAGCCCTCCGCTGGCTTCCGCTGGCGGAGCCGTTCGCTTTACTCCCGCCAGCCTTCCCCCGTATCCCGCCGAGGAAGACATGCCAACCCTCTCGATCCCTCGGAGGCGGGGCCACTTCTGGAGCGCCTCACATGGCTGGCAGGCCGTGAGCCAGCGCTGCCCCTTCCCTCATCACCACTCCTCCTCCTTCTCCTCCTCCTCCTCCTTCTCCTCCTCCTCCTCCTCCTCATCCTGCGGAGGGGTCCGAGTACCACTCGAGGATCCCAGCGAGCCGGCCCGCCCGAGCCATCGAAAATCTCTGCCTCTCGGCACCTCAGAGACCTCTTTTGCCATGGCCGCAAGCTTGAATATTCCACATCATCGTCCTCCCTGCATATTCCTGCTGCTTCGTATCCTCGTCCTCCTCCTCGTCCTCATCCTCCTCCGCCTCCTCCTCCACATCGTCGTTGTCATAATCATCATCAACCTCATCATCGTCCTAGTGCTCATCATCGTCACCTTCATCCTCATCCTCATCCTCATCCTCATCATCATCATCAGCAGCGGCATCATCATCAGTGTCAGCAGCAGCATCATCAGCAACAGCATCATCAGCATCAGCATCATCACCAGCAGCCGCATCATCATCATCATCATCATCATCATCATCATCATCATCAACATCATCATCATCATCATCATCATCATCATCATCATCATCATCATCACCATCATCATCATCATCATCATCAGTATCATCATTATCATCATCATCGTCAGTATCATTAGTAGCATCACCATCATCATCATCATCATCAGCAGCAGCATAAGCATGATCAGCATTATCAGCGTCATCAACATCAGCATCAGCATCAGCATCATCATCAGCATCACCATCGTCGTCATCACCATCATCACCATCATCGCCATCGTCGTCATCAGCAAGATCACTAGCATCATCATCATCATCCGAATCATCCGCAACGTCAGCATCAACATCACCACCACTATCATCATCATCATCACCATCATCATCATCATCATCATCATCATCCTCATCATAATCATCAGCATCAGCATCAGCATCGTCATCATCATCACCATCACCATCACAAGCATAATCAGCATCATGAGCATCACCATCATCATCAGCAGCAGCACAGTAGTCCTCCTCTCCGTCTTCATGCTCAGTTCTCCCTGACATGTTTTCCAGCTTCTACGGCTTCCTCCCCGAGCACTTCATCGTCCTCTTCTTCACACTCATCACTCACCAGCCTCCTCTTCCTCTTCCTCATCCTCCTCCGCCTCTGCCTCCTCCTGGGGGTCCGAGTGCCTTTCGCTCCAAACACACACACACACACACACGGCGATCGCGGCCTCGCGCGCAGCGACGAGGCAGAGCAAGTCGAGCAAGCGGCACCGAACTGACGCGCGCGGCCGAGACCTCAGACGCGGGACCACACCACACCAAACATACACACACGAACACGCACATATACACGCACTTTGTTGCGTCGCGGCCACGCACGCGGCGGCACAGCGTAGGGTAAGATCGAACCACACACGCACACAGACGACACACACACACACACGCACACAACAAAAAACTCGCGCACACACACACACACACACACACACACATCACACACACACACACACACACACTTCGCGAGGTGGGGGAGTGAGGGCCGGGCAGAAGGAGAGGAGGGGGTGGAGGGCGTATGGGGGAGAAGGCAGGGGAGGACGAGAATGACATCGGGGGGAGGATGAGTAGAGAAGGGGATGGAGTGGGCGGAGGGGAGGAGGCGGAGGAGAAAGGGGAGAGGATGAGGAGGATGAGGATGAGCGTGAAGAGGAGAAGAAGGAAGGAGAAGGGGGAGGAGTAGGAGGAGGAGAAGTAGGAGGGAGGAGGGGGAAGTGGGTGCGGATAGGGGGGCCGACACCACTCGGACCCCCAACGGGGGGAGGAGGATAAGAAGGTCCAAAGTATACACAAAATGAATCAACGATTCTGTATCACAGCCTACCGCCAGGTGCCCCATGAAGGGTCCCTACACGCGTTCGCTTGCATTCCGGCAAACGCTCCCCTGAAAGATCAGCACCCCATGGGCCAGCCATTCGGGCGAGAGCCCCCTTCTGAAACGGAACTGCTCGGCATCGATCTCGCGCATGCTCAGATAGTCGAACGGGCATGCTCATGCCATTCTACGAGGTGTCCAACGAGACCCCGCATTGAAAAAGGACCGCCCCCCACCTCCGTGGAACCGTTGCACAAGCTTGCAATGATAGCCATGCACACCTACGTAGTCTCAAGCGGGAACTCTACTTGGAAGAAGAATCGCTCCCCACCCGTAAAGTTGCAAAATTGAGCCAAAACGAAAGCCGAATTCTGAAAATGAACAGCCGCCCTTCATTGTAACTGCAGGAAGTTTCGAAAACATTTGCGAACGGCGCTAGTGCCAGAGCCATTTTTGGAAAAGGAATCGCGCCCTCTACCAGTGCAACTGTTGCAAGCGTTAAAGGCGAATGTGCGCGGCGCTGAAGCCACAGCCCAAGTTTGAAAACCACTGCCGCTTCATCCTTTGAAAAAATGCCAGCGTTTAAGACGAATGTGCGCGACGCAAGGGCGAGAGGCAAAATGTTGAAGACAACCTGTGACCCATCCGTACAATTGCGAATTTCAAGCTTCGGGATCAGGTATGGTAAGGAAGGTCTCAGGCGAAACGCCCGACCAAACATACCAACCTTGCTGGGGGTGCGCCAGGGAGAGGCTACATATACGGAAAAGGGATGGAGGAGGTGGAGGAGGACAAGAGGAGGAGAAGGAGGAGGACAAGGAGAAGGAGGAGGAGGCTTGAGGAAGTGGAGGAGCAAGAGGAAAAGGATGAGGGAGGAAGGGGAGGAAAGGGAGCAAACGGTTGGGGCGGAGGTGGAGGAGGCAAGGCAAGGGAGGGAGGAGGGAAGATGAGGAGAAGGGGGAAGGGAAGGAGGGGGAGGGTTGAAATGGTTGGTCATCATGCGCCTGGGTTGCAGCGATCGCCGCGCGCCAGATGCTCCACCAGCGGGCAGAACGGGCAGCCGCCTCGAGCCAGGAAAACTGCGGGTTACGACATACAGGTATGTCTGCCTCTGCCTACTCCTCCTCCTCGTCGTGCTCCTCCTCCTCCTCCTCCTCCTCCTCCTCATCATCACCATCAGCATCAGCATCACCACCATCATCATCCTCATAATCCTAATCGTCCTATTCATCATCGTCATCATCAGCAGCAGCGACATCAGCACCAGCATCATCAGCAGCAGCATCATCAGCATCAGCATCGTCAACATAATCATCACAATCATCATCACCATCACCATCATCATCACCATCACCATCATCATCAGCACCGTCATCATCATCATCATCATCACCATCCTAATCATCAGCATGATCATCACCGCCACAACCACCACCACCACCATCATCATCATCAGCATCATCAGCAGCACCATCATCGTCAGCATCAGCATCACCCTAATCGTCGTCGTCAACGTCGTCGTCGTCCCCTCTTCCTACTCGGCCCACATCTGCTTCACCTTATCCCACCAATCCGAATATGCTACAAGCCATGACTGCGCTGAACCACTCGATCCCCCTCTACACCAGAACTCGTCCGCGTCGCCCTCGTCAACGCATAATCACATGTCCCCTCATCTTCATAAATATCAACAGCATGAGCATACACACCATCACCATCGTCGCAATCGGCGTCATCATCATCATCATCATCATCACCACCATCATCACCGTCAGCACCATCATCCTCATCCTCATCCACATAATCTCCCTCATCACCCCGATCATCCTGATAATCATCAGCACCAGCATCGTCATACCCTCATCCACATCATCATCATCATCATCATCATCATCATCATCATCATCATCATCATCAGCAGCAGCAGCAGCAGCAGCAGCAGCATCGTCATCATCATCATCAGAATCAGCATCATCCTAATCGACCACATCTCCTTCATCTTCATCGTCATGTTCGCAAGCATCGTCAAATCCATGAGTATCATCGTAGGCAGCGGCGTCAGCGTCGTCATCGCCCCCCCCCCATCATCATCGGTAGCATGCTCAAACAAAACCATCATGCTTGTCCTACTTATCGTTTCTTATTCACTTCCTCCTCTTCCTCCTCGTCCTCCTTCTCCTCCTTCTCCTCTCTTCTCCTCCTGCGCTTCCTCTTCCCACCTGCATCTCGTAATTTCCTTTGTGTCTGTTGCATCCTGAGATGACGTCAGAAAGAAACACCAGCATCTCTCCACGAGAAAGGGTCATAAGCAAGTTGAGCAATTCAGTGCCGTGCAGTCCAATCCAGTACCGCCCCCTCTGGAACACAAAACCCAAAACACAATATGTTGCGCCCATCAAATTACACGCTCAAGCCGCCTGTCCGCCACAACTCTTCGTTTTGATTTGCAGAGCACTCAATTGGTCAGTCCTGATTGAGCGAGAGCCCGGGGAAGGGAGAAGGAGAGAGAGAGAGAGAGAGAGGGCGAAAAACAAACAAACAAACAAACAAACAAACGAACCAAACACAACAAAACTTTACATACCTATACATATTTGAATACATGCGTCCCTCTTCCCGTACTTTTACGAGTCGTGAGAGTGGGAAAAACCGTCCCCACCCCCCACCCCCCACCCCCACCGCAAAAAACAGACCCCCGGGATCCGGGGCTTTGGGGCCCCCTGGACGCCCTTCGAAGAGGTCCCCAAGTCCTGCCGCGCCTCCCAGGGCGCCTTGTCGGGCCTTGCACAGCAGACCCAAAGCGATCAGAGAAGTGGTCGAAGAGGCGCAAGAGAGCCCCAAGACAGCGCAAGACGGCCTCAAGACGACGGACGTGGCCCCCAATGTGGCCCAAAAAGCCCCCAAGACGCCAAGATGCTTTCAGGAGGGCCCCCAAGAGGAAGAAAATCTTCCAATTACCCTGTGGAGACGCACATTTTCAGCATCTTCGCTTTGTGCCGTAACAGCCTTCACGGTGGCCCGAGTGGCCTCCGAGATCGCCCCAAGGCGGCCCAAGAGGCCCTCAAGAGGGCTTCAAGACAGCCCAACAGGGCGCCATGACTGCCCCAAGACGGCCCAAAAGAAGCTCACGAGGCCAAGAAGGGCTCCCAACAGAGATCCACGAGGGCCAGTCCCCAGGAGGGCCCAAGATGGCCCCAAGAAAACCCCAGCACGGCCCAAGAGGGACTCAAGACAGCCCAAACGGGCTCCAAAAGGACCCCCAAGACGGCCCAGAGAGGCGCCCAGGAGGCCTCCAGAGGTTCCCAGAGCCCTTGACAGGCATTCGTGAGGCCCCCAAGAGGTTCTCCAAAGAAGAGCCTCCGCAAACAAAAACCTGCAGCAGACGGGGAATGGTTCACAACGCCAGGCGAGAGCGAGGATGAATGAGCGAAACGGTGTGGAACGATAAGGCGTTGCTTTCCAGTGCCTTGCCCTGCGCGACCGGGGGGAACCTGGGCCACGAGCGAGAGCCCGTGTGGTGGCCACGTGAAGGACTCCGGACCCCATGCCTGTGCATGGTCGCGCGTCTTCCAGAAGGCGTCTTCAGACGAAATACACCCTGCGAAATGCTTAAGAAATCATGGGTTAAGAAATTCATAGTCTCAGAAGTTGAATAAAAACCCAAAAATTCTATTCAAATCTTAGGATTTACATTGAAAAGTTAAGAATAATCGAGATTCTGGCCGAAAAATTAAGTTTTCTTAAGCATCGCCTAAGGTGTACACCAAACTGACACGAATCCCGGGTTTGCACCAAAACTCCCAAGAAGTTCGTGGCGAACCAAGGCTTCGGTACATTTTCCAAAGCCAAGGAGGCATTGCTTGACATGGCCCTGCTCGATTTTATGTGGCATTGCTTGGCAGTGCGTTGCTTTGTTTGGGATTCATCCGCATGGCTGACCATTGCTTCGCATTGCGCACCTGGACAGCCTGGGCCACGAGCGGGCCAGTATGCGGGCCACACGACGGCTGAACGAACCAAGCTGTGTCGAAAATCGACGCGCAGGCCGCTACGACACCTGCCGGCACAGGATCCAGCGAAGAAGGCTCGCGATGTTGGTTCAACATCTTTTCGGAGCCTCCAGGTGGCGTCCTCGTCGCCACGTTATCGGGCCCGCCTCGAAATTCAAATCGAAACGCACCCCTGAACAACATGTCTGGTGGCGCTCGAACATGTAAGACGAGAGCGAGAGAATATAAGGAACGGGCAAGGGGGCTTGATAGGAAACGGCCACACTCCAGAGGCCAAAGAGGATGACGCCCAGTGCCACCACATGCGAAGCTTGAAGGACCCAGGTGCGTGTCGCGAAGCGCAAACGCAGTCTTGTGTATACATATATATATATTATAGACATACATACATACAAACAAACATACATACTTACATATATACAATTACATTGAGAGGGGGGTGGCGAAAAAACAAAGATAGAGGGGGGGAAACGAGAAGGGAGAGAGAGAGAGAGAAGGGGAGAGACCGACCGACCGACCGACCGACCGACAGACAGACAGACAGACACACAGACACACAGACACACAGACCGACAGACACGCACAGACACACACACACAGACAAAACGGTGACGAGACGAGACAGCCAAATAGAGCGTTGAGAGAGTGACTGTTGCAGATGGCGCCAGCAACAGCGGCAGAAGCATTCAGCAATAGCGATAAAGTCATCCTCTGCCAGTCTCACCATCAGCTCCCCTCCGGGCACGAACTCGAGCGCCAGGTACAGCGAGTACGGATCTCAGGGACACGAGGCTCCCCAGAGTCAGCTTATCCCTGCTCATCCCTGTTTTCCTAATACTATTCCAAGCGTCGCGTTCAACGACCAGCTCTGCCGGTGCCCCGTCCTCCTGCTCGACCTCGTCCGCATCACCGACCTCCTCCGTTTCCGTGTCCTCCCCCTCCTTCTCGTGCTCGCCGTCGTTCTCCTCCCCCTGCTGTCAACTGCAGGTGGTCCTCCTGCGCCTCCCACCTGACCCTCATCGCCCAACTCCCTCCGACGTGCCTCTCTTTCTCCTGCTGCTCCACTTCTGAAGTCCACGTTCGAACAACAATAATAACACCCTTGGCTGCGGAACACCCGAAACCGTTTTTTCATGCGCACGCTCGCACGCGCAAGACAGCACAATCGAAGCACAACTGGCATTATGTTATGTCGATGCCGAGGTGTTCATTAATAGACTACAGCAACCAAGTCTTCCCGACGGAGAAACTGGCATAGTTCCTGCGCGTGCGCCAGTGCTCGTCAACGCCATGATCATGGTGCGCGCCTGAATTCATCAACTTCCGCGGCCTCCTGACGGGATCCACCGAGCAACTCATCACGGCCCTCAACAATCAGACAAGCGGTATATGCTATACGGCTTTCTTGGGCGAGGTGGGACTGTTCGGACGTTAAGGGAGTGGAGTGAGTAGAAATGTATATGATAGGGCGGGTGGGCGGGCATGATCGAGATTCGCAACAAGCCAAACTATACCACATTAAACCTAGCTACGTTGTACTACACGACACGAGAGTTACAAAGTCCAGGGTGCGCTAGGAACTGATTCCCGTTCAAAACAACCGAAAGCCTTCCGAAACCATCCGAAAACCCTCTGGGAAGGGTCCTAGGAGGTTTTCTGAAGGGTTTCAGAAAGCTTTTCGGATGTTCTGGGAAGAAACCAGTCCCTAGCGAACCCTGGGCTTTCTAACACTAGAGACCAGAGGCCACGAGCCATACTGTACCGTTACGACCACTCTTCAGGTGATAAGGAGGTTGTGGGGGGGGGGAAGGGGGGGGAACCAACATCTGACTTAATCGCTTTCACTATCGATCTCACTCAACGGGACACCACGGGACACCACGGGGCACCACGGGACACTTGTCGATCTCACTATCGATCTCACTATCGATCTCACTCGACGGAACACCACGGGACACCGAGGGACACCTCTCGATCTCATTATCGGTATCACTATCGATCTCACTATCGATCTCACTCAACGGGACGCCACGGGACACCACGGGACACCACATCGACATCAGTATCGATCTCACTATCGATATCACTATCGATCTCACTCAACGGGACACCACGGGACACCACGGGACACCTGTCGATCTCGCTATCGATCTCACTGCTTGGGACACCACGGGACACCACAGGACACCTCGGGGCACCATATCGATCTCACTCAACGGGACACCACGGGACACCACAGGACACCTGTCGATCTCACTGTCGATCTCACTATCGATCTCACTCAACGGGACACCACGGGACACCATGGGACACCATATCGATCTCACTATCGATCTCACTATCGATGTCACTATCGATCTCACTATCGATCTCACTCAACGGGACACCACGGGACACCACGGGACACCACGGGACACCGCGAGCCACCGCGAGCCACCGCCGGACGGACGGACGGACGGACGGACGGACGGGCGGGCGGGGGAAAATCATTTGTCTTGACTTCGCCCTAGCAACGGCGGACACCACGGGACACCACGGGACACCACGGGACACCGCGGGACACCGCGGGACACAGCGGACCACCGCCGGACGGGCGGGAGGGGGAGATTCATTTGTCTTGACTTCGCCCTAGCAGCGGCGGGTGCACTCCTCTCGCGCGCCCACGCAGCTTCGCCTCGCCCGCACACACGACACGAACGAAACGAAACGATCTCCCGGTTGGGGGTCCCCGTTCCACTGCGATCGCACCCCCCAACCTCCGACTGTACTGGAGACCAGGGACCGCGGGCCACGACAACGA
>CAUYUJ010014686.1:226042-231042 GCA_963575745.1 Prorocentrum cordatum
AGCAGCAGTAGTTAGTAGTGGTTGTTTATTATTAATAACAGAAGTGGCATGAAGAGCAGGGCGTGCGGGCGTACTGCCCTGCACAGGATGACCCTTCTTCTCCGCAGCCGCATCCCCGAAGCCGCCGCCCTGCAAAGGACTCCGAGTCCCGCCTCTCAACATTCCTGCTTTCGTTATGTAGGGTCCAGGGTGGCAACACCCTGGACCCCAACACACCGAGACGTCGGCGCTAACGCCAACCGCTAAAACCTTGCGGCTGTCGACCCTCAGCAGCTGTTTTTGCCACCATGGCCTGCTTGGCTAGAGTCTGAACGCCTTCGGCGTCGATGTTGACCCCTTGGCCGTCCGGCTTGTCGCGGCGCCATTGGCTGCGGTAGGCACGCCCATCCGGCCAGGTGAAGGTGCCCTCGCCGTGCTTCTCGTCCGAAAGGTAATCGCCGTTGTACCTGGACCCGTCGGGCCACTCCATGCTGCCCCTGCCGTGCATGTGGCTGTCCTGCCACTGCCCGCGGTACTTCATGCCGTCCGTGAACGCGTAGACTCCGTCGCCGTGCCTCCTGTTGTCCACGAACTGCCCGCGGTAGTCGACCTCAGCGGTGGCGCTTCTGTAGACGCCCTTGCCGTGCTTGTTGCCCATGAGGATGGATCTCGCCCTCATGCTGGCACCCGTCCGCCCACACCTCCTTCCCGCTGCCGTGCTTCATGTAGTTTTCCCAGCTGCCCTCGTAATAGGAGCCGTCCGTGTGGGTGTGCCCACCATGCCCGTGGGCGCTGTCGCTGCTCCACTGGCCCACGAAGGCGTCACCCGGCGCGGAGGTGAGCACGCCGTGGCCGTGGGCGGAGCCGTTCACGAGCGAGCCCTGGCAGTATCCGCCGTCGTTCCAGGTCATCCGCCCCTGGCCGTGCACGGGTCGGGCGTGCGGGCGGACCCTAACGGGCGGGTCGGGTCGGGCGGGCGGGACATTCAAGCCCAGACCCCCGACGTCGTGATTTGTTCGTGATTTTTCCCCAACGCCAGGAAGTCTGGGAGCATGATGCGCAATCAAGCTGGCACACCGGGCCGGGTCGGGCGGGCCGGGCGGGCGGACCTTAACAGGCGGGTCGGGTCGGGCCAGCGGGGACGCGCGCGCGCAATCCATCCAGCTGGGCATGCACGATGGCGACGACCACAGTGACGGGGGCGTCGACCACGATGAGGACGCCGACCACGTGGAGCTCGACAACTACGACGAGGACGACGACGGCGCCGACAACAAGGAGGACGACGACACTGACAACGATATCGACGACCACGACGACGACGACGACGACGACGACGACGACGACGACGACGACGACGACGGCGGCGGCGGCGGCGGCGGCGACGGCGACGGCTACGGCGAGGACGAAGATGCAGGCGATGGCGCCGACCACGAGTCAAACGGGCGGGACAGGAAGGCGGACCCCAACAGGCGGGCCGGGCGGGCGGTTCGACTGAGCGGACCCTAACGGTCGGGTCGGACGGGCTGGGCGACAACGACGACGACAACCACCACCACGACGCGACGACGAGGGCGACGACCACGACAAGCGCGACTACGAAGACGAGCATGAGGACGACCCTCGAGGACGAGGACGACGAGGGCGGAAAACGATGGCGATGATGAAGGCGACAACAATGCAGGCGACGACAGCGACGACAACCGGACAGGGCGGGTCGGGCGGGTGGACCCTGACGGAAAGTTCGGGCGGCCAGACCCCGACGGGCAGGCAGGTCGGGTCCGGCGGAACCGCCAGCTGTGGTGCGCCATCGAGTCGGCACGCGAGAGCCCGAACGGGCGGGTCAGGCATGCGGGCGGACGGACCCTGACAGGCGGGTCGGGTCGGGCGGGCGGGACATCAAAGCATCGTGCGGGATCGAGCCGGCACGCGAGAACCCTCACGGGTGGGCAGTGGCGGGGGAGGGGGGCGGGCCCGGAGGGGAAGGTCGGAGGCCCCAGCGGGCGGGTCGCGTCGGGCGGGCGGGTCCACACGGGCGGGCGCGTCGGGCGGGCGGGGCATGCAGAGGTGACGCGAGGTCGACCCGGCAGGCGGGCCCCCAAACGGGCGGGCTGGGTCGGCAGGGCTGGACGCTGCACAAGACTTGCTGCGCAGCCGAGCAGGCGCGCGAGATATACCGAGGGCGGGCGCAGCCTCACAGGATGGGGCGGGTCGGGCGGGCGGGACAGCGAAGCGTACGGTGCGTGATCGAGCTGGCGCGCGAGAACCCTGGCGGGTGGGTCGGGGAGGCCAGGCGGGACTCCAACGGGCGGGCCGGGTCGGGCGGGCGGGACATGTACAGTCGGGGCGTTGACCTAAGGAACCCTAGATAAGGAACGATGCCCCTTTTCTCCACACGTTGAACTTCGATTTCCCATGGAACACCTGAGGAAAACCTAAGGCAAACTGTGAAACAGCTAAGGAACACGGAGCCCCTCCCCAACGAAAAGGGTTCCTTTTTCAGCGCCCCGACTGTAAAGTATGATTCGTGATCGAGCTGGCACGCGGGTGGGCGGATCTGGGCAAGGCGGGCGGACCCCAACGGGCGGGTCGGGTCGGGCGCGGCACTGAAGAATGAGGCGTAATCGGGCTGGCACGCGACAGTCCTGTCGGGCGGGCGGCGGTCCCTGGGACGGGCCGGGTCGGACAGGCGGGACAGTAAAGCTTGATGCGTAATCGAGCTAGCGCGGTAGAATCCTAACAGGCGGGTCGGGTCGGACGGGCGGGCCCGACGGACGGGTTGGGCGGGCGGGCCCGACGGGAGGGCAGCATATTAAAGTATGATGCGCAATCGAGCTGGCCCGCGACAAACCAAGCATGCGGGTCGGGGCGGGCGGGCGGACCCTAACGGGCGGGTCGGGGCAGGTCGACTCGGGCGGGCGGGTCATGAAAGTATGATGCGAGTACTCGAGCTGGCACGCGAGAACCCCAATAGGTGGGTCGGGACGGGGCGGGCGGGGTCTAGGTCGGGGCTGGTCCAGCGGGAGGAAAATTAAAGTATGATGCGTAAGCGAGCTGGTGCGGTTGAACCCTAGCAGCGGGTCGGGTCGGGCGGGTGGACCCGACGGGCGGGTCGGGTCGGTCGGGCGGGACATTAAAATTTGATGCGTAATCGAGCTGGCACGCGAGAGCCCTAACGGGCGGGTCAAGGCGGGCGGGCGGACCGTGACAGGCGGGTCGGGTCGGGCAAAAGATTAGAGTATGATGCGTAATCGAGATGGCATGCGAGAAACCTAGCGGGCGGGTCCGGGCAGGCGGGGAAACCCTATCGGGCAGGTAGGGCAGGGCGGGCGGGACATTCATGTATGATGCGTAATCGTTCTGGCACGCAAGAAGCCTAACAGGCGGGTCCGGGCGGGCGGGCTGATCCTAGGTTGGGCCGGGTCGGGCGGACGGGACATGAGAATATGATGCGTAATCGAGCTGGCACGCGAGAACCCTAACGGGAGGATCGGGGCGAGGCGGCTGGACTCTAACGGGCGGGTCAGATCGGGCGGGCGGGACATTTAAAGTATTATGCATGATCGAGCTGGCAAACGATAACCCTAACGGCCGGGTCGGGCGGGCGGGCCCGACGGACGGGCCGGGTCGAGCGATTGAATAATGATACGTACTCGAGCTGACACGCGACAATCCTATTGGGCGGGTCGGGTTGGGTGGGCGGACTCTAACGAGCGGGTCGGGTCAGACGGGCGGGACAATAAAGTATGATGCATGATCGAACTGGCAAGCGATAACCCGAACGGCTGGGTCGGGGCGGGCGGGCGGACCCTGACAGGCTGGTCGGGTCGGGCAGGCGGGACATGACAGCATGATGCGTAAATCGAGCTGGCACGCGAGACCCCTAAAAGGCGGGTCGGGTCGGGCGGTCGAACCATAACGGGCAGATCGGGTCGGGAAGGCGGGGAATTGAAGTATGATGCGTACTCGAGCTGGCACGGAAGAACCCTGACGGGCGGGTCGGGGCGGACGGACGGGCCCTAACGGGCGGGTCGGGTCGAGCGGGCGGGACGGTAAGCGAAAGCCCTAGCGGGCAGATCGGGTCGGGCGGCTCTCGTCGCAACGGCCTGAACGCGGCTCGAACTGGCCAGCAGGGATGCCAGCAAAGGTCCCAGGGCCGACTTCAAGCGGATCTTGTGCGACGCCTCATCGACCCTCGAGAATCGAGGGGGGTAGGCTGTCGGAAGTGTCGTGACATGTTGAACGCCCTTGTGTTTTTGTCAGGCTTCCAGAGACCTCTGGGGACCTTTGGGGCGCCCGGGGGCCAGGGTCTGGGTCGGAGGTGGGAACCGCCATGCACGTCCCCCCTCCTCCTCCTCCTCCTCCTCCTCCTCCTCCTCCTTCTCCTCCTCCGCCTCCTTCTCCTCCTCCTGCTCCTCCTCCACCGCCTCCTCCTCCTCCGCCTCCTCATCCTTATCCTTCTCTTCCTCCTCGCTCTTCTCTGTTACTCCTCCTCGACCTCCACGTCCTTTTTTGGTTATCTTCCTAGTCCACCTCCTCCTCTTCCTGCTCCTCCTCCTCCTCCTCCTCATCAGCCTCCTCCTCCTCCTCCTGCTGCTGCTAGTCCTCCAACTCCTTTTCCTCCTGCTTATCCTCCATCCCTGTCCTCGTCTTGCTCCCTGCAACTCCCTCTCTTGCTCCTCGTAAATATATAGTCCCCTCCTGATAGTCTTGCTCATGCTCCTCTTCCTCCTCATCATCTACGGCCGTGAGCCTGGATCATCCTTCTCAGGCTTCTTGTCAACTGTCCTCACTCAGCCGTCCTCGACCACGTTGCGCCCCCCTGCGTATCGGCGCTCATCCTCCCCAACCCTCCTTCTATCCAGCATCCCTGCTCCTCTCTTTCCCTCCTCGACTCCAGATGCTCTCCAAAATGCCTCCGAAATTCCCGCTCTCCGCATCACGACGGCTCGAATTCGAGGGCATCACGGAATCACGTATACAAATGCCCCCCAAAGCCAAATCCACAGTTCTGAACTCGA
>CAUYUJ010014686.1:236042-241042 GCA_963575745.1 Prorocentrum cordatum
CCGAGGCCGCCATGCGAACGCTGCCACTGAGGCCTTCGGTGGAACTCCTATGGGGCCACGATCCTTGTGAGGGGTGTGCCGAAATGGCACCAGGCCGCCATGCGAACCCTGCCACTGGCGCCTTCGGTGGAGCTCCCTATGGGGCCACGATCCTCGTAAGGGGTGTGCCGAAATGGCCCGAGGCCGCCATGCGAACCCTGCCACTGGGGCCTTCGGTGGAGCTCCCTATGTGGCCACGACCCTCGTGAGGGGTGTGCCGAAATTGGCGGGGGGACGCTTGCAAACCCTGCCACTGGCGCCTTCGGTCGAGCTCCTATGGGGCCACGTTCCTCGTGAGGGGTGTGCCCAAATGGCCCGAGGCCGCCATGCGAACCCTGCCACTGGCGCCTTCGGTCGAGCTCCTATGGGGCCACGGTCCTCGTGAGAGGTGTGCCGGAATGGCCCGAGGCCGCCATGCGAACCCCGCCATTGGGGCCTTCGGTGGAGCTCCCTACGGGGCCACGATCCTCGTGACGGATTGGGGGGTGAGCCGGATTGGGCGCGGTGTGTGTGAAATGCGAACCCTCTCACTGGAGCCTCTGGCGGAGCTTCATATGGGGCCACGAACCGTGTGAGGGTTGTGCCGAAGTGGGCGCGGTGGTGCCATGCGAACCCTCCCACTGGAGCCTCTGGCGGAGCTCCCTATGGGGCCACGAAACGTGTGAGGGGTGTGCCGACTTGGGCGCGGTGGTGCCATGCGAACCCTCCCATTGGAGCCTTCGGTAGAGCTCCCCAACAACCAAATTTGGTGACAACTCGCTTCTCCTTGTAAAAAGCCGGGTGCGAGCCCCGGGGTGAGCACTTCAATTGAAAAACACAATGGTTACCAGGCAGAGGGGGATTAACAAGAATTACTCCACAGGAACGCTCCAAGAGGGGCCCCAGAGGGGGAACACGAAACAACATGTCGAGCCCTCGGCCATAAGCAGCCCCCAGGAGGTCCCTAAGAGGTCCCTAAGAGGTCCCAAGAGGCCCCCAACAGGCGGTCAGGAGGCCGCCAAGAGGCCCCAACGAGCCACAAAAAAGCTCCAGGTTAAGACGTCCCCGAAGCCTCGGAGAAATCCCAAGAGCTTCCTGTGCTCTGCATTCCTGTGCGCGAAAGTGGTCCGGCGGAAGGAGCGAATTAACGACAACAACAACAACAACAATTACTAGCACGTGGGGACACACCGTTCTCACCAGTGCCAGGGTTTTCATAGGAGGCGGGCAATACCCCCACTTTGTGGGGGGGCCGGTTCAAGCTCTACCAAATTTCCAAACGACTCTTCGCCACCACCCACACCCAGCTTCCCGCCCTATGACGTTCGGACACTTCACTTCGTGGCATGCGGACGACCGTGGCTACTATTCAGGGCCCCGCGGCCGACGACGACGGCGTGCGCGCGCGAAGAAAAAACGAATGTGTCCCGCATGGTATTATTTGACAGGGATGATGGCCCTGGCAGGTGCGCAACCGTTGTTGCAGAAGTTCGAAAAAGTTGCTCGCAAAAGCCCGTTTGACAGAAATGATTAAAAAGTGTTGGGTTTCCTACGAATCCGCAAGAGCGCGCGGGATGAAATTTTGACATTTTTTTTTTTGAAAAACCATTGGTTTTTTTTATGTTTTTATGTTAAAATCGCTACGAAAACTAAGGTTTTGGAAGGATTTCGTCTTGCGCGCGCGAATGTCCACTTTACCTTATTTTTTGCAAGGGATTCTTGAAGTTTGGTTATGTTAGAACAAGAAATGTCCACTTTAGCTTATTTTTTGCAAGGGAAAACCGATCGTAACAACACAACCGGATCCGGACCAACCCGTTTTGCCTGAGACTTCCTCACGAAAATGATGAAAATGAGGCTGCGGCCTAGGCGCGGCGGGGGGGTCGTGCACCAGGGGCCCCAACAATAATTATTCTTTAGAAGTAATAATGTTCAACAACAACAACAACAACAACAACAACAACAACAACAACAACAACAACAACGACGACGACGACGACGACGACGACGACGACGACGACGACGACGACGTTCCCACTTGGTTCATCCTTTCAATGTATTTCGAAATCGCGCTTTCGCGCAGGACTTCCACGTGGGAGTTCCTTGCAACTTATTCAGACGCCGCGCCCTCGACGCTGAGGAATCTCGCTCTTCTGGCGATGTACTTGGGAGTCGTGCTATAGTTCGAAACCTCGCGATTCATGCCGTACTCACGCTTCAGCAAAACGCCTGCTCGACCTGGCCGCTTGGGCCCGCTTTCCCGACCCGCCCGTTAGGGCCTACCCGCCCGATGAGCACTTCTGGTTGTGCCATGTTTTTGTTCATCTCTTAAACCCCTCCTGCTAATCTTTCCCGTGCTCCATCCTTCTCCTTCCCCCTTCCATCCGTCCTCTCTTCCCCTGTTTTAGAGGTTGCACCAATTACACGTGGCAGGTAGGGAAACTATGCCACAAGGGGGTACGATCGAAGACGAAGATGGCGGGTATCGAGGGCTTGGGACATACATGTTGAACCGCACGCGAGCAAGGAAGAGCGAACAGTCATAAAATGCTTGCTGTTGTTGACCTCTGACTTCTGAAGCATAAATATTGTTGATCCCCCCCGTCCGGTGCACATTGCTTTTTTTCGATTGAAGTGCCCTTCCTGGGGCTCGCACCCTGTATTTTATCAGGGAAATTCTTGAGGGAGAAACTGTGTTGTTGGCCCCTGGTTTACAGCAACAACGGCTCTCGCCTGATACTTCCAATTTACCACCGGATCGCGGTTCCCGCTTGATACTTCCTGACAATGTATTGAAGAATCGTGTTTTCGCTTGGGACTTCCTCGCAACTTACCACCGAATCGCGGCTCCCGCCTGATACTGCCTAACAATTTATTCAGATGCCGCTCCTCGACACTCAGGAATCGCGCTCCCGCTACATATTGCCTGGCGGTTCAAGCAGAATTTACACTTCAACGACCCGCCCGCTCGACCCGCCCGTCTGGGCCTGCCCGCCAGACCAGCCCGTTAGAGACTGCAGTCGCCGCTCGCTGCCCTTCGCCCGCCTTCGATGCCCCTCGCTGCCCATACTGGTTCCGCGGTCGCCTTCGCTCGCTGCCTTTCGTGGCCCCGTTGCTGCCCTCAGTGGCCCCGTCGCTGCCGATTGTGGCCCCGCATTATATGCCCTTCGTGGCCCCCGCTCGCAGTCGCCCGTCGTGGCCCCATACGCATGCCAATCGTAGCCCCGCTGTCGCCCTTCATGGCCCTCTCGCTGCCCTTCGTGGCCCCTTCGCTTGCCCCTCCCCTCCCTTCCTCCGATCCCTTCGTTCTCATTCTCTCCCGTTATCTCTTACCCTTCGTTTTCAAGGGCTTCACCAACCACACGTGGCAAGGAATGAATATACCACCCAAAAGGGGGTACGATCGAAGACGAAGAGGGTGGGTATCCAGGGTTTGGGATATGCATATTGAATGACACGCGAGCAGATAAGAGCGAACAGTCTTAAAATGTATTGCTGTTGGTTGTGTGTGTGCGTGCGTGGGTGGGTCGGGTGGGCAGGTGGGTATGTATGGATGCCTGTGTTGATGTGTGTGTGTGTGCTGTGTGTGGTGTGGTGCAGCGTGTCAATTTAATGTGTTCATTTGTTTCGGCGTATGTGTAAGCGTGTGTATTTGTGCGTGTGGCGCTGCGTGCGTTGGCCCGGCCGCACTAACCAATAAAATCGGAGGCCCCAACCCCCTTCAAAGCAATTACAAAAACATCTCGATCCGCACCCGCGCGTACAGCACGCCTGTAATGGCGCCGCGCAGACTGGGTATGCACTCTTGGATGCGAGCGTGCGTGAAATTTTCGATTATCTTTGTGCCGTTCAATCACCGACTACGTCGTTGGCCCCTCCCCAATTAAGCACACTGCCAGTGTGGCCGTGCGCCCTACCGCGGCGACGAGGTCACCAGATCAAACGGCGGCGCCTAGTTGAAAGCTGAGCTGACTTCTCTAAAGAAGAAACAACTACTTACCAAACAGCAAATTACAAAGTCACAAACGATGTGTACGACATAATCATCCGTACAGTTCTTCCTAAGGAACGAACACGCATGAATTATTACATCGCTTTGGAATCGGGAAAGGAAAAAACAATACTTTGGGGACTTCGTTTGTTTCCTGTTCCGGTTCGTTTCCTTGTTCTGGGGAGGCCCACGACGACCCTCCGCCGCGTGGCCCTGGAAGAGCAATGTGGGCAACGGCGGCTATTACATCAGACGCCCAGAATGGTCGAACTACAACGAGGCCTGCTCGCAACACCACCCGAGACTTGCGAAAGAAAACCAAAACACGGGCAGCGAAATGCACAAAGGGCACGTCCTCCGAATCAAGAGACGGCCTGAACATCACCAATGGGGCAAGATAATTCTAAAGACTCGAGGGCGGGGGCTGGGTTTTGGAGTCGACTGGTGACGCACGCTTGCCCCCGCTCGCCTCTCTAGGCCGCGCTGCCGCGCGCGTGGCCGCCTTGCCAAACAAGCGTGTAAAGGCCAATGCGTGTGTGTATGGATACGTGTATGATTGGGCCAGAACGATCCAAATAATGACGGCCGACTCAATGCAGCATCACCATCGTCCCCTTCTGCAACTGTGCTAAAACGCCTGCTCATGATCTCTTGAGCCCTGCACATACTATCTTATGATTACCTCCGTTACAATTGCCACTGCTGGTGGTGGTTTTCATACTGCCAGTGTAACAACAACAACAACGAATACTACTACTACTACTACTACTACTACTACTACTACTACTACTACTACTACTACTACTACTACTACTACTATTACTACTACTACTACTACTACTACTACTACTACTACTACTACTACTACTACTACTACTACTACTACTACTACTACTAACTACTACTACTACTACTACTACTACGCCACTACTACTACGACTACTACTACTACTACTACTACTACTACTACTACTACTACTACTACTACTAC
>CAUYUJ010014686.1:248542-260629 GCA_963575745.1 Prorocentrum cordatum
CTGGAGCCTTCGGTGGAGCTCCCTATGGAGCCACGAAGCGTGTGACGGGTGTGCCGAAATGGGTGCGGTAGTGCCATGCGAACCCTCCCACTGGAGCCTTCGGTGGAGCTCCCTGTGGGGCAACGACACGTGTGAGGGGTGTGCCGGATTGGATGCGGTGGTGCCATGCTAACCCTCCCACTGGAGCCTTCGATTGAGCTCCCTATGGGGCCACGAACCGTGTGAGGGGTGTACCGGATTGGGCGCGGTGGTGCCATGCGAACCCTTCCACTGGAGCCTTCGGTGGAGCTCCCTATGAGGCCACGAAACGCGTGAGGGGTGTGCCGAAATGGTGGGCATGCGGAGGGCAGAGGCAGGGATAGGAGGAGGGAGGAAGCGGAAGGAGAACGCGGGGCGCTGTCTCTTCAAAACGAGGACCCAACACCACAGGGGGTATAGAGAGATATGAAGAGAGAGAGAGAGAGAGAGAGAAAAAAAAATGAGACGTACCCAGCCCCTTCTTCACGCGAGGCGATTATCCCTATGAGCGCTCCATACACAAGAACGCGTTGCAAGGAAAATTATCCCGGCAAAGCAACCTAACAGCGATGTGTAGGAGCATATCTGGAAGCATTCCCCTTAAGATTCACATGAGAATCCAGTTGTAGAATTCTGCTGTTCTCGCAGTCGCAGTCGCATTCGCGATGAAAGTCGCAGTGGCAACGGCAGTCGCAGTCACAGCCTCAGCCTCAGCCTGCCTCAGCCTCAGCCTCAGCCTGCCTCAGCCTCAGCCTCAGCCTGCTTCAGCCTCAGCCTCAGTCTGCCTTCAGCCTCGGCCTCAGCCTCAGCCTGCCTCAGCCTCAGCCTGCATCAGCCTCAGCCTCAGCCTCAGCCTGCCTCAGCCTCAGCCTGCCTCAGCCTCAGCCTCAGCCTGCCTCAGCCTCAGCCTCAGCCTGCTTCAGCCTCAGCCTCAGTCTGCCTTCAGCCTCGGCCTCAGCCTCAGCCTGCCTCAGCCTCAGCCTGCATCAGCCTCAGCCTCAGCCTCAGCCTGCCTCAGCATCAGCCTGCCTCAGCCTCAGCCTCAGCCTCAGCCTGCTTCAGCCTCAGCCTCAGTCTGCCTTCAGCCTCAGCCTCAGCCTGCCTCAGCCTCAGCCTGCTTCAGCCTCAGCCTCAGTCTGCCTTCAGCCTCGGCCTCAGCCTCAGCCTGCCTCAGCCTCAGCCTGCATCAGCCTCAGCCTCAGCCTCAGCCTGCCTCAGCCTCAGCCTGCCTCAGCCTCAGCCTCAGCCTGCCTCAGCCTCAGCCTCAGCCTGCTTCAGCCTCAGCCTCAGTCTGCCTTCAGCCTCGGCCTCAGCCTCAGCCTGCCTCAGCCTCAGCCTGCATCAGCCTCAGCCTCAGCCTGCCTCAGCATCAGCCTGCCTCAGCCTCAGCCTCAGCCTGCCTCAGCCTCAGCCTCAGCCTGCTTCAGCCTCGGCCTCAGTCTGCCTTCAGCCTCGGCCTCAGCCTCAGCCTGCCTCAGCCTCAGCCTGCATCAGCCTGAGCCTCAGCCTCAGCCTGCCTCAGCATCAGCCTGCTTCAGCCTCAGCCTCAGCCTCAGCCTGCTTCAGCCTGAGCCTCAGTCTGCCTTCAGCCTCGTTGCCTCAGCCTCAGCCTGCCTCAGCCTCAGCCTCAGCCTGCCTCAGCATTCAAAATGTGGCCCGGGAATGGAGTTCTGGGAACTCGAAGAACACGAAGTGGCCTGCAGTTGGCTCCGGACATTCAAAATCATGCCCAGGAATGGAGTTCTGGGAACTCGAAGACCTCGAAGTGGCCTACAGTTGGCTCCAGGCACCCAAAATGTGGCCCGGGAATGGAGTTCTGGAAACTCGAAGACCACGAAGTGGCCTACAGTTGGCTCCGGGCATCCAAAATGTGGCCCCGGAATGGAATTCTGGGAACTCGAAGACCACGAAATGGCCTACAGTTGGCTCCGGGCATCCAAAATGTACGCCGGGAATGGAGTTCTGGGAACTTGAAGACCACGAAGTGGCCTATAGTTGGCTCCGGGCATCCAAAATGTACGCCGGGAATGGAGTTCTAGCAGCGCCAAGAGCGATTTTGCGAGGATGTCCCAAGCGATTTGGGCTTCGACGGCAGCCGCCCCGGGTCCCGCCCCGACCCCCCTGAGGAGTCATGATGCTCTCTTTTGACACCACTAGAAACCTATCAGTCTTCGCTGTTAGGTAATATGCTACGGGAGGCATGCATTTATACGTCGACCTATTCGGGGCAATGCCTTCGGGATTGCGCTGGCCTGAACAGCGTTGGCACACTTGCCGACACAAGGCACGAATCCCGCGCCCCACGTCCAAGGAACGTGTGGACAGGCACGGCCATGGGCCGCAACTGTTCAGACACCTTCAGAAACCGGCCTGCCGTGGGGCAAAAGCGGCGGGGGGCGGCGCAGCATGACCCCGCCTGGTCCCCGCCTCCCTCCGTCGGCGCCCCGCCCCGCCCCGCTCGAGACTCCTTTTGCCTCGGCAGCCGGAAGCCTCCGCGTCGAGCCCCGCTCTTGCGCAACGCGGTGCCGCCGCCGAGGCCCCGAGCCTCCTCGGCCCCAGAAGGGTCTGGGGGGTCACCGTCTGACTTCCTGTGGCCTGATCGGCGTGCAAAAGTTTGGTGGGTCGTCTGGCCTGGCACGTTCGCAAAGTCCTGGCGTTCCGAAACTTCATACACCGATTGGGCCGCAGTTGCGTTCCTTCTGCTCCCTGGTGGACCTTGTTTAGAAGCCCCCGCGGTCACGGGAATGCAGACAAACGCATGCGCGCCACCGCTGGGACCGCAGATGAACCCCCCCCATGGTTCGCGATCCGCGCGAGGGAATTGCCGAGCTGACCTCGGCGTTCGCAGCAACGTCAGCTGATGGCGGCGACGCGACGGCAGCAGCACCTAGCCCGCGAAGCAGCAGCAACGTACCCGAGCGGAGGAAGAAAGGGGGAGGCGGGAGGGGGACGCGGGAGGAGGAGACGGGAGGAAAGGAGGAGGAGGAGGAGGGAAACGGACGGTGGTTCGGAGAGAAAGCAAAGAACCGATCAGCGAAATACGATTTGAAGACAACTCAATGTCATCTTTGTCCTGGTAAAAGACCCAAACATATGCAGCTGCGAGCGTCGCGAGGCAGGTGAAAGGAAGGAGAGGGTCTGGCACGAGGATTGGGGCGTCGGCGGGAGAAAGACGGACATGGGCGCGAAAGGGCTCTCCTTACTTCGGCGACGGCCTCGTCGAGGGGCTGGGCTTCACTGGGCTGATCCGCGAGGGCTGACTTGAGGAACGGCCCTCCCGAAACTCGCCTTCTCTCGACTGCCCAACTGCGTGGCCTCGCGCCGCGGACGACCTGCGCGCGCAGCTGGAATCCTCCGGCGCGCCTCGCGCGGACTCCCCCCGGCTCTGCCTCCAGGTGCTGCCTGGCTCCCGCGGGCCCTGCCTGGCGCCCCGCCCCTTCTCGGCCGCCCGATTCTTCGGACCACGCGCCGCGGATAGCCCGCGCGCGTCGCTGGAACCACTGCGGGGGACTGGCGCGCGTCGCGGGGCTTTCGGGGGGGGGGGGGGCCCGATCCGAACGCAAATACACCATGCGGACCCTGCCGCCAGGGCCTTCGGTGGAATTCGCTACGGGGCCACGAAACGTGTGAGGGGTGCCCCGAAACGGGTCCGTGCAAGCCATGCGGACCATGCCGCTGGGGCCTTCGGTGGAGCTCCCTGTGGGGCCACTAAGTGCAGCTCTTTGTCCAGGCAGCTGATGGAACCATGCCGCGCAGGCCTGCCAGCCCCGCATCGAGCACGGAGGGATCCGCCTCCGTGGGCAGGCTGGTTCTGGGCGTGGTGAAGCAGGCAGCACTCGAAGCCATCAAGGTGGCGATACAGGACGTGCTGGAGAGGGCCATGGAGCAGGCCCGAGAGGAGCTTGACAGGCAGGTGTGCGCGGGCAACGCAGTATTGGTGGCAGAGCCCGACCAGCAGCACCAGGCCGCTTGGCAGCCCACCGCGACGACGGGCCTAGGGCAAGAGGAAGCGGAGCAGCAGCAGCAGCAGCAGCAGCAGCAGCAGCAGCAGCAGCAGCAGCAGCAGCAGCAGCTGCAGCAGGCAAAAGAATGCCCGCCCATGTCGCCGCGCCGCAGCCCGACGCTGGACTGGGACAGGGAGTCCGCCGCGAGGGCCTGGCTGACCACTCGAGCGACACAGAGGCGCGGAGGCGCTGGTCCGGCCGCCCGGTACCGAGGCTGCGTTCCAGCTCGGCGAGCAGGAGCCGAGCACCATCGCCACCTCGAACGACAAGTTCCTGAGGGCTGAGGGAGTCGCCATCCAGCGGCGCGAGAGATGCAGGGTCCTACATCAAAACAGACACGCTGGACAAGAGGAAGGGGCTGGGCCCGCGGGCGGGCCGCAGGCGCCGGCGGCCCAGCAAGGCCAAGCGCGACTGCCGCAAGGCCTGGGCGAGCCACTACCGGGAGCAGGGGAAGGACGAGCACCCGGTGCCGCAGCGGCTCAAGACGTTCGAGGGGCAGGCCTCGGGCTCGCAGACGAAGAGGGCATCGGGCATGTAGTTGGCTCCGGAGGCGAAGGGGGAGAAAGCATCCGACGCCAAGGGACCGAAGGACAACGAGTGCTGGCAGCGGAGAGTGCAAAAGGGGTACTACAAGGCTGGCACGCGGCGCCGAAACCGTCAGCCTCGACGAGTGCGAACACTTCGAGGCGCGCTGGGACCTCCAGCCCGCCCTCGGCGCGCTGGTGCACCCGCCGCCACGTGGCGAGGAGGTGGACACCAGCGCGGTTCCACCACTGCGCCGCCCCGGGGGGCGCCGCCGCTGGCGTGGCCGCCGGGGCCGCCTCTCCTGGGCCGCCAGCTGGGGGGCCGCCGCAACCTCCGCCTCACGGCGCGCGCCGCTCGACCCGGGAGGCATCGCCGCGTGGCCGTGGCCAGGCGGGTGAGCGGCCCTTTTTTTTGTCGCGGGCAGACGCGTAAAGCTGTCGCCGAGAGGGGGGTCCGGGGCACGGGCCAGCCTAATTAGCTACTGAGCGACGCGCAAGACGGCCGGGCCAGCGCTCAGAAGCGGCTGCTGGGGGCTGCCAATGGGTGAGCGGCCCTCGGAGCTATGGTTTTTGTTTGGTCGGCGGGGCGAGAGCGAACCTCTTCCGCTGAAAGCTAGGCGGGCTGCGCACAGCTTGAATGAGGGAGACGGGGCACAGCAAGGCGGGGCCTCGGGCGGCCGGAGCGGGCGGAGCCTGGGGTGCAGGCGGTGCCGGAGAGCTTGCACAGGAAAAGGCCCTCGGAGCTCCAGTCAACCTGCATGATAAGGGCGCACGATAAGGATGCAAGGGTCTTGGAAGGCCACATCGCAGCTTTTCGAGCGGGGCGTGGCCAAGGATGGGCCGAGGAGGCAAGGATGCAAGGGTACCCTTGGGAAGGTTGCCCATCCTAACTATGTGGGTTGACTGTACGCCGCAACGATCCCGACCTGGTCGCGGCCGCAGGGGCCAGGCCCGACCTGGCCAGGCGTCGTCGGGCGGAGGACCCCGGCGGCAGACACCCAGACCCACGGAGCCCGCGGGCGGCCGCGAGCAGCAGGGCTTGGACGACCACGGCGCCGAGGGGCACGTGACGGAGCTCACGCTGGAGCTCGGCCTCGATGCGACAGACGCCTCTGGCAAACATGGACCCGATGACCGAGGAGGAGAGGGTGGACATGCTGATACAGGAGCTGCACCTTGACACCTTGGACGGGGAGAGTAGGACGGAGGCCTCCAACGCTCTGCGGAGGTTTGTCCAGTTTTCCTGGGTTCGCCAGTGCTTGATGCGAAGGCCCTGGCCGATATGTTCAAGGACAGGCTCGTTCAAGGGCGACTCGCTAGGGTAGGAGATCTGCGTAGTGGACTCCTGAGCTGGCTGCCATGGATACAGTGACAGTCAAATCGGCTTTCGTGGGCCGCTAGGCCCATCGTCGCCACGCTGGGGCTCGACTCGGAGAGCTGGGGTCTCTACCCAGAAGCCTGCCTGGATGGGCTGAGGGGGTGAGACGTGGTGCCCTGGGGGGGCGGGCGTCTGGGACATGGCCCTGCGGGCCAGGCGCCCGTCTCGAAACCCACGCGGAGCGAAGGCCGCCCAAGACAGGCGACGTTTAGATCAGACCAGGCATTCATGCATTCAACCTTCAGTGCGGCCCACGGGCCACCTCACCAGGCAGGGTGCTCAGGGCAGACGGCGCGCGCGAGCCTCTGAAGCGCCAGGCGGCTGCGCGGCGAGGACCGGGTGGCAGCGGGCGCGGCCGCGCTAGGGCTGGCCGTGAAGCCCTGGCGGGCCTGCGCGCGGTGTCACAGCAGGAGGTGACGAGCCAGCGCCGCGGCGCGCAGGAGGGCTGGCGGCTGGCAGCGGGGGCGCCACCCCCAAGGCAGACGTAAAGCGCATTGGAAGCACGGCGCCAGGCTGCTGAGCCCCTCCTGCCAGCGCAGCACGGGCTGGGGAGTCGCACGCTGGGCAGCGGCGCCACGCTGCAGGCCACGCGCGAGGTGGCGGCGGGGGGGCCAATGCGCGGGCTGGAGCTGCGGCTGCACGGTGTACACGTGGAAGGGCAGCGGGGCGCAGGGATGGCGACGTGGCACGGGGTGGCGCGGGTAGCCACGGTGCCAGGGCAAGGGGGCCCGACGCCGCGCAGGGAGGAGGAGGAGGAGGAGGAGGAGGAGGAGGAGGAGGAGGAGGAGGAGGAGGAGGAGGGTTGCCGAGCCGTCACTTCAGACCGACGCTGCGGCCTGGCGGGGATGGGCCCGACGGGGGGATCGCCCGCTGCCCCGCCGGGGCCCCGGAGCGAGCGGGCAGCGCCTGGCTGGTGCCAGGGCCCGGGGTCTGCGGGTGGGCGCCCGCACGGGGTGTGCCGGGGGCGGCGGGGCCCTGCGGGCCGTGTGGTGCGGGTGCGCCTCGGCCGAGGTCGGCGGAGCGCGTGCGACGTCAGCTGGGACGATGTGCGCATCGAGAGCACGGGGCTGGCAGCAGGCTAGCGCTCAGAGGGAGAAAGAGCAAGAGGAGGGTTGGGAAGGGGGTGAGACAGGGGGAGAGGGGAGGAAGCTAGGGGAAGCGGAAAGGAGAAGGGGAGGCGGGGGGAGAGAAAGACAAGGGAAAGGGGAAGAGGGTAGAGGGGAACAGTGAGCCACGACCAGTTGAGGCGAGATCGTTAACGACGAGCAGAATGCACAGGCCGAAGAGGAGGCATGGGAATCCACTGGCGGCCCGAACGGCACACCCTCCCTCCCCATCTCCTTTCACTGGTTACCTCAGACTCAGCCCCCCTATCCGGCCCCCTCGTCCCGACATCTCCCTGCCCTTACACCGCCCTGGCTCCAAGCCAGCCTGCGAGCGAGGAGGATGACGAGACGGAGGAGGAGGAGGAGGACGACGACGACGACGAGGAGGATGAGGAAGGCACAAAGAAAGAAAACGAAGAGGAGGAGGAGGAGGAGCAGAAGCTGGACAAGGACGCGTGGGAAGACGCAGAGCAGCAGACAAATGAAAAGGGGAAGGAAATCAGGATCAGCAGCAGCAGCAGTAGGAGGGTGAGAAGGAGGAAGAGAAGGCGGAGAAGGAGGAGCATAAGCAGGAAGAAAAGGAGGAGGAGAGGTAGGAAGAGCAGCAGCAGCGGCAAGACCAGCAGCAGGAGCAGAGGACCAGTGTCGGGGGCGTCGCTCTGGGGATCAGAGCGCTCCCGCCTACGCCTCCGCCTCCTCCCCCTCCTCATCCTCCTTACCTCGTTTCCCCTCCTACTCCCCCCTCCGACTCCCTCCTCCCCCTCCTCTCCCCCATCATCATCCTCATGCCCCCATCCATCCTCCCCATCCTCACACCCCCTCCCCCCTCCTACTCCCTCCTCCCTCCTCCTCCTCATCTTCCTCTTCTTCTTCCTCCTCATCCTCCTTCTCCGCCGCCTCCGCCTCCTCCTCCTCCTCAACTCCTTCTCCTTATAAATAACTCTCCCTGTCACACCCCGAGGCGTGTTGGTAGGGCGGGCTTGGCGTTTCGCCAGCTGAAATGTGCAAGACCTTTACGGTTGGAGGGCGGACCGTTTTCAAAATGTGGCTCTCGACTTAGCGCCGCGCACATTCGTCTTAAACAATTGCGAGAATTCCAAGGACGGAGAGCGGACCACTTTCAAAATGTGCCCGTCGCCTTAGCGCCGCACATTTCCGTCTGAGAGCATTGCGAGAGCTTCACGGACGATGAAGGGCGGCTCCTTTCCAAAATGTGGATCTCGCTTTAGCGCCGCGCACATTGTTTTGTGAAGAGCTTGCGGCAGTGTCAAGGTTTCCGTCCCAGAAATTGTGTTTTGGCACGATGTCGGCATGTCAGGACACAACAGTTAAGTTGATTCGCTGTGCCGAAGTCCCAGATATGGTCCTCTGGCACAATTCAAGGGCGTCAAGACGCAACAAAAGCGGTGATTCACGGCGTTGAAGTCCCAGGAGTGGTGCTCTGGCACGGTTCCAGATGTTCAGACGGTTGTCTTCCAACGGGGCCGATGAAGAGGGAACTTGGAGGGAGGGTTGATTGCAGTATCGTTGGTAAACCTTGGGTTTGCACTGGCCCTCCTCCACCTCGTCATCAATATCATCTCATCCAGAAAAAACATCACCATCATCATCAGCAGCAGCAACATCATCATCAGCATCAGCATCATCAACCGCATCTTCACCGTAGTCGCCCGCAACACCATTCTCATCACCACCACCGCCATCATCATCAGAAGCAGCATCATCAGCATCATCCGTATCATCGGCATAATTAGCAGCAGCATCATCAACATCATCAACCTCATCATCACCATCACCATCAGCATCAACATCAGCATCATTAAACGCAGCAGCAGCATCAGCAACATCATCATCCGCACCATCGCCACCAGCATAGTCATCATCGGTACCACCGCCATCATCACCATCGTCGTAGTCCTCGCCATCATCGGCATTCGCATCAGTATCATCATCATCATCATCATCAGCATCATTATCATCATCATCATCAGCATCATGATCATCATCATCCTCAGCATCGTTATCGTCAGCAGCATCAGCATCAGCATCATCATCAACATCAGCAGTAGCATTCCCGTCAGCATCATCAACATCATCTACAGCACTAGTATTACCATCATCATCATCATCATCATCATCATCATCATCATCATCATCACCATCATCATCATCATCATCGACATCATCATCATCATCATCATCATCAGCATCATCATACACATCATCATACACATCATCAGCATCATCGTCCTCGTCATCATCGTCATCATCACCATCACCATGACCATCATCATCCACGTCATCATCACCATCATCATCGTCATCGTCATTACCAGCATCACCATCAGCAACATTAGTACCATCATCATCATCATCATCATCATCATCATCAGCAGCATCATCATCATCGTCATCAGCATCACCATCGTGCTCATCATTGTCATCTTCGTCACTATCGTCACCCGCACCATTACCATCGTCCCCATCATCATCGGTATCATCAGCAGCATCAGCATCAGGACCAGCATCAGTATCATCGGCATCAGTATCGTCAGCAACAGCATCATCATAAACAGCATCATCAGCAGCAGGATCATCATCAGCACCTCCATCAGCATCAGCATCATTAGCATCAGCATTACGATCATCATCATCATCAGCAGCAGCATCATCAGCATCTCCAGTCTGAGCATCATCAGCAGTAGCAGCAACAGCGCGGCATCACCATCACCAGGAGCATCACCAACATCAGCACCATTATCATCAGTATTAGCATCATCGTCATCCCCAGCATCGCCCTCACCAGTACCATCGTGAGAATTACCGCCGCACGTGCCACCATCGGCATCAACATTAGCAGCAGCGTCGTCAACATCATTACAACCACCATCATCATCACCAGCGTCATCACAACCACAACCAGCAGCATCGACATTACCAGCATCACAGTAATCGCCGCCATCGTTAGCAGCGTCAGTATGAGAATCCGACTAATCGGCATCATGATCAGCGTCATCGCCTTCCTTCCTGCTACCAGCAGCAGCGATAGCAAGATCGCCATCACCACAACCACCATCACCCACAGTATCAACACACTCCCCCCCGTAAACCCTAATTGCGTGCAACGGGAGGGATCAAGGGAAGAAGGGGGGGAGCCTCCCACCCTCCGCACCCCCCTTGTGGGGCCAGCTGGGAAGAGGCGTGCGGCCGTACCCATACGACCAACATCGAGCACAGCACCTTGTCCTTGCAGCCCCACTCGGGGAATATAGATTCCCTGGCAGCGGCGGCCCTGGCCTCATCCGTCGGCTCCTCCTCCTGATCCTCTTCCCCCCCCCCTCCTCCTCCTGATCACCAACATCAGCAGCAGCACCACCATTGTCAGCATCATCATCACCCCCCTCACCCACAGTATCATCATCACCCTTCTCCTTCTCATCTGGCTCCTCCTCCTCCCCCTCCTCCTGCTCCGACCCCTCGCCCTACTACTACTACTACTACTACTACTACTACTACCACTACTACTACTACTACTACTACTACTACTACTACTACTACTACTACTACTACTACTACTACTACTACTACTACTACTACTACTACTACTACTACTACTACTACTACTACTACTACTACTACTACTACTACTACTACTACTACTACTACTACTACTACTACTTACTACTACTACTACTACTACTACTACTACTACTACTACTACTACTACTACTACTACTACTACTACTACTACTACTACTTACTACTACTGCTACTAACTACTACTACTACTACTACTACTACTACTACTACTACTACTACTACTACTACTACTACTACTACTACTACTACTACTACTACTACTACTACTACTACTACTACTACTACTACTACTACTACTACTACTACTACTACTACTACTACTACTACTACTACTACTACTACTACTACTACTACTACTACTACTACTACTACTACTACTACTACTACTACTATACTACTACTACTACTACGACTACTACTACTACTACTACTACTACTACTACTACTACTACTACTACTACTACTACTACTACTACTACCTACTACTACTACATACTACTACTACCACTACCCCTACTACTACTACTACTACTACTACTACTACTACTACTACTACTACTACTACTACTACTACTACTACTACTACTACTGTTACTACTACTACTACTACTAATACTGCTACTACCACCACCACCACCACCACCACCACTACTACTACTACTACTACTACTACTACTACTACTACTACTACTACTACTACTACTACTACTACTACTACTACTACTACTTACTGCTACTACTGCTGATATGACTAGTACGACTACTGCTACTACTACTACTACTACTACTACCACCACCACCACTACTACTACTACTACTACTACTACTACTTAACCACTACTACTTATACTACTACTATACTACTTCTACTACTACTTACTGCTTACTGCTACGACTACATACCACCACCAATACTACGACTACGACTTACTACCACTACTAACTACTACTACTACTACTACTACTCACTTACTACAATGAATGTGCTAATACTACTGCTACCACCACCACTTACTACTACTACTACTACTACTACTACTACTACTACTACTACTGTTTCTAAACCACAAATACCCACTAAGACCACCTTACGACCTACTATATACTACTACTTACTACTACTACTACTACTACTACTGCCTACGACTAAGACCACACCAAATACTACGAACTACTTACTTACTACTACCACTACTACGAATACTACTTCTACTACTGACTACTACTCACTACTACTACTACTACTAATTACTAGTTCGCCATTACTACTACTACTACTACTATAATTTCGAACGAGACGTTACTACTTACTACTACTACTACTACTACTACTTACGGCGACTAACTACGATTACAAATGCTACTAATGCTACTGCTAGACTATACTATTACCACTTACTACTCTACTACACTACTACTTACTACTACTACTACGATTTACTACTACTACTACTACT
>CAUYUJ010014686.1:268229-273229 GCA_963575745.1 Prorocentrum cordatum
ATGCCCGCGCAGCGACGACGGAGCTCTCGCATGAATGCAGGCACATGGGACGATTACCTTTCAAGGTCGCACGTCCAGTTGTGAAAGGGAATGCTTGCACGGACATGTGAATAGGGAACATGGGACGGAAGGGTGCATTACAGCATCGTTCGTGCACATTGGGCTTACTCTGAACTTCCTGTTCCTCGTCTTCCTCCTCCTGATCGTCCTACGGGATGGTGCATTGCAGCATCGTTGATGCATCATGGCGTCACTCTGGATATCCTCCTCCTGCTCCTCATACGGTAGGGTGCATTACAGCATCATTGATGCACCCTGGCTTCACCATGCACCTCCACATCTTCCTCCCCCCCATCCTCCTCCTCTTCCTCCTCCTCCTCCTCCTCCTCCTCCTCCTCCTCCCTCCCTCCCCTCATCCGCTCCCCCTCCTCCCCACAGCTTCCATCAACTTCGCCAGCCAAGGCTCCAAAACCATTGAAAAACCAATAAACCCAAAACAAACCCAATTAATCCCTGTGAGGGTCCCAAAAAACTGAAAAAAACTCAATCTTTTCGCTACTTAGTCGGCCTGGGGCTCGGGGGGCTGGGAATCAAAAAAACATTGGAAAACCATTGAAAATCCAAAAAAATCCAAAAAAAATCAAATTAATCCATGTGAGGGTCCCAAAAAACTCAAAAAACGCAATCGTTTCGCTACTTGATCGGCCTGGGGCTCGGGGGGCTGGGAATCCAAAAACATTGGAAAACCATTGAAAATCCAAAAAAAACAAAAAAAATCAAATTAATCCCTGTGAGGGTCCCAAAAAACTATAAAAAAAACCAATGTTTTCACAACTTACTCGGCTTGGGTGGCCGGCCAGCCCCAGACAGACTAAGTTCCGAAATGATTGAGTTTTTTTAGTTTTTTGGGACCCTCACATGGATTAATTGGATTGTTTTGGATTTTTTTGGATTTTCAATGGTTTTCCGATGTTTTTTGATTCCCAGCCTCCCGAGCCCCAGGCCGACTAAGTAGCGAAAAGATTGCGTTTTTTGAGTTTTTTGGGACCCTCACAGGGATTAATTGGGTTTGTTTTGGGTTTATTGGATTTTCAATGGTTTTCCAATGTTTTTGGATTCCCAGCCCCAGAGCCCCAGGCCGACTAAGTAGCGAAAAGATTGCGTTTTTTTAGTTTTTTGGGACCCTCACAGGGATTAATTGGGTTTGTTTTGGGTTTATTGGTTTTTCAATGGTTTTGGTGCTGTTATCTCCGACTGCTCCTTCCTCCTCCTCCTCCTCCTCCTCCTCCTCCTCCTCCTCCTCCTCATCATCATCATCATCATCATCATCATCATCATACTCCTCCTCATGGTTTAACGCACGTGGGAGGTTCACACACGCATGGCAGCGGAACAACACATACAACCAACAGCAAGCATGAGACACGCAACAGCGCAGCAAACAATAGCACAACAAGTTAAACGCAGCACAGCGAAAACGCACAGGCTACCAAACAGCCCCTCAGCTACTACTACTACTACTACTACTACTACTACTACTACTACTGCTACTACTAATACCACTACAACTACTATCACTAAGACTTATACTACTTCTACTACTACTACCACTACTACTACTACTACTACTACTACTACTACTACTGCCACGATTCCTACTACCACTACTACCCCTACGAATACGAATGCCAATACGAATGCGAATGCGACGACGACTACTACTACTACTACTAAACTACGACTACTAATACGACCACTACTACTAATACGGCTACTACTACTACTACTACTACTACTACTACTACTACTACTACTACTACTACTACTACTACTACTACTACTAACTGCTACTACTACTACTTCTACTACTACTACTACTACTAATACTACTACTACTACTACTACTACTACTACTACTACTACTACTACTACTACTACTACTACTACTGCTACTACGACTACTACTACTACTAGGGCAGACCGGGCCCTGGGTGCGAGCCGCCGCCGCGGCCGCCGCCGCGGTCGCGGCGACGGCGGCGGCTGGGGGCATCAGTCGGCCTCTTGGGGGCCTCTTGGTGGCTCTTGGTGGCTTCCTGGGCGCCTCTTGGGGCCTCTTTGGGGCCTGTTGGGGCCTCCTGGGGTTTTCTTGGGGCGTAAAAGCGGTCGGGCCCCTGGGGCCGCCAAACACCGCCGGGGCTGTCATATAAAAAACATATAGGAAACATATAAGAAACGTATGAGAAACACATAGGATACGTATAGGAAACATAAAAGACACGTATAGGAAACGTATACAAAACGTGTAGGAAACATATCAGAAACGAATGGGAAACATATAAGACACGTATAGGAAACGTAGTATAGGAAACATCTAGGACACGCATGGGAAACATATAAGACACGTATAGGAAACGTATACAAAACGTAAAGAAAACATATAGGCAACGTATGCAACACATATAGGAAACATATACAAAACACATAGGAAACGTATATAAAAATACCTATAGGAAACGTATACACAACGTATAGGAAACGTACAGGAAACATATTGGAAACGTATACAACACATATAGACAACGTGTACAAACCATATAGGAAACGTACGCACAACATATAGGAAACACATACACAAGATATAGGAAACGTATACAGCACATAAAAGAAACGTATAGGAAACGTATAGGAAACGTATACAAAACGTAAAGGACACATATAGGAAACATATACACAACGTATAGGAAACACAAGCAACGTATAGGAGACACATAGGACACATATAGGAAACATATAAGAAACGTAAATAAACGCATAGGAAACAACTAAGAAACGTAAAAGAAACGTATAAGAAACGCATATGAAGCATAGAAGAAACGTATAGGAAACATATTAGCAACGTATAGGGAACATACAAGAAACGTTTAGGAAACATGTAGGGAACGTATAGGAAACATATAAAAGCATACAAGAAACATAGAATAACCGTATAGGAAACATATAAAAAAAAACGTATAGGGAACATAAAAGAAACGTATAGGAGACATATAGGAAACATGTAGGAAACGTACAGGAACACAGAAGAAACGTATAGGAAACCGATAAGACACGTATAGGAAACACATCGGACACGTATCGGAAACACATGGGGAACATGTATGAAACAGCCAGGACACATGAAGAAAACATATAGGAAACGTATAGGACACACATAGGAAACGTATAGGACATACTTAGGGAGTATATGAAGGAAACATATAGGAAACATGTAGGAAACATATAGGACACATACAGGAAACATAGAGGAAACAGATAGGACACATACATGACACATGCAAGAAACGTATAGGAAACGTGTAAGACACATATAAGAAACGTATAGGGAACATATAAGAAACATACAATAAACACATAAGAAGCGTATAGGAAACATAGAAGAGACGTACAGGGAACAGGTAGGAAACGTCTAGGACACATGTAGGAAACGTCTAGGAAACACTAGATATATATAGAAAAAACCCTACGAGAAACATAGAAGAACCGTATAGGAAACATGTGAAAAAAAAGGAAGAAAGAAAAAACGTATAGAGAACATAGAAGAAACGTATAGGAAACGTATGGGAAACATGTAGGAAACGTATAGGAACACAGAAGAAACGTATAGGAAACATATCTGAAGCGTAGAGGAAACACATAGAACACGTATAGGAAACACTTGGGAAACACATAAGGAACAGTCAGGAAAAAATGAAGGAAACATATAGGAAACATACAGGACACACATAAGAAACGCACAGGAAATACATAGGACGTATATGTAGGAAACATACAGGAAACATGTAAGAAACATATAGGACACATACAGGAAACATAACGGAAACATATAGGACACATACAGGAAACATGCAGGAAACCCATAGGCAACGTATAAGACACACATTTGAAACGTATAGGAAGCATATAGAGAAACAGATAAGAAACACACAAGAAACGTATTGGAAAGATACAGGACACGTGATGGAACCACATAAGCAACGTATAGGAAACACATAGGAAACATTTAGGAAACATATAGGAAACATACAGGACATATATAGGAGACGTATCGGAAACCTATAGGAAACATATAGGAAACATATAGGCGCCATACAGGAAACATATAGGAAACATACAGGAAACATATACAAAACGTATTGGGAAACATAGAGGGTACATATACAAAACATATAGGAAACATACAGGAAACGTATACACAACGTATAGGAAACACATAAGAAACATATAGAAGCCCTCAGGAAACATATAGGAAACACATAGGACACAGATAGGAAACATATCGGACACGTATAGGAAACATACAGGAAACATATAGGAAACATATAGGAAACGTATAGGAAACATATAGGACACAGATAGGAAGCATATACACACCGTATAGGAAACATATAGGACACGTATACAACACGTTTGGGAAACATATAGGAAACGTATACAAAACATATAGGAAACATATAAGACACGTATACAAAACGTAAAGGAAGCACATCGGAAACGTATACAAAACGTATAGGGAACATATAGGAAACGTATACAAAACGTATAGGAAATATATCGGAAACGTATACAAAACATATAGGACACATATAGGAAACGCATACAAAACGTATAGGAAACGCATAGGACACATATAGGAAACGTATACAAAACGTACGGGAAACATATAGGAAACGTATACAAAACGTATGAGAAACAGATAGGAAACGTATGCAAAACGTATAGGAAACATAAAGGAAACGAAGACAAAACGTGTAGGAAACATATAGGAAACGTATACAAAACGTATAGGAAACAAATAGGAAACGCATAGGAATCGCATACGAAACACACCGCACACCGCACACCGCACACCGCACACGCACAAACACACTGACGGTGCGGAAACCCAACGGAGTGCTGTAGGGAGGGGCCGGGGGAGCGGCTCGCACCCAGGAGCCGGTCACCCC
>CAUYUJ010014686.1:291351-384499 GCA_963575745.1 Prorocentrum cordatum
ACGAGGGCACCTCCCAAAGGCCAGCCGCCGTTGTCTCAACGCGCCCTCCTCTGATGCTCTTCCGTCGCTCACCTGCCGTGGCCTCCACCACGGCCACCGTCTCCCCGCGGCTCTGCAGCAGCGCGGCGGCCCGCGCCGCCTGCGCGCCGCCCGCGGCCGGGCCCGCGGCCGGGCCCGCAGCGGCGGCGCGCGCCCCGAGCGGCAGCGGCAAGGCACGCCGCGCGAGCGCGGCCACCGCCATCGTTTGGCTGGCCAGCCTCGGGCCGAGGTGGCTACGGAGCGCTGGCCGGGCATCAGATCGTGGGCTGGTGGCCAGCATGCGGAGGGGGGCATGCTGCGACCCGCGGGAGGGCCATGCCGCATCCTCGAGAGGCCGGGCCAGAGCCTCAACGTGGTGAGTATCGCCGGCGGCTGGTAGGCAGCTTGCCTTGCTTTGCTCAGGGTCCCAACTCGAGGAGGCGTCGCGAGAAATCCAGACCGTGGCCCCGAAAGAATGCCTTGTGTCCAGGCTGGGCGGGGCCTGTTGATAACGAGGGAACCATGCTGCACGCACCGGCTGATCTCGATACTGCTGGACGGCCTCTGCCGAGACGGCGTCGTGGCGTGGCCCGCACGTTTCCCTTGCCTTCTGGGCCTGACGCAGTCTCAGACTGACGAGCCTGAAGAATTGTGTTGCCCTGTGCCCGGGGGCGCGGCCGAGGCGGGACCCTGCGGTGCAACTCCTTGCCGCTGCTGCGTTGCCGCCGTCGCCCCTCGACCCACCCCGCCGCCCGCCTCGCCGCCCGCCTCGCGATCCGCCCCAACGACCCGCCGACGGCCGATCCCGCGATACCTGCCCGCTGCGATCCACGCCCGCCGCGGCGCACCCTGACAGCCCAGCCCTGCGACCCGCCTCGCGACGCGCCCTGCGGCGCGCCCCGCGACCCGCGCCCACGACCCGCCCGCCCACGACCCGCCCGCCGACCCGCGCAAAAGCCGCGACCCGCGCCACCCCGGACCCAGCAAGGGCGGGGATCTGCGTAGCCTAAGTCACCTAGGTGCGCGCACCGCCCCCCCGGTGCGCGGCGCTCGCTTCTCCTGGCGCCCCCGCGACGCCCCCACCGAAGAAGGAAAGCCGCTCTGGCACGGGCCGCAGCGCGCGAGTGTCACCTTCGCGACCCCAGAGGAGGAGGAGGAGGAGGAGGAGGCGGAGGAGGAGGAGGCGGAGGAGGAGGAGGAGGAGGAGGAGGAGGAGGAGGAGGCGGAGGAGGAGGAGGAGGAGGAGGAGGAGGAGGAGGAGGAGAGAGAAGAGAAGGAAGGAGGACGAAGAGGACGAGGAGGAGGACAGGAAGGGGGAAGAGGACGAGGAGGCCGAGGAGGAGGAAGAGGGAACAGGAGATCGCCTGGAGCATCTAGAGGAGAGAGTGCCAGAAACGCCCAAAGGCCTTTCTTGGCGTGGATTCCTTGAGGTCTGGACCGTTTCCGCAGGACCACATTTTCGTCCTGAGTGATTTTTGTGATGGTCCCGGAGACCGGTAAGGGTCCCCAGAAGCAAAACACTGCTCAACAAAACATCAGTATTGATGTTTTTCACGGCGGGGGCACTCCGATGGGTTCGGGGCTCCGAAGTCGACCCCCGGACCCATGCTGGGGTTCGCTCTGGACAAATTTCAACAGGAATCCAGCCGTGCAACGGCACGACCCCCCCAAACGGAGCGAAACGTAGGAGAAAACGACACTCGAACCTCTAAGCGGAAAGAGGGCGCAAGGAGCAGGAGCAGGACGAAGAGGAGGAGGCGAAAGAGGAGTAAAAAGGAGGAGAAGAGGGAGGAGGAGGAGGAGGGGAAGAGGGAGGAGAAGGAGGAGAGAGGAGGAGGAGAGGAGGAGAGAGGAGGAGAGGATGGAGGGGAGGAGGAGGAGGAGGAGAGGGAAGCGAGGAGGAGGAGGAGGAGGAGGGGGCGGAGGAAAGGAGGAGGGAGGAGGAGGGGGGGGAGGAGTAGGAGGAGGAGGAGGAGGAGGAGGAGGAGGAGGGGGAGGAGGGAACGAGGCCCTGGTGATCCATCGACCTGAATTAGGTGGGGCGGGTGCTGGGGCTGCGGCTCAGAGCGGGGAGGAGGGCGAGAAGGAGGCGGCGAGGAGGACAATGAGGAGACGACGAGGCGAGGGGAAAACAAGGAGTGAGCAGCCAATGGCCAATGAATCAAGGACGCCAGAGAAGGCTGCTTGAGGAGCTGCTGCACAAGGCAAGCTCGGAAGACGAGGAGGACGAGAAAAAGCTGGACGCGCAGGCCCGGCGAGCGTGCAGCAGGACGGCTGTGCTGGCAGTTCGGGCGGAAGGGAGGCGCAGAAGATTGTCGCGCGGGCGGGACGGGCCTGGCGTCCTTCGCCCGCGCGACGAGGCTCTGCCTGTGGCCGAACGGCCTCGGCGCTCAGCGGCGCCGGCCGACTCCCCCTCCCCCTCTCCTCAATCTCCCCCTCCTCCTCCTTCCTCGTCCTCCGCTCCTCCTCCCCCTCCTCCGTTCCTCCCTCCTCCACTCCTCCCTTCTCCCTCCCTCCCTCCTCCCTCATCCCTCCTCCCTCTTCCCTCATCCCTCCTCCTCCATCCTCCCACCTCCTTCCTCCCCCCTCCCTCCCTCCTCCTCCCTCCTCCCTCCTCCTCCTCCTCCTCCTCCTCCTTTCCATCCTCCTCCTCCTTCCTCCTACTCCTCCTCCTTGCCTCTCCTACCTAACTCCTAACTACTCTCCTCTTCCTACCTCCGTTCCTCCTTTCTCCCTCACTCCTCCCTCCTCCCTTCAACTGACCCGTTCCATCTCCCTCCTCACCTACTGTTCTCTTCCTTCCTCCTCCTCCTCCTCCTCTCCGTCCTCTTTCCTCTGCCTTCCTCCTCTCCTTCTCCTCATCCCTCTCCTCATCATCATCAATCATACCTCATCATCATCTCCACATCGCATCATCCATCATCATCAATCATCATCTTCTCACATCTCTCACATCATCATATCATCAGCATCAGCAATTATGCATCAAAAATCAGCCATCATAATCATCATCAGCATCATCATCGTCATCATCATCAGCAGCATCAGCATCATCAGCATCAGCAGCAGCAGCAACAGCATCAGCATCATCATCAACAACATCATCATCGTCAGCAGCATCATCATCATCAACAACACCATCATCAGCATCATCATCAACATGATCATCATTATCATCACAAGCATCATCAGCATCAGCATCAACATCATCATCATCATCATCATCAATTTCAGAGTCCTCATCGTTATTGGCCACGTCATTGTCATCATCATCATCATCATCATCATCATCATCATCATAGTCATCCGAATCAGCATCATCAGCGTCATCAACACCATCATCATCATCAACATCAACAGCATAACCAGAAACATCATCCTCATCATATGAATCATCATCTTCATCATCATCATCAGCAGTATCATCATCGTCAGCATCGCCATCATCGTCAGAATCATCACCATCATCACCATCATCAACAAAAACATCATCATCAACAGCATCATCCACATCATCAGCATCATCAACCTCATACCATCACCAATGCCACCATCATCATCAGCGGCACCATGACCATCGCCGTCATCACCATCATGGTCAGCATCATCATCGTCGTCATCGTCGCCAGAATCGCCGTCAGCATCAACACCACCATCTGCAGCATCAGAAGCAGCATCAGCATCATCATCAGCATCATCATCATCATCATCATCGTCTTCATCAGCATCATCATCAGCATCACCATCAGTTCGTCATCATCATCCTTAGCATCAGCATCATCAGCAGCGGCATCGTCATAATCATCAGCATCATCGACCTCATCACCACAACCACCACCACCATCATCATCACCATAACCATGACCATCGTCGACGCCATCATCACCATCGTCATCGGCATCATCATCATCATCTCCAACACAATCATCGACTGTATGATCAGCAGCATCAGCATCGTCATCCGCATCAGCATAATCAGCATCATCATCCTCATCATCATCAGCTGCAGCATCAGCTCAAACATGATCATAATAAGTGGCGTCGCCATCATCAGTAACATCGTCATCATCATCGTCAGCACAATGAGCATCATGATCAACATCACCATTATCATCGTCAGCATCAGCATCACCGTCATCAGCAGCAGCATCATCATCGTCATCCTCACCCTCATCATCATCGTCAGCATCATCATCGACGTCAACATCGTCATCATCATCAGCATCAGCAGCATCATCCTCAGCAGCTTCTTCCTCATCATCATCAGCAACAGCATCAGCAGCAGCATCGGCATAACCATCATCAACTTTGTCATCGTCGTCGCCTTCGTCTTTCGCATATCGTCATCAGCATCCATCATCGTCAACATGGGCACCCTCAGCATCATGATAAGCATCAGCATCAGCATCGTCATCAGCAACATAATCCGCATCCTCATCGTCATCATCAGCATCAGCATCATCATCATCCTCATCATCCGCATCATCCGAGCATTTGCAAGAAGGCCTCCGACATCACCATCATCGTCATGATCATCATCAGCATTATCATCCTCATCATCCTCATCATCATAATCCTCATCATCAGCATCATCATCATAACCATCATCATCCTGGTCATCGTCGCCGCCTTCGTCATCCGCATATCGTCATCCTCATCCATATGCTCCCCCTCTCCTCCTCCTCTCCTCCTCCTCCTCCTCCTCCTCCTCCTCCGCCTCCTCCACACCCTTATCCTCCTCCTCCTCCTCTTCTTCCTTCCCCTCCTCCTCCTCGTCCTGCTCCTCCTCCTCATCCTCCTCCGCTTCCTCCTCCTCCTCCCGTTCCTCCTCCTCCTTCTCCTCCTCCTCCTCCGCCACCTCCTCCTCCTCCCCTTCCTCCTCCTCGGCCTCCTCCTCCGCCTCCACCTGATGCCAAACATTGCCACGCACCGTGGACCCACGGGCATCGGGCGTCGAGGGTCGGGGTCGAGGGTCGGGGCCCAGAGTTCTCCAAGCGGCTCGCGGGTGCCGAGCCTCCAGGAGGCCTCTCGCCGCCCCGGCGGGATCTGCCTCGACGGTCGTGCCTGAACGCACTGCAGCATGGGTCCAGGGGTCGACGCTCGAGCCCCAGGCGGATATTTTTGAGTGGTGCTCGAGACCCTCGAGCACTGAGTAGGCTCCGAAGGTCGAAAGCAGGAACCCTCTTCGGGCCCCAGGGCAATCGTACGTCGATCCAGGATGAAAAGGGTGGCCACGATGGACTCCGCCCGGAAGGGGTCAAGGAACAGATTTGGAGCACAACGCGTGCGCCTCGGGTACATCCTCCTTCTGCTCCTCCTCCCCCATCCACCTCCTCCGCCTTCTTCACCTCTTCCTCCTCCTCATCATCAGCAGCAGCAGGAGCCATCATCACCATCAGCAGCAGCAACAGCAGCAGCTGCATCAGAATCGTCATCGGCAACGCCATCATCGTCATCGTCATCGTCATCATCATCATCAGCAGCATCATCAGCACCATCATCACTATCAGCAGCATCAACATCAGGATCAGCATCATCATCATCATCATCATCATCATCATCAGCAGCAGCATCATCATCATCGTCAGCATCAGCAGCATGATCATAATCAGCAGCAGAATCAGCATCGTCATCATCGACATCATCAAAATTAGACGCACGAGCAACATCACCATCACTATTATCATCATCAGCATCATCAGCAGCATCATGATCATCGTCCTCATCGTCAACATCATCAACATTGTCATCATCATCATGATCAGCAGCTTCACCAATCAGCATCGTCATCACCGTCGTCATCGTCCTCGTCATCGTCATCACCACCAGCAGCATCCTCATCATCATCATCATCAGCACCATCCCAACCACCACCATCACCACCAGCATCACCATCAATCTCACCAAGACCGTCAACATCGCAATGACCATCAGCAGCATCATCATCATCATCATCATCAGCATCATCATCATCATCATCATCAACATCATCATCAACAGCATCATCATAAGCGTCATAAGCATCAGCATCATTATCGACAGCAGCAACAGCAGCATCATCACCAGCAGCACCAGCAGCAGCACCATCATCAGCAACGTCAGCACAATCAGCATCCGCATCAGCATCATCATCAGCAGCATCATCAGCAGCATCGACATCGGCTTCGACATCGTCACCAGCCCCGACCACCTCATCATCAGCATAATCAGCATCAGCATCAACATCATCATCATCATCATCATCATCAGCATCATCAGCATCATCATCATCCGTATCATCATCATCATCATCATCATCATCATCATCATCATCATCAGCATCAGCATCATCATCAGCATCATCATCAGCATCATCATCCTCATCAGCATCAGCATCAGCATCAGCATCAGCATCAGCATCAGCATCAGCATCAGCATCATCATCATCATCATCATCATCATCATCATCATCATCATCATCATCATCATCATCATCATCATCATCATCATTATCGGAATCCTTGTCATCATCATCAACATCAGCATCGTCGTCGTCATCTTCGTCGTCATCGTCGCCATCGTCGTCATCATCAGTATCATGAGCAGTAGCACTGGCGTCGCCGCCGCCGTCCTCATCAACCACCATAAACACCATCGCCCTCGTCCGAATCCCTATCCTCATCCTAATCCTGCTGCTGGTGCTTGCATTGCTTTCACGCCACGCGCACATGGTCCGAGGTGTCTCTCGCTGCTGCAAAGCTGGCCTCGTACTGCGCGCAGTCAAGACGAAGCGACAGGTAGCACTCATCGTGCGCTACCCTCAGGAACCCAGGGGGCGAGAGCTATAACGAACGCATCACAGCCCCTCTGGGCGGTTCTCGAAAAGCCGCCACCACGGAGTGCTGCGCTGGCGAAGTGGCGGTCCTGCCGCGGACACCTGGACATTTTGTCGTTGTCAGTCCTCCTCCTCCTCCTCCTCCTCCAAACCCTTCTCCTCCTCCTCCTCATCCTCTCCCCCCCCTCCTCTATCACCCTCCTCTCCATCCTCCCTAATTGACCTCCCATTCCTCCTCCTCCTTCTCGCGCCCTCTCTCCAGCAGGACCTGTTTTGCGAGGGCTCTAAAAATATCTGTCGCGCACGATTCCCCATGACGCGCGGTCATTCTCCAGACTCCAGATGCAAGGGTGCGGCAAGCCATGAAAGCATGAACTGTGCACAACGGGGACCGCGAATCTTGGAACGATTGGCGCGCGGCTGCTAAGGCTGCTGACGCCAGGATTCCATAAAAGAACTGCAGTCAGGCAAGTGCGTGGAGCTACTGTAGTATAAGAGCCACGTGGCCAATCTGCCAGCACAACGCTGTCAAGCACGAAGAGCTGTTTAATGAAAAGCTCTCGTGTGCTTTGTCTGAGGCCCACAGGGTCTGGGGCCTCGGTCGCAGAGAGCTTTTGTTACAATGATACGAGCAAAAATAGCGACCTGAAGATAGTGAGCCTTGCTTCACCTGCCCCTGGGGCCCGGTCTACGCTTTCCGACCGCGGTCGCGAGTGCTCAGTGTCCGAGGGGCCCGAGTTCTACACGCTGGATTCGCTCGTCATGGTCGCAACCAGGGCAACTCGTGTTGGTTACGTGCCGAGGGCCTGGCAACCCAGGGCGAGGAGGGCGTGCCTGCCAGCATGCTGTACTTGTCTGTTGTGGTTGTCCTACGCTGGGGGCCTGGCCTACGTCTCCCTGGCCGTGGTCACCTATCCAATGAAGGCTCCAGGATACGGCCTACGCGTTCGGCCGCGGTCCAGGAGAACACAAGCAGGGGGGGAGCCCAACAATGCCGTGTTCGGGCCTGCCCCCGTCATCAACGAAGCACTCCTCACCGTCGAGGAGCACATCCTGAGCGTCTAGGACTACTCATTGAAGCTGCCATCCTGTCGCTCGAGCAGCAGGCGGACCACGTCTAGCAGCTCAAATCGATGATAAAGAAATCGGAATGTCAAGTGTACTCTGGCAAGCTTGCGAGTCGATAGAGAGGGTACCCAGGCAGCTGCTGTGGGTGGTCCAGCCGATGCTCCCTAAGCCCAAAACAGGGCAACAGACTGATAGCACAGTACACTGGAATGCATAGGATATGGCCACGATTGCGACGTCCACAGCTGACCGAAATGAATCGCCTCGCCGATCGTCTTGATTGGGGGTGCGTCAACAAGTAAGATTACCTCTGGATTGCTCACGGCTCCAACGTGCTAGATCTGAGAGCGACACGAAGCCGGACAGGCATCGTGTACTGCTAGTTGCCGAGTTGCCGACGCGTCTAAGCACTACGCAGCCATATTGGAGGAGCTCCGAAACAATGTTTGGTTGGCTTTGGGGTTCCCACGTGGTTCCTCAAGATTGTACTCGGCGTCTGGTACGGACCCAGGAACCCCAGTCTGTGACAGCACAATGCACAGACGGTGCTCTTCCCAGTCCTTGGACTACCCGTAGGAGGTTGCTCCAATGAGGTGTCGAGAAAGATTCATGTTGTGCAGAGTATTGTTGCCTGCCTTGTCGAGAAGCCTGCCAGCGATTCCCTCAGCTACATCGATGATAGCGCTGTAGGGATTGCTGGCACAGACAAAGACATCACTCGAGGAATGGTAGCCTCGGCTTACTGAGACTTGTTCTAAAATGTGCCAAGAGCCCCAAGGCAGCCTTGAATGAGAAGGCTGCCGTCGGTTCCAGCCCCCCAGACTTAGCCAGAAGTTTGCCGATGGATTGAATGTGCTAATAAAAACCAGCAACGAGGGTCGCCGACTTAGAAGTTGACCAGGCCTGTTCAGCGCCTCGTGAGGTGAAGGGCACGCGTAGTAAACAGCGCAACCCTTTTCGTAAGACGCGCATGAAACTCCGAAAGCACAAGAGACGTACCCGATTCGTAGCTGGATGTGATCAGAGGTCTGGAATGTTGTGGGAGTTGTGCGCACTGGAGTTGCCACTGGTGCGGCGGTGGGCACCGAGGTCCAGGGATAAAATGACACTGAGTTCTTGCAGTTAGGCTTCAATCGCGACTTAACTATGCGCAGCACCGAGGAACTAGCTTGCGAGCCAAGACTGGGTTGTTTCCTAACGAGAGTGCGAGGTCAGCCTTAGCACCTGCACTGCAGTGGTGCCGAATGTGATGAATTCCGAAGTCGCACCCAAGCAGGCATCTGTGTTAGCAGGAAACTGCATGTAGAATGTGGAGCGAAACTCGCGCCAGTGAACCTACCACCGGGCACGGCTGGGATAATGTCGAACTTTTGCGTTGGAAGGATCAAAACGGCATGGAAACTCATGTAGATTAGCTCACGCCAGCCGTGTTGTTTGATTTCGTGGAGGGCGGCCTACAGCGTCAACACGCGAACGCAATGACGCATCCAGTAGGCATCCAGGATAGGTACTGCACCAGGTTTGATTCAATTGCCCGATGCCCCAAATCCAGCAACAAAAGACGTGTTACCAGCGTATCCTGGGAAGGCGTTGTGTTTGCAACGGTTTGTGGACTGAAGAGCGGGCTCGTTCGGCAGTGTATGTATCCACTGGGCGCTGCGCTTGCGGGCAGGTATACACTGTGCACTATCGCATGTGTACCTGTTGCCTTCCCGAAGTAGGGGCAGCCCGTGCAGAGGTTGATGTGCCAGACGAGTGTTCACAGACAGCAAGAGCCAGCGATGAGGTCTCTTTACACGTATAGGAGCCAGCCCGTGCAAAGGCTGATGTGCGAGGAGTTCGTTTACGGAGTCGTTTCGCCTTCGATCCTTCTGAGGCTGCCCTCCGCCCGCCCGACGGTTTCGAGTGAATTGTGTTGTGTGTTGTGTTGGGGGAAATTGCGAAGAGATCCCACAGACCCTAAGGCAGGTTGGGCACCTCCTCGCGGAACATCCTGGAGCTTGCAGTGATAGCTCATGCACCAAACACAATCTGAGAATCCCCGGAGAGCCTCTTGGGCAATGGCGCTTTTGGAACCAAACACCATCCTCTGAGGCCCCATGCCGTTGCTGAGCATCTCGGCTGCGCGCTCGCTGAAGAAGTTTCGGATGGGCAGACCCGTACAGGCTCGGATTGTACGACAATCGTTGCGCACGGTCAGAGGCGCATCGAGCAGCAGATTGCATCCAACAAGAAGTATGCTGCAATCTGAATTTTCGCACGTGAGCTCTCAGGGACGGCCAAAATCATGGTCAGCCGAAGCGCACAGGACAGATGGAGTGATCTAGCGGGAGATGGGCGCAGACTTGCTGTAGCCAACCGAACGGCAAACAAGCATGCTACTATTGCCCTTAGCATGCACAAAAAGCCCCAACCAAGATTTCTTGAAAAAGTTGAGTTGGTCCAGACTCAACGTGGGCATGTTATCGAGCTCGCGGCTGCAATGCTTCGCCATTGCTTCAGAATGAGAAAGTGGACCAGGCCCTCATCCCACAAGCGAGCTCAGGATAAGCGAACTGCAAGCTTTCAAAATTGAGCCAAGTCATTTTCGGGGATCCAATGTGAGAAGTGTTTGGTTGTGGCTCACCCTGGGCAGTCGCCGCCGATGGACGGCTGTAAGGGCACCCTTCCGCTCCTGACAAGACTTACGCAGGATTCCAAAAGTCGTAAAAATGTTGCGGTCACCGGTTCCCTGCTCGACCGTATTAATATTCTGGGTGTCCGTACGACTTCATGTCAACAATTCCTGCGCATCTGGTGTGGAAGGTGGTCCCAGGGCCGAATGGCCAAACTTGGCAGAGTGTGCCTGCCCCCCAATTCAGGCTCTGGACAAAATTCTCCGAACGCTGGAAGCCAGGCCAACGCCGCGAGAAGTGTGCTTGCACCACTTGCACCACACAGCTCCCGCCATGTACATTCTCCTTTCTAACAGAATGTTCGGATCCCCCCCCCTGAATTAAGAGTTCACTTGGTCGTATTGCAAATGGCGCCTTATCGTCACCCTAGATACGAATTCGAACCATCCCATGCAGGCCGGTATCAGTACCCGCCTCATATCCCGCCAAACAATACTATGCGCGGGCACTCGCTCATCAAAAAAAACATTAGTTTTCACCGACCCTTGGACCATATGGAACGAAGTGCGCACGGGCGCGTCGTCGCGCGCGCATGCCGACATCCGTCAAAAACTGTATGTTTCGTCAAGAAATCTAAACGAGCGTCCCGAAACCATTTTGGTATAGAATAATTGCTTCGCAACGAGAGGATTCAAATCAATTTTGCGTTTGGGTTGCTGCGATTTCTTAAGAGAACCATCGGTTTTTCAACATATCCAAAACTTACTACCAAACGGGCCCGCGAGCGCATGTCGGAATCGCTCGAACGCCAGTGCGCGCGTGCTGTCGCAAGGAAAAACAAGGACGAAGTGCACGCGCGCGCGTCGTCGCGCGCGCGTGCCGAAATCTTTCGAAAACCGGAGGTGCCGCAAAGATTTCCAAACCGAGTGTCCCAGGAACATGGAAAGAAACGAATGGTTTTGCGACGTCAATTTTCACGCATGCCTGCGCTGGCGCCCCTGTGGATTCTTCAGGAAACCATGAATTTACAACATGTTCAATAAATTCGGCCAAACGGGCCTCTCGCGCCGCACGTGGGATACGTTCGGACGCCATCGCGCGCATGCTGGATGGGAGGCACGATTCGTGTCAAGTAACACCATGCGGGCCACTCTCGCGCGTCGGCCGCGCGCGCATGTCGAACTCCAAAACCTTCATCACCGACGCGAGGGCGCCGTCATCGTCATCTGCGTGATCAACATCGGCGCCGTCACTGGCCATGCCTTCGTCGTTGTCATCATCGTCACCAACATCGCTATTATCAGCATCGCGTCTACCGTTGTCGACGTTGCCATGCTACCGCAACCGCCAAGTCCCCGACTCGCACTGAAGTGCCCGCTGGGAAGTGCCCAACAGTCAGCGCCACGGCGGCCGCGTCGGTCGCGCCAAACCATCTGGCCGCTGCGCGCGCGAGCATGCGCGGGCCAGCGCGGCCGCAGAGATGCACCAGCCAACTCCAAGCACTCATCGCAATCGCCGCCGCGTGGGTTCTGCAAACCAAGTTGCGGGTGGGTGGGGAGGATAATTGCGCGAGCAGTGGAGTGGACAACTCACTGCGAACAGAATTATTTGCACCACATAGGTTTCTTCGTACAGCTTGCGAGTGTGTGGGTCTGCACCGCATACCTTACACCACATAGCGTCCACCACATCTTTTGCACTACATAGCTTGAACTGCATAGCTTGCGACGGTGTGACCTTGCACCACACTTAGCTTACCACACACAGCTTACACCACAGACGTTGCACCACAGACCGTGGCCAACACAGCTTGCGACAGTGTGTGCACACCACCCGAACCATGTCAAGCCAGGACGCTGTAGGCGAATCACACCCAAATGCATAGCACATCGAACAAGTTGTGTGGACGTTTGACATGGAACCACGGCTAAACCATGCAAATCGTGAGGACGTCTAAACCGAAGCCGCTCCCAAATGAGGCCAAACTAGGGAATCGCGAGTATCCCTTTGGCGAAAACGCACTGGAACCAAACCACACCACCAAGCAAATTGCGAGGACGTTTCAAGCGAAACAGCGCCGAAACCAAGCCAAGCAAGACAAATTGCGAGAACGTCTCAAGCGAAACTGCGCCGACACCAAACCGAACCAAGCGAGTCGTGAGGACGTCTCTAGCGAAACCGTACCAAAATCAAGCCAAACCAGAGGTCAAGCGAGGCAAAATTTGAGGATGCTGTCGGGCAGGGCGCCCGGCCAGACCAAACCGAACAGGTCCAAACCAGGCTAAAACGGGCAAATTCTGACAACGTCCCAAGCGAAACGCCCCAAGCCAAGCTCCATCAATTGACCGTAACAACATTTGGCTGGAGGAGTGGATGACCCAGGGGCCTCCCCCCTGCGGGGATTCCTGCAATTCGGATATTATGGGGGCGGGGGGGGGGCCTCCCCAAAAGTGAGCGATGTTGAGCTTAATTGCGATCGGTTTTTGTCATTTCTGGCTTGTGCACTGCCCCCAACGTTTGCGGCCTACCCGCGGCTTCACCAAAAACGACAGATTTGTGAGGCTGGGCCGCCACAAGATGTACGCGGCTGGGGCACAACAGCAAGTATGAGGCTGGGGCGCAACAGCATGCATTTGTCTTGAGCGCATTCTCGGGGCAGCGTTGTCGCGTTAGGAGAAAGATCCCCGTGGCTGTCGGAGTTGACATGACTCTGACTCTTCGAAAGGGGCTGGGACCCAATCCCAGGCTCCGCTCCACCATAGAGCGTGCGACTCCTTTTCCAAATATTGAACTAGACCCTGTAACTCGTGCATGCGCGCGCCAAGTTATGTGTCGTCGCCGCAGGCACCTGCACCTGCGGCCCAGGACACCGTGATCCCCGCTTACAAGTTAAGAATGACGGCCTTGCTGGCCCGCGTGAAGGCCTGAGAGGCAGACCAGGCGGGACCCGCCTAGCCTCCTCCTGATTTTCGCGTGGTGAGGTCGCAGGCGGCGACGCTCGCTCCTCCTCCCTCCCGACTTCCCCTCCCTGAATCCTTCATCCTCCTCCTCCTCCTCCTCCTCCTCCTCCTCCTCCTCCTCCTCCTCCTCCTCCTCTGCCCGTCCTCGTCCGCTCCGCCCCTGCTCCAGTTCCATCGTCATTGCCCTCCTCGCCACCCTCCCCACCCTTCCCACCCTCATCCTCGTCGGGCTCCAGACTGTGCGGGCACGTGGCGCGGCGGCGTTGAGGGCGGCGGCGCTGGAGCTGAGGGCGGCGCTCAATCGACGAGCTCGGACGAACACTGCCACTGGAGCCCGCACTGTCCTTCCCGGCACGGAAGAGGTGCAGGGCACGACCCGTAACTTCCCCTCGGCTCCTCGCTCGCACGCACCGCAGACGGAGATGCTCGCCGTAAACATCCCGACCCGACTGCGCTCAGAAGCAAGACCTGGGCCCGTGGCTTGCCCCGCACATCGCAACGACGACGCGACTCGGCGAAGCGAGCCCAGGGCCCCCGAGCGTAGCTCCGAGTGTGCGGCCGAGGATGTGTGGCACGGGAGAGCGATGCGAGGCTGAGCGGCTGAGCTAGGCTGAAGCCGAAAACGCAGCAGAGCTCACTCGCGTCCAGCGAAAGATCGCAGACTCGGAATCAAGGCGAGGGGGAGCCCCCAAACCCCGCGGGTCTGCCAAGGTTGGCCTCCCTGCCGGCTTCCTGGCGGCTCCAAGCCACCACTTCTCTCGGATCCTGGAGGCCATGCAGAGCCACAGCCCCGTGCATGCCCAGAGTGTCGGACTTACCGAGCCCGTGGCTGCCGCTCTCGACCTCTGCGCCCGATTCAGAAGAGACTTTCAACTTCCACCGACAAGGCTTGGACTCGCTGAGCTAGGAGGCAGGCCTCTCCGAAGCCTGCTCCTCTGCGTGGCCAGCCCTGGACGGGCGCTCCATCCTTACAGGACGCGCTCCATGCTTGCAGGGCGCAACAAAAAAGTGCTCTGCACGCGGGCGACAGGCCCCGTGTCAAAACAACATCGGCGGCTCCTAGTCAGGCCCATACTCCTCGTCCTCCTCCTCCTCCTCCTCCTCCTCCTCCTCCTCCTCCTCCTCCTCCTCCTCCTCCTCCTGCGAGGCTGCCTGCGCGATTTCATGCCCCTGAAAAAGCCACGGCTGCAGGCGCCCTCCGTCACTCCCAGCGGCAGGAGCTCCACTCCGAAGCGGGAACCTCGACTTTGTCGTCCCAACGGTGAAGCTCGGGCGGCAGGGCGATCCGAGATTCGAGCTGCACTCTGCGTTCGCAGTGCCGCTCACCCCCTCGCTCGCTTCCTCAGGCTCGAGTGGCGTTGCATCCAATCTAAGCTCCAGAACGACGTCCCTCGTGCCTCCTACTCCGTCTGAGTCCTGAAAACCAACTGGTGGAGCCACTCATGCAACCTGCATGGTCAGAGCCCGCATCTTCGGCCCGAAGAGGAAACAAGCAGGGAGGGCAAGAGGGAAGAAAAACTTAGCCCAGGTCCCCGGACGCCTCCGCAGGCTCAAACAGAGAAATCAAAACGTCAAAACGAAATTGTTTTCCTTCTCCATCCTCCTCCATCCTCCTCCTCCTCCTCCCCCTCCTCATCCTCATTCGCCTCCTCCTCCTCCTGATCCTCCTCCTCCTCTTCCTCCTCCTCCTCATCATTATCATCATCCTTTCCATCATCCTCCTCATCCTCATCATCATCATCCTCCATCCTCCTCCTACTCCTTCTCCTCCTCCTTCTCCTCCTCCTCCTCCTCCTCCTCCTCCTCCATTCCTTTTCCTGATAAAGAACTTCTCCCTGTCGCACCCGAGGCTGGGCGTTTCGCCTGAGACTTCCTCACCATGTATGACTCTGAAGCGTAAAACTTGGCAACAATGTGACAGATGGAGGGCGGGTAGTTTTCAAAATGTGGCTCTCGCCTTAGCGCCGCGCGCATTCGTTCTTACAAGAGCTTCACGGAGTGAGGATAACATGTGTTCAACATGTGGCTCTCACCAAATCGCCGCGCACCTCCCTTTTACATTAGCCTGACGAAGGACCCAACCGTAAGCAGTTGTGGATAAGGCATTATGGGTATATCGTTCTATGAGGCCCTCGGTAGAGCTCTCTATGAGGCCACGACCCGTGTGAGGGGTGTGCCGAAATGGAACGGGGCCCGCCATGCGAACCCTGCCACTGGCGCCGTCAGTGGAGCGGAGCTCCCTGTGAGGCCACGAACCGTTTGAGGGGTGTGCCGAAATGGAACGGGGCCCGCCATACGAACCCTACCACTGGCGCCTTCGGTGAAGCTCCATATGGGGCCACGATCCTCGTGAGGGGTGTGCCGAAATGGGGCTGGGCCGGCACGCGAACCCTGCCACTGGCACCCTCGGTGGAGCTCCCTATAGGGCCACGATCCTCGTGAGGGGTGCGCCGAAATGGGGCGGGGCCGCCATGCGAACCTTGCCACTGGCGCCTTCGGTGGAGTTCTCTATGGAGCCACGATCCTCATGAGGGGGGTGCCGAAATGGCCCGAGGCCGCCATGCGAACCCTGCCACAGGCGCCTTCTGTGAAGCTCCTATGGTGCCACGATCCTCGTGAGGGGGGTGCCGAAATGGCCCGAGGCCGCCATGCGAACCTTGCCACTGGCGCCTTCGGTGGAGCCCCTATGGGGCCACGATCCTAGTGAGGGGTGTGCCGAAATGGCCCGAGGCCGCCATGCAAACCCTGCCACTGGCGCCTTCGGTGAAGCTCCTATGGTGCCACGATCCTCGTGAGGGGTGTGCGCCCTTGCCTTAGCGCCGCGCACATTCGTTCTACAAATATGCAAGGAGTTTCACGGATTGAGGGCCGTTCCTGTTCAACATGTGACGCTCGCCTTGGCTCCACGCACATTCGTTCATCAATTTTGCGAGAGTTTCACTGGTTCACACGATCAACGTACCAAAAGTTGCGTTTTGGAAGGCTTCCGGATTATGCGGGTGCAACAGTTACGTTGGTTCGCGGTGTTGACATCCCAATAATGGTGTTCTGGCACGATCCAGGATCGTCATGACGCAACAATCAGGTTGATCCGTGGCGCTAGAATCCCGAGAACTATGTGTTGGCATGCTTCCGGGTCTTGAAACCGCGTCTTCCAACGAGGCAGACTCCTCAATGGAAATAAATCGTTGTAGGGGCCTCTGAAGAGGGAGCTTGGAGGGAGGGTGTATTCCAACATCGTTGATGGCGCTTGGGTTTACACTGGTCCTTCTCCTCCTCCTCCTCCTCCTCCTCCTTCGACTCCAGCTCCGACTCCAACTCCGACTCCGACTCCGACTCCGACTCATCCTACTCCTCCCCCTCCTCCTCCTCCTCCTCCTCCCCCTCCTCATCCTCATCCTCCTCCTCCTCCCCCTCCTCCTCCTCCTCCTCCGCCTCCTCCGACTCCGACTCCGACTCCGACTCCGATTCCGACTCCGATTCCGACTCCAACTCCGACTCCGACTCCAACTCCTTCGCTCCCAACTCCTTCTCCGACTCCTCCGTCGACTCCTCATCTTCCTCCGTCGACTCCTCCTCCTCCTCCTCCTCTCCTCCTCCTCCTCCTCCTCTCCTCCTCCTCCTCCTCCTCCCTTTCCTCCTCCATTCCAACACGGACTCCTCCTCCTCCTCCTCCTGCTCCGACTCCGACTCCGACTCCGACTGCGATTCCGACTCCACCACATAATCCTCCTCTTCCTCCTCCTTCTCCTCCTTCTCCTCCTCCTCCTCATCATCATCATCATCAGCAGCAGCATCATCGTGAGCATCATCATCAGCAGTATCCTCAGCATCATCATCAGCAGCATCATCATCAGCATCAGCATCAGCATCACCATCATCATCATCATCATCATCATCATCATCATCATCATCATCATCATCATCATCATCATCATCATCATCATCATCATCATCATCATCATCATCATCATCATCATCATCATAATCATCATCATCATCAGCATCATCAGCATCAGCATCATCAGCAGAAGCGTCATCATCATCAGCATCAGCATCATGAGCATCATCCGCATCAGCATCATCGTCATCAACAGCATCGTCGTCGTCATCATCAGCACCATCATCAGCTCCATCGTCGTAAGCACCATCACCATCATCATCCTCATCATAAGCATCAGCAGCATCAGCAACATCCGCATCATCATCCTCATCATCAGCATCATCATCGTCAGCATACTCATAATCAACCATATCATCATCAGCATCGTCAGCATCATCATCAACACCAGCATCATCATCCTCATCAGCAGCAGCACCATCAGCAGGGGCAACCCTCACCATCATCAGCATCACCGGCATCATAATCAGCAGCATCATCATCAGCACCATCAGCATCATCATCATCATCATCATCATCAGCAGCAGCAGCATCATCATCATCACCATCATCATCATCATCAGCAGCATCAGCATGAGCAGCAGCATCATCATCGTCCTCATCATCATCGTCATCATCATCATCATCATCATCATCATCATCATCATCATCATCATCATCCGCATCCTCATCCGCCTCCTCATCCGCCTCCTCATCCGCCTCCTCATCCTCTATCCTCCCTCACATCCTCCCTCACATCCTCCTCCTCCTCCTCATCATCAGCATCATCATCAGCATCATCATCATCAGCATCATCATCATCGTCATCAGCATCATCATCATCAGCATCATCATCATCAGCATCATCATCATCCATCGCCTCCTCCTTCTCCACTTCATCATCCTCCTCCGCCTCTTCCCCTTCCTCCTCCTCCTCCTCCTCCTCCTCCTCCTCCACATCCTCCTCATCCTCCGCCTCATCCTCCCCCTCCTACTTCACCTCCTCCTCCTCCTCCTCCTCCTCCTCCTCCTCCGACTTCGACTCCGACTCCTCCTCCGACTCCGACTCCGACTCCGACTCCCCCTCCTCCTCCTCCTCCTCCCCCTCCTCCTCATCCTCCTCCTCCTCCCCTCCTCCTCCTCCTCCTCCTCCGCCTCCTCCCGACTCCGACTCCGACTCCGATTCCGACTCCGATTCCGACTCGAACTCCGACTCCGACTCCAACTCCTTCTCTCCCCAACTCCTTCTCCGACTCCTCCGTCGACTCCTCCTCCTCCTCCTCCTCCTCCTCCTCTCCTCCTCCTCCTCCTCCTCCTCCCGTTCCTCCTCCATTCCAACACGGACTCCTCCTCCTCCTGCTCCGACTCCGACTCCGACTGCGATTCCGACTCCACCACATACTCCTCCTCTTCCTCCTCCTCCTCCTCCTCCTTCTCCTCCTCCTCCTCATCATCATCATCAGCAGCATCATCATCGTGAGCATCATCATCATCAGCAGTATCATCAGCATCATCATCAGCAGCATCATCATTATCAGCATCAGCATCATCATCAGAATCAGCATCATCATCATCAGCGTCATCATCATAAGCATCAGCATCATGAGCATCATCCGCATCAGCATCATCAGCAGCATCGTCATCAACAGCATCGTCGTCGTCATCAGCAGCATCATCATCAGCTCCATCGTCGTAAGCACCATCACCATCATCATCCTCATCATAAGCATCAGCAGCATCAGCAACATCCGCATCATCATTCTCATCATCATCAGCATCATCATCATCATCATCATCATCATCATCATCATCATCATCATCATCATCATCATCATCATCATCATCGTCAGCATACTCATATGCATAATCAACCATATCATTATCAGCATCGTCAGCATCATCATCAACACCAGCATCATCATCATCCTCAGCAGCAGCACCATCAGCAGGGGCAACCCGCACCATCATCAGCATCACCGACATCATAATCAGCAGCATCATCATCAGCACCATCAGCATAATCAGCATCATCATCATCATCATCATCAGCAGCAGCATCATCATCATCATCAGCATGAGCAGCAGCATCATCATCGTCCTCATCATCATCGTCATCATCATCATCATCAGCATCATCATCATCATCATCATCATCATCATCATCCGCCTCCTCATCCGCCTCCTCATCCGCCTCCTCATCCTCTATCCTCCCTCACATCCTCCCTCACATCCTACTCCTCCTCCTCCTCATCATCATCAGCATCATCATCATCAGCATCATCAGCATCATCATCATCATCATCATCGTCATCATCATCATCATCATCGTCATCAGCATCATCATCAGCATCATCATCCATCTCCTCCTCCTTCTCCACTTGATCATCCTCCTCCGCCTCTTCCCCTTCCTCCTCCTCCTCCTCCACATCCTCCTCATCCTCCGCCTCATCCTCCCCCTCCTACTTCTCCTCCTCCTCCTCCTCCTCCGACTCCGACTCCGTCTCCTCCTCCGACTCCGACTCCGACTCCTCCTCATCCTCCTCCTTATCATCAGCATGAACATCAGCAGCATCATCAGTATCAGCATCATCATCAGCATCATAAGTAGCATCACCACCATCAGCATCATCATCAGCATCATCATCCTCATCCTCGTCCTCAGCATCATCAGCAGCAGCAGAATCATCATCATCATTATCAGCAGCAGCAGCAGCATCATCAGCATCATCATCATCATCAGCATCAGCATCATCATCATCATCATCATCACCATCAGGAGCAGCATCGTCATCATCAGCAGCAGCATCGTCGTCGTCATCATCCGTCTCCTCCCTAGCCTCCTCCTCCTCCTCCTCCTCCTCCTCCTCTTCCTCTCCTCTCCTCCTCCTCCTCCTCCTCCTCCTCCCTCCTCCTGCTCCGCCCCCTCGTCCTCCTCCTCTTCCTCCTCTCCTCCTCCTCCTCCTCCTCCTCCTCCTCCTCCTCCTCCTCCTCCTCCCTCCTCCTCCTCCTCCCCCCTCCTCCTCCTCCTCCTCCTCCTCCTCTTCCGCCTCCTCCTCCTCCTCCTCTCCTCCTCTCCTCCTCCTCCTCCTCCTCCTCCCTCCTCCTCCTCCCTCCTCCTCCTCCTCTCCTCCTCCTCCTCCTCCTCCTCCTCCTCTAGAAGCACCTCTACGTTGGCTACGCAATCGGCTAACGGACATCAACTACAGCATCCATCATCAAGATCATCAGCAACTAGTCTTCGGCGTCGCAGGGCTGCAGGATGCTCCTGAAGAGTTTCAAGAGGTCGAGAGCCTCAAGCAGGGGCTCCTCGCCTCCCAGCGGCTCGGCGAGCTGCTGATCTCCGACAGTGCGGCAGGTACGCTAGCAATGGGCACAGCCGACGACGCCATCGGGACCCTGATCGAGGACTTGGACAAGTCCATCGGTTCGGAGAGGGGCAAAAGCAATCTGGCGGCCTCTAAGGCCTGGGCTTCCTGGGTACAGACCTCACTGCAAGGCGGCGCTGGCTGGGCACATCGCTGGACGCGTAATCTCGAGGCTTGGAAGCCCGCTTCTACCTTTCACCGCGGCCAGTGGTCAGGCAGGCCGTCGAGAATTCTGGAGGGGGAAGCTGAAAGACTTGCCAGCATCTGGGATACGGAAATGAGGACCCAACCTAACCCTGTTCCTGGTCATATCGACGATCGCGTCGCTCTGGGCCTTCTCACAGGTGAAACGGTGCAAGCAGCCGCCAAGAGCTTCCCCCCCAGAACAGCATCGACCTGGGACGGTGTCCATCCGAGGCATTTCCTCTTGCTTCCGCAACTGCAGGCGGATCTCATAGCTCGGCTCATCCTGGTCATAGAATGCCTGGGGTTCATGCCGTCGCAGCTGCAAGCTATCATATCGGTCCTCATCATGAAGCACAAGCAACAGGATAAGACAGCAACAAAGCCAGCTATGAGATCCATAGGAATGATGTCAGGCCTTTATCGTACGTGGGCGCGCATTCGTCAGTCAGCTGCTCGTGAATGGGAGAGGCATCACAGGCGACCCTTTCTCGCCCACCAAGCAGGACATTCGATAGTTGAGCTCGTTTTCAAGCAGAATCTGGATTGCGAAACTTATTCTAAGAAGAGCGAAGCCTTTGTTTCTGGTATGGTTTTGTATGACCTCAGTAACTACTACGAGCACGTCAACAGAAGCAAGTTAGCCAAGCGAGCCCTTAGAAGTGGTTTCCCTGCTACCCTCTTAAGGCTCATCATCAGCATATACTCGAGTCCTAGGTTCGTCGCCCTCCAGGATATGATCGTCTATGTCGGTTGTACTAAGTACGGTCTAGCTGCAGGGTGTGGGTTTGCTACTTATCTCATCCAGATGTACACCCTGGAACCCCTGGACTCCTGGACCCACCAGAACCCCTCCCTCGACCTTTTCATGTTCATTGATGACCTCCTCTTGAAGTCTCACAGCCAGAAGCCCAAGGTCGTGGTCAGCAGCCTCGACTTGGGCACCCGCCGTTTGCTCGCCTGTATCAAGCAGGATTTGGACTGCAGCATCTCGCCAGCCAAGACGCAGATGGCAGCCTCGACCCCGCAGCTCAGGTCTCTCTTGAAGAAAAAGCTAAAGGATCGTGCAGGCACCAGATTGGACATCTCAGCCCCCAATCTCGGAGTGGAAACTGCTGCAGGGGCCCCCCAGTGCAGATGGCGCAAGAACAGGCTGACCAGGACGAGGATGGAGCAGATCAAGAGAAGGATGAGGAGGTTGGGTGCCATTCAGAAAGGAGGAGGTGACACGAGGAAGGTTTACAACACGGGGATTTTCGCAGCAACATCCTTTGGACACGAAGTGACGGGCCTTAATAATTCGCAACTAGCAATTGCCCAGCAACAATATTTAAAGCTAGCAGGGCCCAAATGTGCTACTAGAAGCAGAACTTTAAGCTTAATCCTAGTGGGTGACCCCACCTGGAAGCTCGCCCTTGGACCTGCCATGCTGTGGCATATGCTTGTGTGGAGTGCCGCCACCAATTCGTGTCAATCGCTGGCCTCGCTGAGAGCTCTCAAGGCCCGCGGGGAGAGCCTTTTGGGCTCCACGCCTCAGAGGTGGGCGGCCGTTCGGGGGCCTTTCGGGGCCATGATTTTGTCTCTCAAACGAATTGGGTGGAGTCTGGCCTCCCCTCTCGTGTTTGTTTCTCGCAGCGGCCTGCAGTACCCTATGACCAGCTATTCTCCTGCGTTTGTACAGCAGCTCATGCAGGCCGACTGGATCAATGTTTTGAAAGAGAAGGCTGCGAGCAAGCTCGGTGCTCCAGGTGCTAGGCTAGACTCTGCAGCAGCCCTCGCTGCCTTGAAAGATCGGTCGCTCTCGAAGCAGGAGAGAGGCTGTCTCTTGACGTTTCTCACCCAAGGTTGCTGGACAAAAGCTCGAGCCAAGGATGCAGGCTATCCCGTCGACCCAGCCTGCCCCTGTGGTGCCGAGTCTGATGATATCAAGCACCGCGTTTTCGGCTGCGAGCTGTCTAGGAACGAGCGTGAAGAATGTTTCAGTCCAGCAGAGTTGGACACGTTGCAGTCGAGCAGCGACGAGCCTCTGATGCGTTTTGGTTTTCAGCGGGACCCTGAGTTTTCCGTGGGAGCCAGGCCCGGCCTCGGGATCGAAGACGTTGAATTCTGGTGCAGGGACCCAGATTTGTCTCTGCACGAGGCCTTCGTAGGCCAAGTCTACACCGACGGTAGTTGCGACAATTCACTACACCCAGCTTACCGTGCGGCTGGATTCTCTGTAGTTGCCCTGCGTGAAGACGAGCCATTCGCCATTCTCACGGGACAGGTGGGGCAGCAGTTTCGACAGACCTCAGGAGCGGCAGAGCAGCTTGCGATTCTTTTAGCTTGTCATGCATCGCCGTTGATAACTCATGTGCGCACGGATTATAAAGCCGCTATAGACCTCCATCTGGCTCCTCGCTATCCTCGCAGGTCCCCGATGAGCGGCTTCAAGGTCTTGGCAGGCGCGTGCCGCGTCCGCCCTAGCAGTTGTTTATGCAAGGTGAAAGGCCACCAGAATCTCGAAGCCGAGTTTTCTTCCCCCGAGGAACGGACCCATGCCATCGGGAACGATGCTGCCGACAAGGCGGCAAAGCAGGCGGCCCAGAAGTTGGCCCAGCCCAGCAGGTCCGAGGTAGAATCCCACGCGAATCAAACCCAATTGCTCGGCCGATTTTTTCGTTACCTGGCTCGAATCCTCCCTAAGTGGCCCGCCTTGGCTCCTAAGAGAGGCAAGAAGGGCCTCGAGGCCCCCACGAGTTCCAACCCCCCCATCGGAGCCGCGTCCGCTCCTCATGTCTGGGGCCCTGGGACCGACCCTCTGCCTCCTCCGCTCCCTCCTCCGCCGCCTGCGGTTGTGTCAGAGGTTGCGGACGCGACTCACAATTGGGAATATATAAGGGGTAAATGGTTATGCACCGTTTGCCGAGTGACGGCGAAGTCTAACCAATCTCAGATTGCCCGTCAGAATGAGAAGTGCCCAGGGTATTGTGCTGCTATGGCTAAGCTGGCCCAGGACCCGAAACGGCACAATCTCCTTTGGTTCGAATATCTAGACAATTCGTCAACCCTGATTATCTGCAAAGATTGCGGCTCTTATATGGAGCAAGGCAGGGGGCTAAATTCGGTGTGTTTACGTCAAGGGCCGCAGAGTACAGGTGCCGCCGACCGTCTCTCTAAGGTCCTCAGTTTAAGACACCCGAAAGGGGGGAAGAATTCACCAGTTGTTTTCAAACCCCCTGTCCCCCTGGCCCAATTTTACCGCCAGACTCTCAGGGATCTGGCAGCAGCATCAAGCTCTGCTGCGGGGGCTGCTTCCTCCTCCTGAAGAGCTCGGAGGCCCAGGCCTCTGTCTCCGCGCTGGGGCGCGGTGGATCTCAGACATCATCCCAAGCTGTGCGCTGGTCCTCCTCCTCCTCCTCCTCCTCCTCCTCCGACTCCGACTCCGACTCCGACTCTGGCTCAGACTCCCACTCCTCCTCATCCTCATCCTCCTCTTCATCATCATCAGCATCAGCATCAGCAGCATCATCAGCATCAGCATCAGCATCAACATCAGCATCATCATCATCATCCTCATCATCATCATCATCATCATCATCATCATCATCATCATCATCGTCATCATCATCAGCAGCATCATCATCAGCATCATCATCCTCATCATCATCAGCAACAGCATGATCATCATCACCATCATCAGCATCATCAGCATCATCATCACCATCACCATCATCATCAGCATCATCATCATCATCATCATCAGCATCATCATCATCATCAGCATCATCATCACCAGCAGCCGCAGCAGCATCATCACCATCATCATCATCAGCAGCAGCATCATCATCACCATCATCATCATCATCATCAGCATCATCATCAGCAGCATCATCATCATCAGCAGCAGCACCACCATGATCATCATCATCATCATCATCAGCAGCAGCAGCAGCATCGTCGTCATCATCATCAGCCTCATCATCATAAGCATCATCATCATCAGCGTCGTCGTCATCGGCATCATCAGCATCATCATCAGCATCATCATTATCACCAGCATCCTCATCAGCATCATCAGTAGCATCATCAGCAGCATCATCAGCATCATCATCATCAGCATCATCATCAACATCAGCATCGTCATCCTCCTCCTCATCCTCCCTATCCTCCTTCTCCTCCTCCTCCTCCGCCTCCACCTCCTCCTCCGTGGAGAAGCTGCTTCAACCGCGAACCCAACGATCTCCTTGAACCCTGTGCAGTTCGACGCCAAACTCCGCGAGCCACTAGCGGCACTCGCGTTCCTCGGGGCAAGAGAGGCCCCGATCCCTCCACTCTTCGTGGGCGGGAAAGCCTATTCACATCCACGGCCTCGCGTTCTGGACTCCTCGCCCGCCACCCCATGGAGAATGAGCGGTTCTGCAAGGATGCCCCGCACGGAACGTGCACATGGGATCGCACCTCGGCAGTCTGGGCGCGAGGGCATAGATGTGGATGTGCTCCTCGCGCGTGGTGCCTGCCCCTCCCAGGGGAGGAAGAGGAGGGGTGGGAGGAAGACCTGAGCAGCCCCTGCAGACGCAACCGATGTTCCAGCCGACCCGCCCCCCGCCCCTGACCCCTCATGAATGAATGAGAGGATGTTTGCCACTGCGGCGAGCGGCATCAACGAGCCTTCGAAATGCGCTCGCGTAACGTCAGAAGGCTCAATCGGAAATTGCCAGGTTCTCCATCTAGCCGGGGGAACTTCAGAAGAAATGTCAGCGACGCGGGAGAGAGAGCACGAGTTCCAAGAACGAGCCGCATACGAGTCGCACAACAGCTGGAACAATAATCCGGGCGAAGGACCCAAACATATGCAGTTGTGAGTAACGCGTTGTGGGTGCCGCTTTCGGTGGAGCTCCCTTTAGGGCCACAAAACGCGTGAGTGACGTGCCGTAATGGGTGGGGGAGACGCATGCGGGCGGTGCCACTGGGGCCTTCCGTAGAGCTCCCTATGGGACCACGGAACGCTGTACTAGTTGGTGGCTGACCCTTGGGGGCGGTGCCCCTCGCTGGAGCTTCCGATGAGGCCACGAAACGCTGTACTGGGTGGTGGCTGACGCATGCGGGCGGTGCCACTGTGGCCGTCGGTGGAGCTCCCTATGGGGCCACGAAACGCTGTGCTGGGTGGTGGCCGACGCATGCGGGCGGTGCCAGTGGGGGCTTTCGGTGGAGCCCCCGTATGGGCCCACGAAGCGCTGTACTGAGTGGTGGCTGACGCATGCGGGCGGGCGACTGGAGCTCCCTACGGGGCCTCGAAACGCTGTACCCGGTGGGGGAGACGCATGCGGACGGTGCCAGTGGGTCCTTCGGTAGCGCTCCCTATGGGACCACGAAACGCTGTGCTGCAAGGGGGAGACGCACGCGGACGGTGCCCTTGGGGCTTTCGGTGGAGCTCCCGTTGGGGCCACGCAACGCTGTACTGGGTGGTGGCTGACGCATGCGGGCGGCGCCACTGGGGCCTTCGGTGGAGCTCCCTGTAAGGCCACACAACGCTGTGCTGGGTGATGGCTGACGCATGCGGACGGTCCCGCTGGGACCTGCGGTGGAGCTCCCTATGCGACCACGAAACGCTGTACTGGGTGGTGGCTGACGCATGCGGGCGGTGCCAGTGGGGCCTTCAGCGAAGCTCCCTACGGGGCCACGAAACGCTGTACTGGGTGGTGGCTGAGGCATGCGGGCGGTGCCACTGGGGCCTTCGGTGGAGCTCCCTATGGGACCACGGAACGCTGTACTAGTTGGTGGCTGACGCTTGGGGGCGGTGCCCCTCGCTGGAGCTTCCGATGAGGCCACGAAACGCTGTACTGGGTGGTGGCTGACGCATGCGGGCGGTGCCACTGTGGCCGTCGGTAGAGCTCCCTATGGGGCCACGAAACGCTGTGCTGGGTGGTGGCCGACGCATGCGGGCGGTGCCAGTGGGGGCTTTCGGTGAAGCTCCCTGTGGAGCCACGAAACGCTGTACTGAGTGGTGGCTGACGCATGCGGGCGGGCGACTGGAGCTCCCTACGGGGCCTCGAAACGCTGTACCCGGTGGGGGAGACGCATGCGGACGGTGCCAGTGGGTCCTTCGGTAGCGCTCCCTATGGGACCGCGAAACGCTGTGCTGGGAGGGGGAGACGCACGCGGACGGTGCCCTTGGGGCTGTCGGTGGAGCTCCCGTTGGGGCCACGCAACGCTGTACTGGGTGGTGGCTGACGCATGCGGGCGGCGCCACTGGGGCCTTCGGTGGAGCTCCCTGTAAGGCCACACAACGCTGTGCTGGGTGATGGCTGACGCATGCGGGCGGTCCCGCTGGGACCTGCGGTGGAGCTCCCTGTGGGACCACGAAACGCTGTACTGGGTGGTGGCTGACGCATGCGGGCGGTGCCAGTGGGGCCTTCAGCGAAGCTCCCTACGGGGCCACGAAACGCTGTACTGGGTGGTGGCTGAGGCATGCGGGCGGTCCCACTGGGGCCTTCGGTGGAGCTCCCTGTGGGGCCACGCAACGCTGTGCTGGGTGGTGGCTGACGCATGCGGGCGGTGCCAGTGGGGCCTTCAGCGAAGCTCCCTACGGGGCCACGAAATGCTGTACTGGGTGGTGGCTGAGGCATGCGGGCGGTGCCACTGGGGCCTTCGGTGAAGCTCCCTGTGGAGCCACGAAACGCTGTACTGGGTGGTGGCTGTCGCATGCGGGCGGTGCCAGTGGGGGCTTCGGTGGAGTTCCCTATAGGGCCACGAAACGCTGTACTGGGTGGGCGAAACGCAGGGAGGAAAGAGGAGGGGGAGCAGGGGGAGGAGGAGGGGGGGAGGAGGAGGAAGGAAGGAGGAACGCGGGGACCGTCCCTTCAAAACGAGGACCCAACACCACAGGATGGTTGAGAGAAACGATAATGTGAACTGTCGGAAAGGACGCCCCTGGTGAGATCCCAAACATTGAAGCATGAACAATTCCCGAGACTGCCAAGCGTTAGGATCATCCACCTAGGACATCCCAGGTAAGAAATCCCAAGGCTGAAAATGGCTCGCCCTCCATCTATGTAGCAGTGCTTGACATGTAACCCGCTCGTCGTAGAGGCATGGCATATCGGGTGGATTTGAAAGAGTGCACGCGACACGAATGAGAGCCACAGCGTGAGACCACCTGCCATCCGTCTGTGTAGCTTCTTATCGGCGGCGAGCCGGGCGGCCCTTCTCAGAAGTCTCGGCAGTCCCCCGGCCTTCTGACAAATGTTCTAAGCCTTCCACGAAGACACAGAAAACATCTCAGAAGGCGTGAGAACTTCTGAGAAGTCCCACCGATTGCTGAGAAGGCCTTCTCCTCCTCATTTCCACCTCTAGCTCACTGCCGATCCTATGTCGAAGGCATTTGTGTGCACTGATGTTCGAAGCCACCCGGCGTCGATCCGCGTGGCTGCTCGCAACGTGCGGCGGGCGGGAGCGAGACCTCAACAACAGAACTGCCGCCCTCCCTCCTCAGAGCTGCGGGCCACTTTTACATCCAATGCGCGTCGCGCTGAGGCGAGAGCCACATTTTGACCCCGAGCGTTGGTCCATACGTGCAACTCCTGGACAAGGTTCGAACATATGTCGCCGCGCCGTTTGTTCTGAACGCGCCCAAGTAAACGAAGTCGGCACCGCGGCAAAACCCACGGCAAACCCTGCTTCCGAGACAGAGTTTGCTCTGGTGGCCGAGGCGCCCTCTCAAAGACGGAAGGCCGCGCGTCGGAACAAACGGCGTGGCGACATATGCGAGCGGCGCTCAAGCAAGAGCCACGCATTGCAGACAGCCTCCCTCCATCCGAAGAACGATTCGAAAACGAGCGTGGCGAGCGCGGGCAGCTTTCAAGCGGGAGCCACATTTTGAGAACCGCCCGCGCCCCAGCCGTGTCACGGGAAGAACGTCAAGCTTCAGGAAAACAGACCGGGACGAAGTCTCGAATGGCACGCCCCGCACACGCTTCGGGCACGTGAGTGCACGAGGCGTGGGGCGGGAGCGAGGGACGGGGCGAGGGGGAGAGGGAAGCCGGGTCCCAGGCCGACCTTGGCGGACCCCCACCGTCGCACTCCTCAGCCGCAACGGCTCGGAACCGAGACCTGGCCGGGGCATCCGAGGGCCGGTCCAGGGGCGGAACGAGGCGAGGAGCGGGAGAGGCGCGAGGGGAAGCACCGCGGGCGGCGGAGCACGCTCAGAGCACGCAGCTCTTGCGAGCGTGCGCCGGGGCACGGGCTCTTTGCACGGGCAGCAGGCGGGAGGTGGTGAGGCGGCCCACGGACCAGGTGGAGCGACGCTGGGCCCGGTCCGGACGGGCCGGCCCCGCTGGGCAGGCACGCCGCCAGGCTCTCGTGCCTGCCTCGCGGCGGCGTGGTCCGCGGAGACGGAGGCCGACGGCGAGTCCTGGTTGAGCTTGGGCCTCGGCCAAATGCCGTTCACACATACCCGGGCGCGATGAAGTGACAGGGTACTAGGGTCGGAGTGAAGGAGGCTGCTGCATCCCTTCCCCGAGCCCATCCCCCCCTAACGTTGCCCCTGACGATACGTCGGGCCGCTGGCCCCAAGACTCTCGGCCCAACCCCTGGGCCCGATGTGGCCGCCGCAGGGCGCTCTTCGGGTCGGCCCCGGGTGCCCGACAGCGCTGGTCCTGTTGCCTGTTGCCTGGAGACCGGTCGGGTCGGACGACCCGGGGGAGGTCCGCAAAGGGCGGGTGAGCGAAGCAACTCACGCGGCTGCTTCTTCAGGGATCTACTGGCCCGGGTCATCCAGACCTGGGTCAGTCCGGCGTTGCAGGATCCTGTAAACAGCCTGCAGGCTCCCGCAAGATCCTGCACCCACACCCGGGCCAGTGCGCCCCTGGCCCTGCAGGATCCTGCAAGATCTGGTGCTCTGGCTGACCCCCGTTTTCACTGACCCCCGCCTCAAGGCTCCCGAGGGCGGGGCTCGCCAGGGCTGCCAGCACAGCCACGGCCCCAGGTCTGCCCAGACTCGGCGCGCTCCCCCGCAACGCCGGCCACGGCAGCCCCCGTGCGCAGGGCGGGGATCGACGGAGCGTCGGCCAGCGCCCACGTGACAGGGAGCCGCGCGAGAGGCAAAAGCGCCCAGGGCCCAAAGAGAGTCGCTGCTCGAGTTTCTGACCACTTCCGCGCGGACCCCCCTCCCCTCACGCCCAGGGGGCACGGGGGGAGCGGCGTCCAGCACTGCCCCGAGAAGCAGGCACGGACTGCCGACAGTCTACGCCAAAGTCTTTGCAGGGGGCAGCGACGGCAGGGGAACGGCTCGGCCAGGCGAAACTCGGCCAGGATGAGCTCGGCCAGCCGAACTCGGCCAGGCCGAACTCGGCCCGGCGCGGATTCGGCTTGGCCGAGTTCCGCATGGCCAAGGTCAGCCAGCCGAGTTCAGCCTGGCCGTGTGCAGCTGGCTGAGTTTGGCCTGGCCGAGCTGTCCCTGGCCGAATGTAGCTGCTGCCCGACGGCCTGCCGTCGGACCGCACCCGCCCCCCGACGCGAGCCAACACACTCAGCCTGTGCGCCCCCCTGGAACAAAGGCCAGGTGCTAAGTAACCCCCGCGCGCGATCCACCCGCTCGCGCTTTCTGAACAGCTCGCCACGAGTCCGCGCTCAAAGCGCGACGCCAGGGCGCGCGGAGCCCCCTCTCCGCAGAGCACCTGGATTGGTGCGATTGCGACAGCCGCTACCCGATGGAGGTCGTCTCCACCCCTTCCGCGGAGCTCCGAAAGTTGGTGCGTGTGCCGCATGCAGTAGAAGGACGCCAACTACACACCAGCACCGATCCTGGCCCGGCTCGCCCTGGGCCCAGGATCGATGCCTACGCTCCCCTGGCTTGGGCAGGAAGGCACAGCCACCGGTCCTGGGCCACAGATCGGCCTGGCCAAGGTCGGCGTAGGTGTATAGCCCGTGCCCGCCGATCCTGGCGTTACCCTCCTTCGCGCACCGCCCTGCGCGGGGCGCGGCGCGCGATCACCTCCGCGCCGCCGCGCCTCCGTGCCGCCCCCCGTTGGAGAAGGGCAGCCGCTGTGGCCCAGGCCACGGAGCGCGGCGCGCGACCATCTGCGCACTCCCGCGGGCGGCCTCCCCGAGATCCGAAATGCGGACAAGCGTGGCATCGCGAAAACCCACGACCGGAGCCCCAGACCCCATCTTTCTGCCGCATGCTGCGAGCCGGATCGGTAAACGGTGGGTCCTCGGGCCCGAAACCTGGCGAAGGCGCCCGCCGCGCAGGAAACTGCAACGCCTGGACCTCAGGGCCAGGTCTGGTCTTCTTTTGGCGGCGCGCACACGGGGGTAGGGGGAGGGGGGAAGGCTTCTTAGAAGGAGGCCGCTTCGCACAAGGCGTCGGCCCCACATCCACAGGTGAGGCCCGCGCCTTGTGAGAAGCAGGGGTGTTTCTAAGAAGCCTTCCCCCCTCCCCCTACCGCCCTTGTTGTGCGCATGGCCGAGTCTCCTTCGACTCGCGCATCACGCGCGGCCTGCGCGCCGCGGGGGGCCGGGAGAGGGCGGGCGCCTCGAAGCTGGCGACAAGGGGGCCTGGGGCACGCCGAGGTCGCGCCTGCTTCAGGGCGGCGGGAAGAGAGGGCGGGCGCTCCCCCCTCCCTCCTCCTCCTCCTCATCCTCCTCCTCCTCCTCGTCCTCCGCCTCCTCCTCAGCCTCCTCACCTTCCTCCTCCTCCTCCTCCTCCACCTCCTGCTCCTAGTACGATGATTCTTCAAAGTATGATGATAATGTTTCTTCGTCTCTCCCGTCTTATTAGTATGGGTGGTATGATCAGTCTTGCCAGTAGCGTTACTACGCGCAGTCTTTTTTAACAGTGATGATGATAGTACGTTGAAGAATATGTTTAGTACTGGCACGAGAGTTAGCATTCGCCTTGTCATTAGTTCTGTAAACTTGATGATGAGCAGTCGCAAAAGAAGAAGTAGTACTACTGGTGTGAACCGTAATAGTAGTGGTCGTCGCCGTAGTCGTAGAAGAAGAAGTACTAGTAGGTGGTAGCATTAGTAGAAGTAGTTGTAATTGTAGTAGGAATGATAATCTCACTTAGAACACAAGCCGTATAACTCGTACCAACACTATAAACCGTGTACACACTATACGTCGTGCAAAAGTATAGACACTAGATGTACCAGATAGTATGTGTAGTAGTAGTCGTAGTAGTAGTAGTAATAATAACAATAGTAGTAGTCGTGGTAGTCGCGGAAGTAGTAGTAGGCGTAGTAGTAGTAGTGATAATATAATGACTCGTACTAGTATTAGTACTACTATAAGAAGCAACACAAGTAGTAGTAATAGTAGTAGTAGTAGTACTCGTACTAGCAGTAGTAGTCGCAGTAGTAGTACTAGTAGTAGAACTACTAGTACTCGTAGTAGTGGGAAATATTAGAAGTAATAGTAGTAGTAGTAGTAGTCGTCGTCGTCGTCGTCTCAGTAGTAGTAGTAGTAGTAGTAGTAGTAGTAGTAGTAGTCGTCGTAGTATCAGTAGTAGTATCAGTTGTAGTATCAGTAGTAGTAGTGGTAGTAGCAGTAGTAGTAGTAGTCATACTAGTAATAGTAGTAGTAGTAGTGGTAGTAGTAGTAGTAGTAGCAGTAGTAGTAGTAGTAGTAGCGTCTTAGCAGAAGTAGAAATAATAGTGGTGCAGGTGGCGGTGGCATGAGTAGTAGTAGTAGTAGTAGTAGTAGTAGTAGTCGTAGTAGTAGTAGTAGTAGTAGTAGTAGTAGTATCAGTAGTAGTATCAGTTGTAGTATCAGTAGTAGTAGTGGTAGTAGCAGTAGTAGTAGTAGTCATACTAGTAATAGTAGTAGTAGTAGTAGTAGTAGTAGTAGTAGTAGTAGTAGTAGTCAGTAGCAGTAGTAGTAGTGGTAGTAGCAGTAGTAGTAGTAGTCATACTAGTAATAGTAGTAGTAGTAGTAGTAGTAGCAGCAGTAGTAGTAGTAGTAGTCGTAGTAGTAGTAGGAGTAGTAGTAGTAGTAGTAGTAGTAGTAGCGTCTTAGCAGAAGTAGAAATAATAGTGGTGCAGGTGGCGGTGGTATGAGTAGTAGTAGTAGTAGTAGTAGTAGTAGTAGTAGTAGTAGTCGTAGTAGTAGTAGTAGTCGTAGTAGTAGTAGTAGTAGTAGTAGTAGTAGTACTAGTATTAGTACTAGCAGTAGTAGTAGTAGTAGTAGTAGTAGTAAATGAATAGGATTAGCAGTAACAGTAGCATAGGCATCATACATAGAATTAGTAGTAGCCGAAGAAATAGAAACGACGTAATACTAGTAGTAGCAGTAGTAGTCGCAGTCGTAGTCGCAACAGTAGTAGTCACAATAAATGTAGAGTAGTAGTAGCAGTAGTAGTAGTAGTAGTAGTAGTAGTACTAGCAGTCGTCGTAGTCGTAGTCGTAGTCATAGTAGTCGTAGAAGTAATACTAGCAGCAGTAGTAGTAGTAGTAGTAGTAGGAGAAGCTGTAGCAGTTGCAGTAGTAGTGTAGTGGTGGTTGTAGTGTAGTAGTAGCCCTCCTCCTCCTCATGATCAGCATCACCGTCATTATCCAGCAGCATCATCATCATCGGCATCATCAGCATCATCATCATCATCAGCACCATCATCATCAGCATCAGCATCATCATCATCAGCATGATCATCATCATCATCATTATTATTGTTATCATCATCATTATTATTATTATTATTATGATGATTATTATTGTTATTATTATTATCATTATTACTATTATTATTAGTATTATTATTAGTATTATTATTATTATTATCATCATCTTCCTCCTCCTCTTCATCCTCCTCCTCCTCCTCCTCCTCCTCCTCCTCCCCTTCTCCCTCCTCCCTCCTCCCTCCTCCTCCTCCCTCATCCCTTCTCCCTCCTCCCTGGGGCAGGGAGAGGAGGCGCGCGCACTCTCCAGCACCCCCACCGCGCACCATCCCGGTCGCTGGCCGAGGCGGGCAGGCTCGCAACGAAGGCTGGTGCAGGCTGGCCGACCCCGCGTAGCCTGCGAATTCGGCAGCGATCAGCCCACGCGTCGGGCGCCGCGCGCCGCGCACGTCACGCACGCGCCAGCGATGAGCTCACAGATATCGGCTCCACGCAAGAGTCATCCTGGGCAAAGGTGGCCCTTCGTGCGCGGCCAGGAGGCCCGTGGGAGGGGGGCCAAGTCCAGCACGCAGGCCAGTGCTGGGGGGCACTCCAGTGGGCCTCCAGGGCCCGGCAGACGGCGCCCTTGGCAAACCAGGACGTCGGCGGGCCCGGGACGGCTGCAGCCGTGAGCCGAAAGAGAAATTCGATGTATCCATCCCCCGTTCTCCGTCCCGGCTGGAGCCTGGCAAAGCCCTGGCCTGCGAATCCCCTGGCTTCCGGGGGGCCCAGAGAGCCCGCACCGCCCGGGGCCGCTCTGGCGCCGGGGCCCCCCCTTGCGTGCAGCCGAGGGTGGGGGTGAAGCGTCCCTCCGTGGCGCTGCGTGCCCCCTCCCGCGCCGTGGGCGCGCGGCTCCAGCAGGCGCAGCGCGGCCGCGGGAGGCTCCGCGCACGCGGGCGCGGGGCACCGCTGCAGGGGTGCGGCGGCGCTGCTGGGCGGCGGCGGCGCCGCCGCCAGCGCGGCCGCCTCGCCAGTGGCCAGCGCTGCGGCGGCCACGGCCGCGCTCGCGCGGGCGCCGCAGGGCGGAGGCCCGCGGCCGTCACCCCAGGTTGCGGCCAGCGGCGCGGGGCGCGGCTCCGCCTCTGCCCAGTGGCGCCGCAACTCGCGCGCGGGGCCCGCGAGTGCGGCGAGCTCCTGGCGCGCGCGGCGCTGCTGGGTGAGCTCGTCCTCCAGCGCCCGCGCGCGGTCCGCGAGCTCGCCCTGCAGGCACCTGCAGCGGTCGTCCGCCTCCTGGAGCTCTGGCCGGACCCGCTGGAGCTGCTGCAGCAGGGCGTCGTGCGCCCTCGTGTTGAGCGCCAGGTCCCCGACGAGCGCCTCGCGGCGGCGGAGGGCCGCCTGCAGCTCGCCCTGCACGTCCTCCAGCGCCAGGTCGTCCGCGTGCCGGCTCCTGCGGAGGCCAGGGGCCACCGCCGCCTGGTGCTGCTCCTCGGTGGTCAGCTCGCCCACGCGCGCCTCCAGCTCGCCCTTGCAGGCCAGGGCCTCCTCGCGGCGCCTCTGGAGGCTCTCCAGCGCCGACTCGAGCTCGGCCTGATCGGCCCGCTGCGCGGCGCTCTCATTTGCCACGGCAGCCCTTCGCTGCTCCACCTGGCGGAGCTCCTCAGCCAGTGCGGCACAAGCGTCCTCCTCCTGCCCCAGCTCCACTGCACGCGCCTCGGCCTCCCGCCGGGCCACCTGGATCTCCTGTCTGGCAGCCGATGCCTCAGCACGCAGAAGCCCGCCATCCCCGCGCAGCGCCGCCAGGCGCTGGTCCAGGGCCAGGTGGTCGGACCGAGTGCGCGCGATGGTCTCCTGGAGCGCCTCCGCCCTGTGCTCCTGCTCGGCGAGACGCCGCGACTCCACGCTCAGGAGCCGTGCAGACGCCTCGTTCTCCGCCTGACGGGCGACGTTGGAGCTCTCCAGCGCCGCGGCGTCCTGCTCGAGGGCGTGCTCCTCGTTGTGCGCCAGCAGGGCCCGCTGCTGCGCGATGCGGAGGTCCTCCAGCGACACCCTCCCATCAGCCTCCACCTGCCGGAGGCGGCGCACGAGCTCGGCCTCCTCGCACTCCTGCTGCACCACCTCGCGCTCCTCGGCCGCCAGGCGCTCCAAAGTGCGGCGGCAGCGCACGTCCTCCGCGCGGCAGGCCTCCGCCAGGCGGGCGCACTGCTCCTCCAGCCGCTCGGTGGAGGCGTGCTCCTCTTGGGGGCGACGATGGGGGCGAATCGCCCACGGGGGGGGGGGGGGGCATCCAGGTGCGCCGATGCTCCATGCCATCGGCGAGGCTCCCCAGCGAATGCGTGCAACTGGTGCCCGCCCCATGGGCCATTCGCCACGACTGTCGCCCCCGATCCTCCTCCGCCCTCTGGGCCTGCAGCAGCGCCCGGCGGCCAGCGCCCTCGGCGCTGGCGCGGGACGCCGCCAGCGCCGAGTCGCTGGCCGCGCGCGCGGCCACGAGGGCCGCCTCGGCCGCCTCCACCTCGGAGGCCAGCGACTGCCCCCGCCGCTCCGCCGCCTCGCGGGCCCGCTCCTCGTGCTGCAGCTGCGCCGTCAGGGCCTCGAACTTGCGGCAGAGGAACTCCACCGACGCCTCGGCGCCCTGCACCTGCCAGGGGGGCACGGCCCGCGGCCGGGCCCTCCGTCGGGGCGCGGCGCTCCCGGGACCTCCTCCTCCTCCTCCTCCTCCTCCTCCTCCTCCTCCTCCTCCTCCCTCCTCCTCCTCCTCCTCTCCTCCTCCTCCTCACCTCCTCTCCTCCTCCTCCTCCTCCTCCTCCTCCTCCTGCTCCTCCTCCTCCTCCTCCTCCTCCTCCTCCTCCTCCTCCTCCTCCTCCTCCTCCACCTCCTCCTCCTCCTCCTGGACCCCCTTCACGATCCCGCGGCTGACGTCCCGCCCCGCAGCGCTATTGGCGGCCCCAGGGGCCTGGAGGAGACTGCAAGGGCGGACAGCGCAGGAAGGGGAGAGAAGGGGCTTGCACGCCTTCGCCCTGGAGCCTCGCCGCACACGCGAGCGGCGGAGGCCCCCTGGAGACCTGCGTGGCTCGCATCCCCATGGGCCGTCCGCCCCTGCCGAAGCCACGCTGCAGGGCACGGACAGAAACAGCCTCTGCGGAAGGGCTGACGAAGCGGCGAGCGGCCAGCCATCTCGAACTCGTCTCTCGCCGCGGGATGCCCAAGCATCTTCCGATCCGATTGTCGCACTCCGCGGCCCTAGAGCTCCCGACCCCCTCCCCGGGGGTAGTTCTTCGTCCCGCATCCGTTCTTGAGGTCCCTGAACCCTGACACCCTGAAAAGTCGCGGCCGGGACCTTCTAGACCCCACCATTTTTCTGAGCTAATTTCCGAGCTGGATGGATCTGCACTGGTCCCGGGACCCGAAACCTGGCGAGAAGGCCCGTTGGAAAACAAAATGCGACGCCTGGATCTCAGGGACTGCCGCGAATATAAAAAGTCAAAGAACAAAAAGCAAAAGACAACACACAAGAGAAGAAGGTCGAAGATATGGGTGCGGGGGTCGGCTAATCACACGCAAGAGTGACCCTGGGCAGGAGCAACCTTTGGTGCGCGGCCTCTGGGGGGCCGCGCGGGGGGACCAAACACGAGCCCGCACAAGACGCTACTCTATCGCAGCGCGTTCGGCGATCGGGGGACCCCAATGTGGGCCCGCTGCCAGGGTCCCTCCTGCGAAGGGTCACTCTATACGTGTATCGCCGCAAGGCTGCACCTGCCGGCTCGCCACGCCGTGCTGCGCCGGCGCGGCGGCCGCGGGCGTGCCTCCCGCCGCCCTGCCGGGCGGCGCAAGCCCCGGCGCCCACGCCCACGGGCCGAGCCCGGCCGCCGCCTCGGCAGAGCCCGCCGCCGCGGCCGCCTCGGCGGCCCGCCCGGCGCCCGGCGGCGCCTGCGGGCCCAGGCCCAGGGGCTCCGGCGGCGCGCTGCTGGAGCTGGCCTGCGGGGTGCGGGCCGGCGGGGCCCGCTGCGCCGGCGGGCCGAAGCTCATGGGGCCGGGTGCCGCCAGAGGTGGCCCTGGCACAGGTGGTGCCCTTGGCCGCCCTGGAGATGCTGACGTCGCCAGGTTTTCGCGCCGGGCGAGGTTTCCCTTCTATGTCTAGGGCGGGAGACCATCACAGATCGATCCAGCTCGAAAGAAGCCGCAGGAAGAGAGAGAGAGAGAGACAGACAACATATATGTATGCATATGTACATTTACAAACTACAAACACATACACAGGAATACATACATACATACATGTATGCATGCATGCATGCATGCATGCATGCATGCATACATACATACATACATATGCATACATGCATACCCGTGTACGTACGTACGCACATGTATTACATACATACGTGCACGTACGCATACATACACACATGCGGATATACATACATACATCAATACGCCCATACATACGTACGTAAGTACAAACATACATATACATAGGTACATGCATACATGCAAACATGCATACACGTATATACATATACACACATGCATGCATACATTCATACATACATACATACAAATATGCAAACATGCAGACATACCTACATCCGCATACATACATACATACACACGTGCGTACACACATGCATATGTACACACATGCACAGACATGCATACACGTACATGAAACATACATACATACATACATACATACACACATACATACATACATGCATGCATGCATGCACACATACATACATGCATGCATGCATGCACACACAGTTGCATACATCTACAAGCATATATACATATATATGTATACACACATACAAACATATATACATATACACACGCATGCAATATACATACATACATGCATGCACACATGCATGCATACATGCATGCATACATGCATACATGCATGCACACATACACACATGCATTACATACATACGTACACGTATGCAAACATACATACATACATGCAAACACGCACGCATCCATACATACATACGTGAATGCATACATATATGCATACATAGACATACATACACATGTATCTATAAACACATATACATACATACAGACATACGCGCATGCAAACATGCATACACATATATAACTATATCAACATGCATACAGACATTCACCGCCAAACATGAGTAAACCCATACACCTACATACATGCATACATACGCGTGATCATACATACATACAAACATACACAGCCTTACGTTTACATACATGCGTACATACATGTTTCGCATGTATACAAACATACATACATATACAAGCATCCGTAGACGCATACAAAATACGTATGGTCATGCAGACATGCATGCATACATGCGCGCATGCATGAATACATACATGCATAATTACATGGATACATGCATACACACATCCATACATGTATACATAACCGCATGCATACATGTACATATGTACATACATATACGTACAGACCTATCCATTTACATACGTATAGATCTACACACTTACATATGTACACATACAACAATGCATCTATACATACACATACATACATGTATACTAACATGCGTGTATATATATATATACACATGCATACACAGTCAGACCTAGACATACAGGCATACAATTATACATACGTACATACATACCTACATGCATACATGCATAAATACATGCAGACATATACAAGCATACATGTGCACATACATACATACATGCATGCATGCATACATACATGCATGCAAAGATGCATACATACATACGTGCATACATACATACAGACAAACATATTGGCTGACAGACAGACAGACAGACATACATAGGGCTGTAGTCGTGGCTCCATAACGATGTCGGATCCCAGGGTTTCGCGCCACGTGGGAGCCCAGTGGGGCCGCGGGCCTCGTGCGGGGTGCTCTGGAGCTCCGAAGGCCCGGGCATCCTGGAAACACCTCGAGCCAGGCACATCTCTGGAAGCGCCCGAATGGGCTCCCCCGACGACGCGCGCGCGGCCTCCCAGGGGCCGCCGCTGGCCAGCGGGCCGAAGCTCAGCGGCTCCCGCGGCGACGCGCGCGCGGCGTCCCAGGGGCCGCTGCCGACCGGCGGGCCGAAGCTCAGCGGCTCCCGCGGCGACGCGCGGGCGGCGTCCCAGGGGCCGGCGCCGGCCGGCGGCGAGGGCGGCCCAGCAGGCTGCAGGCCTCGCGGCCCGTCGCGCGGGTGGGGGCTCGGCCACCTGCGCCACGCGCCGCCGGCGAGGCGCGGGGACGCGGCGGGCTCCATCGGAGGCACCGCGCGCGGCCGGTGTGCGCAGAGGACGGGCAGGCACCGCCGCCAGGCCTGGCCTGGCATCCTCGCGGCGCGGCAAGAAGATCACGACGGGAAGCTTTCTGCCATGGTCGGACTCGGGTGGCCTCGCGAGGCTCTGGGACCGCCGTCAGAAAACGATCCAGAATGAAAGAGCGGCCAAGGAAGAGAGAGAGGGCGAGAGAGAAAGAGAGAGTGATAACAAAAAAAATGCCAGATGTCTGGGTGGCCAGGGCCATCCTGAGCACTGGCGTGTTGCACACGCCATCCTCGCCGCGGCCAGGGAGGGGCTGTGCACCACCCCGGGTCCCAGGATGGCCCTGGCCGGGACAGGCTCTGATGGTGGTGCATAGCTGCCTTCGGCGGACGATGGCCCAGCGGCACCGCGGAGGCCCCCACCCACCTCCTACCCGTCGGCTGGGCCGCTTGAGCCCGAGTGCGAAGTTAAGGCGGAGAAGCAAGAAGAAGAGGTCCTCCATGCGTCGTCCTCACTTCCGTCCAGCAATCCCCGCACGGCCATGCCGAGGAACCCTCGGGGGTCCGTTTGGGATCCCAAAGCTTTCTCCTCTTCCTCGTCATGTTCCTCCTCCCTCTCTTCCTCCTGTTCCTCCTCCTCCTCCTCCTCCGCCTCCTCCTCCTCCAATTCCTCCGCCTCGTCCTCCCCCGCCGCCTTTCCAACATCCACCTCCTCGATTATCATGGTGAACTTCCCAGAAATAGTGTTTTGGCACGATGTCGGATTGTCATGGCGTAACAAGTATGTTGATTAGTGATGTTGAACTCCAAGAACCAGTGTTCTGGCTGTTCTGGCACGACTCTGGATCGACAGCCCGCAACAGTAACCATGATTCGCGGTTTTGAAGTCCTAGGAACAGTGTTCTGGCACAGTTTCGGATTTTCGAACGGTTGTCTTCCAACGGGGCGCTTCCTTCTGTGAAAATGAATCCTTGTAGAGGCCTGTGGAGACGGAACTTGAAGGGAGAGAGTATTGCACTATCGTTGATGAGTCTTGGCGTTGCACTGGCAATCCTCCTCCTTTTTCTCCTCCTCCTTCTCCTCCTCCTCCTGCTCCTGCTCCTCCTCCGCCGCTCCTGCGGTCCTCATCCTCTTCCTGCGACAGTCAGTGGCCCACGTGTCTGGGCTTGACATCCCCGCGCCTCTCGAAAGCCGCGCGCGAAGGACCACTCCAGCAAAGGGCCACTCTCGCGTGCTGCCTGGGGAAATTGCTTTTGCTGGCCTGCGGCCACTTGGCTCAAGCAGCTCTCGAGGGACGGCGGGCTCATCCGTGGCGAACTGTGGCAGTGGGAGCAGGTGCGGCGGGAGGGAGAGAAGGAGAAGCGCGCGGTGGGGGGGGAAAGGTAACCGGGGAAAACTGGAGATACCGGTACCGCTACTGCCCAGGCCTCGCCCAACATGCGTCGTGACAATATTTTCGAGAGTTTGAAAAGGGTTGGGAGACCCAACCAGCAGCTTCGCCTTGGGCGAAGCCAAGCTCCAGCTCTGCTGGCTGTACCGTAGTAACGATAGTCCCAGCAGTAGGAGGCGAGCCATCTCAAGCAGTTTTGGTATCGATGGCAAATGGTACACCTCGCGCTGAGGTGTAGTCAGATCTGGGCGGCCGGCCGCTTTGAGTCAAGCAGCCGCGGATGCACGCTCGTTCCCACTCACATGCAACACCCAGCTCACTTTAGAGTCGGGGGGGGGAGGGAGACGAAGCGTGAATCCGCCGACTCTATACAGCAGGTACAGCAGCAATTATCCCGGCAAAGCAACCTAACAGCGATGTGTAGGAGCATATCTGGAAGCATTCCCCTTAAGATTCAGATGCTGCTGTTCTCGCAGTCGTAGTCGCATTCGCGATGACAGTCGCAGTGGCAACGGCAGTCGCAGTCACAGCCTCAGCCTCAGCCTGCCTCAGCCTCAGCCTCAGCCTGCCTCAGCCTCAGCCTGCCTCAGCCTCAGCCTCAGCCTGCTTCAGCCTCAGCCTCAGTCTGCCTTCAGCCTCGGCCTCAGCCTCAGCCTGCCTCAGCCTCAGCCTGCATCAGCCTCAGCCTCAGCCTCAGCCTGCCTCAGCATCAGCCTGCCTCAGCCTCAGCCTCAGCCTGCCTCTGCCTCAGCCTCAGCCTGCTTCAGCCTCAGCCTCAGTCTGCCTTCAGCCTCGGCCTCAGCCTCAGCCTCAGCCTGCATCAGCCTCAGCCTCAGCCTCAGCCTGCCTCAGCATCAGCCTGCCTCAGCCTCAGCCTCAGCCTGCCTCAGCCTCAGCCTCAGCCTGCTTCAGCCCTCAGTCTGCCTCAGCCTCGGCCTCAGCCTCAGCCTGCCTCAGCCTCAGCCTCAGCCTCAGCAGCCTGCAGCCTCAGCCTCAGCCTGCCTCCTCAGCCTCAGCCTCAGCCTCAGCCTCAGCCTCAGCCTCAGCCTGCAGCCTCAGCCTGCTGCCTCAGCCTCAGCCTCAGCCTGCCTCAGCCTCAGCCTGCAGCCTCAGCCTCAGCTCAGCCTGCCTCAGCCAGCCTGCCTCAGCCTCAGCCTCAGCCTCAGCCTCAGCCTCAGCCTGCTTCAGCCTCAGCCTCAGTCTGCCTTCAGCCTCGGCCTCAGCCTCAGCCTGCCTCAGCCTCAGCCTGCATCAGCCTCAGCCTCAGCCTGCCTCAGCCTCAGCCTCAGCCTGCAGCCTCAGCCTCAGTCTGCCTTCAGCCTCGGCCTCAGCCTCAGCCTGCCTCAGCCTCAGCCTGCATCAGCCTCAGCCTCAGCCTCAGCCTGCCTCAGCATCAGCCTGCAGCCTCAGCCTCAGCCTCAGCCTCAGCCTCAGCCTGCTTCAGCCTCAGCCTCAGTCTGCCTTCAGCCTCGGCCTCAGCCTCAGCCTGCCTCAGCCTCAGCCTGCCTCAGCCTCAGCCTCAGCATCAGCCTGCCTCAGCATTCAAAATGTGGCCCAGGGAGCATGGAGTTCTGGGAACTCGAAGAACACGAAGTGGCCTACAATTGGCTCCGGGCATTCAAAATGTGGCCCGGGAATGGAGTTCTGGGAACTCGAAGACACGAAGTGGCCTACAGTTGGCTCCGGGCATTCAAAATGTGGCCCGGGAATGGAGTTCTGGGAACTCGAAGAACACGAAGTGGCCTACAGTTGGCTCCGGGCATTCAAAATCATGTGGAGTTCTGGGAACTCGAAGACCACGAAGTGGCCTACAGTTGGCTCCGGGCATCCAAAATGTGGCCCGGGAATTGAATGGAGTTCTGGGAACTCGAAGACACGAAGTGGCCTACAGTTGGCTCCGGGCATTCAAAATGTGGCCCGGGAATGGAGTTCTGGGAACTCGAAGAGCACGAAGTGGCCTACAGTTGGCTCCGGGCATTCAGAATGTGGCCCGGGAATGGAGTTCTGGGACCTCGAAGACCACGAAGTGTGTAACTGTTTGCTTAAAACGACTTCCGCGGATCCCTGTCCGGATGCCGCCCAGACCCCCTCTGGGGAGTCATGATGCTCTCTCTTTTGATTCTATTAGAAACCTATCAGTCTTCGCTGTTAGGTAACTATTTACAAGAGGGCAACAAAAGGGCGGGGCCGTAAGGAAGGCGGACCCGCACGCAAGTTGCCTTGCCTGCACTATACCGTGCATACGAGTACTCCTCAGGCGGCTACAGAACAGGATGTCTGGCCAGCCCGATAGGGAGCATGACGCTTTAAGTCATGCTTGAAGGATTGTACACCTCCCATGACCTGTAGGAGCATTCCTCTGTCGATGCTCCCCTTTTTGTGACCGTCCGCGGTCACATCGCGGGTGTCACACCACTGAATACTGTGCACGATTCCACGCTCCATCATCTGTCGTATCCAGCTGATGTGTCCTAAAAGGGCACACTCAGTCGGCTTCTGCGAGTCTTTGCTTGACAAGGACTTTAAAACAGACTCAGCATCTATGGTCAAAGTGACCTTGATGCTCAGGCCACCCAACTCAAGTACGGCAGGTCCGTGTCGTGCCGACTTCGGCGTTGGTTTCTGACACCGCGGGGATCGTTCAACCTTGAACGATCGGCCGTCTCCGCAACGTCCAAATGTTCAACATCGAACGATTCTGGGTCGCCCGCGGCGTTCAAAGTTGAACGCCGCTGGCGGGGTCGCCGCCGGTCGACACGACGCAAACCTACCGTATGTCTTTCAACTGAGCGGGAGTTAGCGGTGGCATTCGGCGGGCCCCCTGCGGGCCCTCGCGGTGCAAAGCTTCGAGAGAAGATGATGAGATGAGCGTACAACCGTGGATGCTGAGAATATCATGCATCCGTCGACCCTGCCGGCATGTGGAAGACCCTCCTCCTCCCCCGCCTCCTCCTCCTTCTCCTCCTCCTCCCCCTCTTCCTCCTCCTCCTCCTCCTCCTCCTCCTCCTCCTCCTCCTCCTCCGCCTCCTCCTGCGCCACGTCTTCATTTACCTCCGACGTCTTATCACGCATCCCGTCACCCTCGAGGGCCGAGGTATCCAGGGTCGGCGGCACTGGCCGTAAGGCCGTAATCGAGGATGCTGAGAAGCATGCATCAAGGCATGCTGCGAGCGGCCTCGCGTAGCCCGCCGGCCTCAAGATGGCCGACGCTACGAACCCGCATGGAGGCACGCGCTCCAAGCGCTAGACCCACGCGCGTGACGGCTCCTGGTGCACGTGGAAGCATGAGCGAGATGCGCCCTGAGGGCTGCGAAAACCTCGGTTCGGCGCACCCCATGCCGCATGTCCACTCTGACTATATTGTGCTGGGACGCGTGGAGGTACGACCGATCATGTCTCTCATGGTTTCGGTACACTCCTAACGCACTCCCTGCTCAACACTTTACTGGGACACGTGAAATCTGCCGGGCGAAAGACCCAACCATATGCAGTTGTGGGCACTGCCGCTGTATGCGCCGCATTCGGTGGACCTCCCGTTGGGGCCACGAAGCGTGTGCGGGGTGTGCCAAAATTGATGCGGCGGGCGCATGCGAGCGCGGCATTTGGGCCTTCGGTGGAGCTCCCCATGGCGTGACGAAACGTGCGCGGGGTGTCCCAACATTGGCGCGGTGGGCGCATGCGAGCGCTGGCATCTGTGCCTTCGATGGAGCTCCCTATGGGGCCACAAAACGTGTGAGGGGTGTGCCAAAATGGGTGCGGCTGGCGCATGCGACGAATGGCAACTGGGCCTTCAGCGGGGCTCCCTATGGGGCCAAGAAGCGAGGAAGGGGTGTCCCAAAATTGGCGCGGTGGGCGCATGCGAGCGTTGGCATGTGGGCCTTCGGTGGAGCTCCCTATGGGGCAACAAAACGTGCGATAGGTGTGCCAACATGCGTGCGGTGGGCGCATGCGGGCGCTGGCATCTGGGCCTGTGGTGGAGCTCCCTATGGGGCCACAAAACATACGAGGGGTGTCCCAAAATAGGCGCCGTGGGCGCATGCGAGCGCTGGCGGGCTCCCTATGGGGCCACAGAGCGTTTGAGGGGTGTCCCAAAACAGGTTCGGTGGGCGCATGCGAACGCTGGCATGTTGGCCTTCGGTAGGGCTCCCTATTGGGCCACGAAGCGTGTGACGGATGTGCCAAAATGGGCGCGGTGGGCGCATGCGAACGCTGGCATGGTGGCCTTCGGTGGGAGTTTCCTAATTATGCGGTGGGTGAATGCGAGCGCTGGCATCTGGGCCTGTGGTGTAGCTTCTTATGGGGCCACAGAGCGTGCGAAGGGGTGTGCCAACATGGGTGCGGTGGGCGCTTGCGAGCGCTGGCAGCTGGGCCTTCGGTGGAACGCCCCATGGGGCCACAAAAAACGTGTGATGGGTGCCAAAATGGGTGCGGTGAGCGCATGCGAGCGCGGGCATATGGGCCTTTGATAGTGGGACCACGAAGTGTGTGAGGGGTGTGCCAAAGTTTGGGAGGAGACGAGGAGGGGGAGGATAGGAAGAAGTAGGAGCGAGAGGAGGAAGAGTGAGGACACGGGGCGCTGTCTTTTCAAAACGAACACCCAACACCACAGGATGGTTGACACATGTGACTGATCTGCGCCCCGAAGGCCGCGAAAGGCTCAATTCTAGACACCCCTGACAGATCTCCTGCCCCACATTCTATGGGGACACGTGAGAATAATGTATAAAAACTGTTTAGAAAAAAAATATTTGGGGGAGACAATTAAAACAATTGTATTCCCCAATGCTGTAGTGCGCCGATGGAAAACAAAATGGAACCGGGGCAAATTGGATCGCTGGAGACGTCCCCGCGACCGCCCTGGCGCCCTGCGCGCAGGGGCAGATTCCTGCGCACCCCCTCTTGGCGCCAGGCCACGCCTGCCACGCCCTGCGACCCCAGCGTGGATAGAGACTGCGCTCAGGGACCACTCCTTGCGCACCGCGCACCCTGTCTGGGTTGCGAAACGGCACTGAATACGCAAATGCGGCACGCCGCTGATAGATGTTATACAACGGGGGCCATGTTAAACTCCAAAACCCAACGGGGAAAATCCAATGATAAATTTATTCTCTGATCAGAAAACGGGAACATCTCAATGTGGATATGCGACGATGAATACACAAATGCCAGACACCAACGCGGCGGTGGCATGCCGCTGACAGATGTTATACAACGGGGCGAAATTTCGCGCGCGCGGCGGCGGCATGCCGCTGATAGATTTTATACAACGGGACGCAATTTGATCTCCAAAACCCAATGGCGAAAACCCAATATAAAAATTCATTTTCTGATCGGAACACGGGAACATCCACATGTGGATATACGACACTGAATGCAATGATGCCAATCGCCAACACGCGCGCGCGTGCGGCGGCGGCGGCATGCCGCTGATAGATGTGATACAACGGGAACGATGTTGCACTCCAAAATCCAATAGCGAAAACACAATGTAAAAAATCATTCTCTGATCGGAAGACGGGAACATCCTCATGTGGATATACGACATTGAACGCACGAATGCCAATCGCGCGCGCGCGCGGCGGCATGCCGCTGATAGGTTTTTACAGCGGGCGCGAGGCTGAACTCCAAAAATCAAATGGCGAAATCCCAACGAAATAATTCATTGTCTGGTCGGAAGACGGATATATGACACTGAATGCAAAAATGCCAATCGCCAGCGAGCGCGCGCGCGGCGGCGGCATGCCGCTAATAGATTTGATACAACGGGAGCGATGTTGCACTCCAAAACCCAATGGCGAAAACCCAATGTAAAAATAATTCTCTGATCGGAAGACGGGGGCATCCCAATGTGGATATACGACACCGAATGCAAGAATGTCAATCGCCAACGAGCGCGCGGCGGCGGCATGCCGCTGATAGGTTTGGAACAACGGGAGCGATGTTGAACTCCAAAACCCAATGGCGAAAACCCAATGTAAAAATTCATTTTCTGATCGGAAGACGGGGACATCCCCATGTGGATATACGACACTGGATGCACAAATGCCAACCGCCAGCGCGCGCGCGGCGGCGGCGGCATGCCGCGGATAGATGTTGTATACAACGGGGGCCATGCTTCACTCCAAAACCCAATGGCGAAAACCCAACGTAAAAACAAACAAAAAAAAAAAAAAAAAAAAAAAAAAACGGTAACATCCCCATGTGGACATGCGACACTGACTGCGCAAATGCCAATCGCCAACGCGCTCGCGGCGGCGGCATGCCGCTGATAGGTTTTATACAGCTGGAGCGAAGTTGAACTCCAAAACCCAATGGCAAGAACCCAATGTAAAAATGCATTCTCTGATCGGAAGACGGGGACATCCCCATGTGGATACACGACACTGAATGCACACGCGCCAACCGCCACCGAGCGCGCGCGCGGCGGCGGCATGCCGCTGATAGGTTTTATACAACGGGAGCGATGTTGCACTTCAAGACCCAATGGCGGAAACCCAATGTAAAAAATAATTCTCTGATCGGAAGACGGGGACATCCCGATGTGGATGTACGACACGGAACGCAAGAATGCCAATCGCCAACGAGCGCGCGGCGGCATGCCTCTGATAGATTTGGAACAACGGGAGCGATGTTGAACTCCAAAACCCACTGACAAGAACCGAATGTAAAAATTCATGCTCTGATCGGAAGACGGGAACATCCCCATCATGTGGATATATGACACTGAATGCACAAATGCCAATCGCCAACGCGCGCGCGCGCGCGCGGCGGCGGCATGCCGCTGATAGATTTTTATGCAACGGTAGCCACGTTGCGCTCCAAAATCCAATGGCGAAAACCCAATGTAAAAAATAATTCTCTGATCGGAAGACGGGAAGACTTCCATGTGGATATACGACACTGAGTGCACACATGCCAATCGCCAACGAGCGCGCGCGCGGCGGCGGCATACCGCTGATAGGTTTTATACCACGAGAGCGACGTTGAATCCCAAAACCCAATGGCGAGAACCCACTGTAAAAAATCATTTTCTGATTGGAAGACGGGAACATCCCCATCGACATTCTCCCTGGTACTGAGGTATATACAAGTGGCATCGACAGGCATCCATGGAATTTTTCCAGGGGGACAGATAAAAACGTAGTTATTCGGATGCGAATTAATGGCAGTCGGGACCGGGGGGGGGGAAGAAGAGGGGGGTCATCATTTTTTAGCCGGTTTTGGACATTACGAGTGAGTTGCGCTGTCACGCTCTTGGGACACGTTCAACAATTATCCTGCCGAAGGACCCAGCCACATGCAGTTGTGAATAATGCAATTGTTGGTATCGTCTTCGGTGGAGCTCGTGATGGGGCACGAAACGTGTGAGGGGTGTGCCAACATGGGCGCGGTGCTGTCCTGCGAGCGCTGCCACTGGGGCCTTCGGTGGAGCTCCCTACCACGAAATGTGTGAGGGGTGTGCCGAAATGAGCGCAGCGGTGCCGTGCGAGCGCAGCCACTGGGGCCATCGGTGGAGATCCTTCTGGGGCCCCAAAAAACATGTGAGGGGCGTGCCGGCATGGGCGCGGTGGTGTCATGCGAGCGCAGCCACTGGGGCCTTCGGTGGGGCTCCTTATGGAGCCACGAAACGTGTGAGAGGTGTGCCGACATGGCTGCGGTGGTGTCCTGCGAGCGCAGCCACTGAGGTTTTCGGTGGAGTTCCCTATGGGGCCACGAAACGTGTAAGGGACGTGCCGACATGCGCGAGGTGGTGTCATGCGAGCGCAGCCACTGCGGCCTTTGGTGGAGCTTCTTGTGGGGCCACGAAACGTGTGAGGGGTGTGCCGAAAATGGTGCGCCGGTGTCATGCGAGCGCAGCCACTGGGGCTTTCGGTGGAGCTCCCAATGGGGCCACGAAACGTCTGAGGGGTGTGCCGAAATGGGTGCGGCGGTGTCATGCGAGCGCAGCCACTGCGGCCTTCGGTGGAGTTCCCCATGGGGCCACGAAGCGTGTGAGGGGTGTGCCGAAATTCGCGCAGCGGTGCCATGCGAGTGCAGCCACTGGGGCCTTCGGTGGAGCTCCTTGCGGTGCCACAAAACGTGTGAGGCGCGTGCCGACATGTGTGCGGTGGTGTTATGCGTGCGCAGCCACTGGGGCCTTCGGTGGGGCTCCCTATAGGGCCACGACGCGCTATACTGGGTGGGGGAGACGCAGGGAGGAGGGAGTAGGGGGAGGAGGGGGAGAAAGAGGGGTAGGAGGAGGAGAGAGGAGGAAAGAGGAGGAACGCGGGGACCGTCTCTTCAAAACGAGGACCCAACAACACAGGACGGTTGGGAAATATGATTTGGGCCCGGAGGCTCCTGGGAGACGTTAAAAAAATGCGAATTGCCCTTTAATTCTGATGGGCCTCAATTCGACACACCCCTTACGCCCTTCGTGAGTGTTGGGCGCGCGGCCCCCGAGAAAGTTTCTTGGAACATCCATTCGGCACACCCCTCACGCACGTCGTGCCCCATGGACCCCACAAGGCCCTTAGCTGGCCTCCACGACCGCCTCATCCGCCAAGGGGCGCAAATACGCCCCTAAGAAACATTGCAACGATTGGTACCGACCCTCGTCGAGGCAACATCCCTGACACCCGCTGGTTGCAAAATCTGCGTGCAGGCTTCCCCCTGGGGACCCGCCGTGACTCCCGCTCTGCGGGCTCGATATGACTTCAAGCCTCCAGCCAGCGGCGTCGTCGTCGGCAGCGGCGAATTGGCGGCCGCAGAGGGGCGATCGCCTCGCCGCGCCGCCGGCCGCCCGTGCCATCGGCCGCTCCGCGGGGACGCGGCGCGCCGGGGCACGGCGCGGCTGGCGCCATGCGCGGGAAGGCGCGCTCGAGCCCGACGTACCGCAGCCGCCGCCGTGGACGCCGCCGCCGCCGCCGCCCTTGTCGCCGAGGTGATGGCGGGAGCAGGAGAGACGAAGAGCCAGGAGGGACAAGTGTAAGCCCAAGACCCATCAACGATGATAGAACATACCCTCCCTCCCAGCGCCCTCGTCACGGGCCCCAACACGGGTTCATTTCCACTGAGGGGACTGCGCCGTGTGGGGGGGGGGGGGACAACCACGTTAAAATCTTGACGCGCACCAAAACACCATTGTCAGGACTTCAACGCCACGGGTCAATCTGACAGTTGCGTGCTGGCGAATCTGAATCGTGCCAGGACACCATTCCTGGGACTCCAACACCACGAATCAACAGAACTGCTGTGCCCTGACAATCCTGACTCGTTCCAAAATTTCTGGGACGTTAACCATGAGAATCCGTGACACTCCAGATATATCTTAGACGAGTGTGTGCGGCGCTAAGGCGAGAGCCACATGTTAAAAAGGAACCGCTCTCAATCCGTGAAACTCTTGCAAACTGTGACAAAATTGCGCGGCGCTAAAGCGAGAGCCACATTCTGAAAACGAATTATCCTCAATCCGTGACGCTCTTGAAATCTCTAAGAACGAATGTGCGTGGCGCTGGGGCGAGAACCACATTTTGAAAACGACCTGTCCTCAACCAGCGAAGCTCTTGCAACTGATTACAACGAATGCGCGGCGCTCAAGCGAGAGCCACATTTTGAAAACGGCCCGCCCTTAATCCGTGAAGATGTTGCAACTCTTTGAAACGAATGTGCGCAGCGCTGGGCGAGAGCCACATCTTGGAAGCGGCCCGCGCTCAATACATATAACTGTTGTTCGCGTTTAAGCGTGAGGCTCAGACATGGTAAAGAAGTATCCAGCGAAACGCCTGGCCCGCCCTTCCGACTGGCCTCGGGGTGCGACAAGGAAGAGTTCTTCATAGGGGACAAGAAAGGAGGAAAGGGGGAGGTATGTAATAGGAGGAGGAGGAGGAGGAGGAGGAGGACCCTGAGGAGAGGGAGGAAAAGGAAGAAGAGGGCCGCATCAGCCACGTGCAAACGCCCCCGGAAGAACCCCGAGCGTGCTGGTCGGGCCTGCCGCCGATGCCTGGTCACAGGGAAGCAGCAACCGAGACAAATGGGAGGCGCTCGTTGGCCGCCCCACCCCCCGCCCACGCGCATGCGCGCGCCCGCCCACGCGCGCGCGCTGAGCCGCAGAGCCGAGGCCTGACCCCCCAGCTGGTGGCGGGCCGCACGGCCACCGAACCTTAAGTCGGGCATGTCCCTCTACAGGGAGAAGATTCGAAAAAAGTCATTAAAAAATCTGGTGACGATGTTTCGACTATTTTGACTCTGCTTGGATCTGTTGTGGACTCTGCAAATCCGCCTGTAGGAGGACATGCCCGACCTAACCCCCAAACCCTAAACGGGCGGCGAGGGGCAGCGTCGCCCGGCTCGGGGGCGGGCGCGCGCGAAAGCCTCCCGTCGCGCGCGCGCTCGCGCGCGCGCGCTCGGCCGCAGAGCCCCGGCCTGGCCCCCTCGGCCGGTGGTGGGCGGCGCAGGGGCCCCCCGAAGGAGGCGGCGAGGAGCAGCGCATGAGGCCCGTGGCTCGGCGCGGCCGCCGTGCGACGAGAACCTCCCCCCCCCCCCCCCTCGGCCCATGGAGTAGAAGTAAGTCCGGCATGTCCTCCTACAGGCGGATTGCTGTTTGAAGAAACCGCAGATCATCAAACCGTATCCCAAACTAGTCCAAATATAGTCGAAACCTCGTCCCGCCACTATTCTTGGGGCCAGCGCGGGGATCATCCTCCTGTCGAGGGACATGCCCGACTTCGGAGCAGAGGCGGCCACGGGAGCCTCCCCTGGCCGCCCGCCGCCCTGCCTTGCCGGCCCCCTCGGGAGAGGCGGCGGGGGGGCCGCCCGCAGCGTGCGGCCGCATGGGCGGCCCGCTGCCCCCCACCTCGGGAGGTGGCCTCGCGGAGGCGGCGGCGGGAGGCGGGCAGGGATCGGATCGAAGCTCGGCCGGCGGGCCCGTCGAGAGCCACGGCGCCGCGTGGGCCCCCTGCAGGGGGCCGCCAAGTGGGAGGGCAGCAGTCTCAAAGAGCAGTCCGGGCGAGGCCGACTGAGCGAACCCTCCAGGAGGAGGGGGGGGAGGGGGAGGAGGCGAGGAGCAGAGAAGCACGAGAAGAGCGCACAGGCTGCTGCACCGGTCCGCGTGAGTTCGTGGTTGTGGCTGGGCCTGACCCATGCCCACGTGCCTGCTGGTGGCAACCTGCTCCTGGCACGTGCAGGGAGGCTGCCGCCGAAATGCCATCACGCGTGTGCAAGGACCTGGTGCACCCCAAACCTCTACCACCGTGTTCGATGGCGGCGAAATTCGCACCGTAGGCCCTCTCCTGGGCCGGAACAGGCTGCGGCGAAGTTAGGCGCGTGTGCCGTGCAGCGCGCGAGTAAGGAAGTTAGAGGTCAAGATCTCGACTGTGGAAAAATGCTGCTGCCCAGTCTCTACCTCTGGAGACGGTGCTCTAAAGTCGGCTGATGGTAAAACTACCTCAACCTCAGCCTTAGGAAGGCCCTCTTCTTCGAAAGTTTCAGGGGTAGCGGCTGAAAATGCATGCGCAAGCTGAGCAGGTGAAAAGTAAGAAGTCGGAGGAGCAGCCAAAGGGTAGCACTGGCGAAGGCGTAGGTGGTGGCGGTGGCACGTTCTCTTGGTCCCTGTGCACGTGCTCCTCTCTGCGGCCGCAGTGCTGGCCAAGAGTACGACCCAGAGCGAGGCCAGGGCAGGCAAGCTCTTGACCACGATGTCACTCAGTGGCTCAGACTCCGCGAACAACAGTAGATGTGCCGACCCCTATCCTAGGCTTCGTGAGGCTTTCGCATGAGACAAATTGGGGGCCCATCCCTGGGATATACTGGGGGGGGGGGGCGTGCATCCTCCATGGGGGTGCGTCCGGACAGCCCCCTTGAGGGTGTATCCCAGAGTCTCTCCCTGTCTCCGAACGGCCAAGCTTTTCGGGCGGACCTCGGGGATCGGGGGAGAAAAATCGCCTGCGAGCGAACACTCGGAGCACAGCGGAGAGGCCGGTCCACAAGGAACCTTCCCGCCAGAAACCCAGCCCCGAGACCCCAGGACGTCCATGGATTCTTGGTGCGGGGACGCCACGCTCCCCAGCGCAAAAAAGCATCGGAGCCCAAGGAACCCGGGGAAAGCCTGGAGGCAAGCAGGGTGCTTCCTGGCATGGGCCTCCACTGTACTCGGAGCAGGCGCTGCACTGCCGTCGCCGCAGCACGGGCGCTCGGCGTCCCGCGCTCCGCGGCAAGAGGCTGCTGTGCCGCCTGGCGCCCACCCTGGGTGCCAGCGGGCTCCGTGGCACGGGGGCCGGGGGGGAGGCAGGAGAGAGCGGGAGAGAGCGAGAGGAGGAGGAGGAGGAGGAGGAGGAGGAGGAGGAGGAGGAGGAGGAGGAGGAGGCGAGAGAGGAGAGGAGAGGAGAGGAGAGGAGAGGAGAGGAGGAGAGAGAGGAGAGGAGAGAGAGAGAGGAGAGAGAGGACGGAGCGGAGCGGAGCGGAGCGGAGCGGAGCGGAGCGGAGCGGAGCGGAGCGGAGCGGAGCGGAGCGGAGCGGAGCGGAGCGGAGCGGAGCGGAGCGGAGGAGAGGAGCGGAGAGGAGAGGAAAGGAGAGGAGAGGAGAGGAGAGAAGAGAAGAGAAGAGAAGAGAAGAGAAGAGAAGAGAAGAGAAGAGAAGAGAAGAGAAGAGAAGAGAAGAGAAGAGAAGAGAAGAGAAGAGAAGAGAAGAGAAGAGAAGAGAAGAGAAGAGAAGAGAAGAGAAGAGAAGAGAAGCGGAGAGAAGAGGAGAGAAGAGAAGAGACGAGAAGAGAAGATAAGAGAAGCGGAGAGAAGAGGAGAGAAGAGAAGAGACGAGAAGAGAAGAGAAGAGAAGAGAGAAGAGAAGAGAACATAAGAGAAGAGAAGAGAAGATAAAAGAGAAGAGAAGAGAAGAGAAGAGAAGAAAAAAGGAATTGCGTGAAGGCGCCCTGGCCAAGACGAAGCCAGGACGAGGATAACGTCGGGCGACGGTAAATCGAGAATGTCTGAGTTCTGGCGCCGAAGGGACGTCGCAGGCGCCGACGCCCTCTCAGAGCGTTCCAGAACGCTCTGAAACGGATTCATCCTCGTCCTAGCCCCGTCCGAAGGGAGCTGGCTCCCAGGCCATTCTGGGCAGGTCCCGAGCCAGAGCTGGAGGGAGGCGGCAGGAGGGAGAGGAGGACCAGGCACGAGCACGACGAGGAGGACCGGCACGGAGAAGACGAGGTGGGCCAGGAAGACTGCACGGGCCTCTGGCGGTATGCACTCCGCCACCGTGCCGCAGGCGCCGAAGGGAATGAGCTCATGCCCCCTCGGACCCGAAATTAAGTATTGCGAGTACGATGTGCTGGGCCCCACCCGCGTGTTCCAGGCGCTCCCGGGCGCTCATGGGCGCCCCCGTGGCGCTATTGGGGCTCCGTACTTCCTAACACTCCCTATAACATGATTTAAGATGGTCTCTCAGGGCCCCCGTCTGGAGCCCTCTTGGGGTCCGCTTGGGCCGCGTTGCAAGCCCACCGGGCCCGCCTAGGAGGCCAGAAGGAGTGGCACCTCGTCTGGCATTTACAGCTTATCACATGTGCGCCTGTCCGGTCGTCAGAGCGTCGAAGACGGCCCAAGAGGCTCCCTCAGAGGGCCCAACAGGCCCCCGCGACGCCACCTTGACCAAGAGGGCGTACCCGAACTGATCAGAGTGATAGGGCCGAGCGGCATTACACTATCCTGGAGTGCGTGGCTGAAGTAGGTTCCACCGCGCGGATTGAGGTCTCAATTGTGACAAACAATGATTGCTGATCCCCCCTGTCTGGCGCATATTTTATGCTTCAATTGAAGTGTCCACCCCCAATCCCCCAGGGGGTTCGCACTTTTCACGGTAAGTCTTGAGGCTCAAACTGCGCCCTTGGCCCCCGGACTGCAGGAACAGCAACAACCACCATAACAACAGCAGCAACAACAACAGCAACAACAACAATAACAACAACAATCATTTTGAGACTGCCCGCTCTTACTGGCACGCGTGTCTTGCATTATGTATACCCCAACCCTCGATACCCGCCATCTTCGTCGTCGATTTTCGGGGGGAATATCTTCCTTGTCGGCCACTGACTGAAGCGCGAGAAAGTCTCAAGCGATAGCGCCGTTTCTGAGTTCGGGGGCCTTCCTGGCCAGGGGCTCTCGGAATAAATGGTGAGGACCTATCGAGCAGAAGCCCTTGTCGTCGTGGCTGGGCCTCCGCCAACTTGACTGAATTGCGCGGAAGTCTGGAGCGAGAGCGCCGTTCCTGAGTTCGGGGGCATCTCTGGCCAGGGTGTCTCGGGGGAATTAGTGAGGAAGTGTCGAGCGGGAGCCGTTATCGTAGAAGCTGGGCCTCCAAGGGCCCACATGTACACTCAAGCCAACGCTCGCGCGGGAGCCTCGTTTTAAGAGAAAATGTGGCCGGCATCGAGGCCAGAGCGCGCGGAACCGTTTCCAGAGATCAAGATTAATGATTCCAGAAATGAAACAGCAACAACAACAACAACAACAACAACAACAACAACAGCAGCAGCAACAACAACAACAACCACCACAACAACAGCAGCAGCAGCAACAACCACAACACCAACAACAACAACAACAAGAACAACAACAACAACAACAACAACAAGAACAACAACAACAACAACAACAGCAGCAGCAACAACAACAACAACTACAACAACAACAACAACAACAGCAGCAGCAGCAGCATCAGCAGCAACAACAACAACAACAACCATAACAACAACAACAACAACAACAACCACAACCACAACAACAACAATCATGTGAATACTCTTCGTTCTTAGCTGCACGCGTGCCATTCAAAACGTGTATCCCAAAACCTCGGTACCCGCCCTCTTCGTCTTCGATCGTACCCTCTTAAGGGTACATCTGCCTTACCTGCAACGTGTATTTCGAGCAGCCCCTAAGGAAAGGAAGGGAGGACGGATGGAAGGAAGGGACACGGGGCAGGCAGGTTGCTGAAGCGAGCGTCCTGCATGAATCATGAGTAGGTATCTTGCGATAGCGCGATTCCCAAACAAATCGTTACGAAATCCACAGCGAGAGCGTGATTCCTGAGTGTCGAGGGCGCGACGCCTGCATAAATTGCAAGGAACTCCCACGCGAGAGCACGATTCCTGCACAACCTGTGAGGAAATCCCACGCGAGAGCGCCATGTTGGAATACATTTTGAGGAAATAGAAATCGGGAGCCTTTTCTTTGTTGTAAACCGGAGACCACAGGCACAGTTTGGTGACACCTGGCTATCCTTTGTAAAAAATGCACGACCTCCCGGAGAAGCCCTTTAATTTGAAGAAACAATGTTTACTGGGCAGGGGGGATCAACAACAGTTTTCTCCCCACATCCTAAGTGGGGTTCTTGTTTTCTCTGGACACCCCGCGCAGTCCTCCCTCACCCCCTCTCTCTCTGTTTTCCTCTCTCTCGCCGTCATCATCACCAATCATCATCACTCATCATCACTCATCATCACTACCATCATCACTCGATCACGCACTCACCCCCTCATGATCATCGTCATCATCATCACAAACGTCCTCATCACTCATCATCATCACGATCAGCATCCTCCTCGTCATCATCAACAATCATGTAGCATCATCGCACACCATCGTTTTCATCCCATCATCATCATCATCGTCACCATCCCGTCATGAACATGGACCAAGAAAGAGCCTCGTCTGTGAGTGAATCGCGCGGAAGTCTCCGGCGGGAGCCCCCTCCCTATGGGGCCCGCAGATCATGTTACGAATCCGAGCGGCTCATCCAAATCCTGTAACTGTCGTCACCTTTGAGCTCCTGAGGCGCGAATCTGGAGGAAGTATCAAGCGGGAGCCTCGTCGGTTAGTGAATTGCGAGGAAGTCTCAGGCGGGAAGCCCCTCCCTATGGGGCCCACACTTCACGTTCGAATCCGAGGCGGGTCATCCGAAACGTGTAACTGCCGTCACTTTGGGGCTCCTGAGGCGTGAATCTGGAGGGAGTCTCCGGCGGGAGCTTCGCCTGTGAGTGCACTGCGAGGAAGTCTGCGGCGCAAGGCCCTCCCTATGGGGCCCGCACTTCATGTTGGTAATCCGAGGCGGGCCATCCGAAAACTTGTAATTGTCGTCACTTTCGGGCTCCCGGGGCCTGAATATCGAGGAAGTCTCAGGCGGGAGCCTCGTCTGTGAGTGACTTGCGAGGAAGTCTCAGGCGAGAGCCTTCTGCCTATGGGTTCCGCATTTCATGTTGCTAATCCGAGTGGGCCATCGGAACCATGTAAGTTTCGAGGTGGACACGCCACTGTCATGACAGTTCGAGTTGGATTTTCTTTGGGCTCCTTCGGGAGCAAGTTGTAAAGCATTTTCTGGGTTCTCGTAGCTGTCGTCACTGTTGGGCTCCTCGGGAACGAATGGGGATGCGAGCCATCGCGGGCGAATCTGAGCGGGGTCAGTTTTGCGGTCTTCAGAGAGCGATTCGCTCGACCCATCATATGAGAAGGAAAAGGAGGAACAGGAGTTGAGGAGAACGACGGCGGCTGGGCGCAGGGGGAAACCCTTGCGTCCAGGCTGGGGGTGGTAACCCATCCTCGGCCGAAGCGGCGGCCGGGCGCAGAGGGAAACCCTTGCGTCCGGGCCGGGGGTGGTAACCCATCCTCGGCCGAAGCGGCGGCCGGGCGCAGGGGGAAACCCTTGCGTCCGGGCCGGGGGTGGTAACCCATCCTCGCCCGAATCGGGGGCAGGGGGGAACCCTTGTCTCCAGGCTGGCGGTGGTCACACATCGTCAGCCGAATCGGGCCAGGGGGAAACCCTTGCGTCTGGGCCGTGGGTGGTAACCCATCCTCGGCCGAAACGGGGGCGGGGGGAAACCCTTGCGTCCGGGTTGGCGGTGGTAACCCATCGTCAGCCGAATCGGGCCCAGTGGTAAACCCTTGCGTCCGGGCCGAGGGTAGTAACCCATCCTCGGCCGAATCGGGCGCGGGGGGAAACCCTTGTCTCCAGGCTGGCGGTGGTCACCCTTCGTCAGCCAAATCGGGCGCAGGGGGAAACCCTTGCGTCCGGGGCGCGGGTGGTAACCCATCCGCGCCCGAAACCAATCCCTCCACAAAAAGTGCCTTGCGTTCTCGTGGGTAAGGGGCCACTAACGCCAATTTGTTTTGTTTTTGTTTCGACCCCAGGGGCCGCCTTCTGATTTTGGTCCTGGGGGCCGCTGCTCTCTTGATTATTTAGCAGGCTTGCGTATGTATTCATGCTGTGAACGCCAAGGAACTCATGATCATTAGCATCCTCATCATCAGAATAATCATCATCATCATCATCATCATCATCATCATCATCATCATCATCATCATCATCATCATCATCATCATCATCATCATCATCATCATCATCAGCATCAGCATCAGCATCAGCATCAGCATCAGCATCAGCATCAGCATCATCGTCATCATCATCATCACCATCATCATCATCATCAGCCGGAGGAGGAGGAGGAGGAAAACAGAGGACGGAGGATCCAGGACGGAGGACTGAGGACTGAGGACGGTGGAGGGAGGACGGCGGACGGAGGACCGCCTCCTCACTTCTCGCGATGGCATCTCCTCTCGTCGTCGTCGTCGTCGTCGTCGTCGTCGTCGTCGTCGTCGTCGTCGTCGTCGTCGTCGTCGTCGTCGTCGTCGTCGTCGCCGTCGTCGTCGTCGTCGTCGTCGTAGACGTCGTGTTCGTCGTCGTCGCGATGTGATTTTCTACGGTTTTCTGGCATCTTCGGACCTCCGGAGGGCACCCCGGCGAATCTGGAGGCGCGGCGGGAGGAACACGGCGGGCCTCCCAGGCCCGCCGTGCTCCTCCCAGAATCTTCAGACCCCTCCCATTCCACTCCACTCCTCCGCACTCTTCTCCGCCTCCAGAGCCCTCGTCATCGTCGTCGTCGTCGTCGTCGTCGTCGGATCGGGTCTCCGACACTCCCCTGCATCGAACCTGCATCGAATACTCACCTTTCACGCGCTTCCCGTTCATGCTATGAGAGGTTTGCAACATGAGCGTTTCGCTTGAGACACTCTTCAACACCGAAATGTTGGATGCCATGGTTTCAGACGTCTTATGCTAGGAATAGCGTTTCGCCTAAGACATCTCACAAAATGTGATGTTGAAATCGCCTGAGGTGTCGAAGCTCGAACTTCGAGTCTTGAGGTTGTTCTGGGTGTTCGGCCTCCTCCCCCTCCGGAGGAGGAGAAGGAGGAGGACCAGAAGTGTCGAATGAGAAGAGAAGGGGGAGGAGCAGGAGGAGGAGGATGAGGAGGAGGACGAGGAGGAGGAGGAGGAGGAGGAGGATAAGGAGAGAGAGCGGAGAACGGCGGATGGAGGACGGAGGACGGTGGATGCAGGACGGCGGACGGAGGACGGAGGTGGTAGGCCAGTGGACGGTGGATTGCCTCCTCACTCCTCGCGCTGCCTTCTCCTCCTTCTGCGGCCTCGCTGCGTCCAAAAGGGTTACGTCGAGGCATGAACCTCGAGTTTCGAGCTCTCAGGTTCGATACGTCTTCTGCTTTGAGTGTTAGGTTTCTGGAGGCCGTCTGTGGGTCCCGGGACCATCGAAAATCGGTACGGGATGGACTCCAGTAGGGGCCTGTGGACTGGCTTTGATTGGATATCGCCGATTTTGCGGGGACGTGTGCACGTCGAGTCTCGACTCCCGAGATTGGAACCTCAGAGATTCCTCGCGGGGCTGGGAGCGGCGGAGGAGGCGGCGGAGGCGCCAGCGAGAAGAGCAAGGGGAGAAGCAGGAGAAGGAAGAGGAGGACGAGGAAGAGGAGGAAGAGGAGGAGGAGGAGGAGGACTACGACGAGGACGAGGACGAGGAAGATGAGGACTTTCCCCAGGGCTTTCCCGATCAGACGGTGTCTGGAACGAGGAAGATGAGGAAAAGGAGGAGGAGGAGGAGGAGGACAAGGACCGAGTACGGAGGACGGAGGACGGAGGACGGAGCTCGGTGGACGGGGGACGGTGGACGGAGGACGGAGAACATAGGTCGATGGACCGAGGACGGACAAGGAGGAGGAGAGAGGAGGGAGAGAGAGGACGGTGGAGGAACGACGGAAGACGATGCACGACGAGCGGGGAGGAGGGAGGAGGAGGGAGGAGTATGAGGAGGAGGACATTATCTTCGGGCATCCGGGGGCCTTCGTAGAGGCTCCACTGCAGCTGCGCCAGGCTCAAGCGAGGCTCCGCCGGGTATTGCCTGGGCTCAGATTTCCTGGGTCGCTGCGATGTCGCAGCAGCCCCACAAGACGGAGCGGAAGCGGGAGAAACGCGCGGCGCGCCCCCTCGGGGCCGCCGCGCGTGGCCGCTAGAAGGCGGGACTGCCGGCAGTGCCGACGAGCAGCGGCCAGGGCGCAACCGGCGCCGGCAAGAACGAGGGCAAGGGCGGCGCGCTGGGCGACACCGGCACCGGCAGCGGGCGTGCCCGCGCCCACGTCGGCCCCACCCAGGAGCAGCTCAACGACAGGAAGCGCCGCCTCGAGGAGGAGCTCGCACTCTCGGTGCGCAACGAGGACGAGCGCCGCGCGGAGAGGGACAGGGGCGCAGGGCGCCGGCAAAGGGCTCGGCAAGGGCAGCAGCCAGGGGCTCGGCAAGGAGACGGTGAAGAGCGGCGCAGGCTCGGCGAAGGACTGGGGCGCCAGCGCCGGCAAGGGGCACGGCAGGGACAAGAGCAAGGGCAAACCGCGGCTCCTCGCCCCAGACGCGGCGCCTCCTGGAGCCCTGGGGGAGGCGAGCAAGCACGCCACCAACCGGTGGGTGGGCCCCCTCGAGGGCACCAAAGCCTGGACCCAGAACGGCCGAAAAGAAGGCGAAGGTCCGAGGTGTCCACACCGGGGGAAACGAGGCGGGGGGATTTTGCAGCGGGGAGGGCAATAAACGCAGGCGCAAAGAACATCGAGGGTGGGGTTTGTTGTCGTTACAATCCCTGCACAAGATCGAGGGTAGGACATGGGCTGCGAGAGCGAGGAGGCCCCGAAGCCGGGAGACGGCTTCCGCATCGTGAAGACCACGAGCACTCTGGACGACTCGCTGCACCGCGGCGACAACCCGGAGCTAAAGCACATGAGTTTGCAGGTGTATGCCATGTGGGTCTACCGCTGCGCGAAGCCCGACGGCCTGTGGAGAGACAAGGCCCGCGCGCAGCACCTGGACTTCGACTTCGCGCCGCATTACGCGCTGCACGCGACCCACAAGCAGCGCCTGGCCCCCGAGTTCCGCGTGCCCCTCTTCGAGGGTTTCACCATGCCAGCGATAAACGAGGACTGCGAGACCGCGTGGCTGTACAAGCAGTTGCTCCTGAGGCCTTTGGAGGTGGAGAACTCGGAGACGCCGGAGGACGAGCGCATGCTGCAGGCGCTCGCGCCTCTGATGAAGGCCCCCGACGCGCCCCTCGACACGAACGTGCGCGGGTCAACCTGCTCCACGCGAGCCTGGACGCACTACGAGGCCCAGGCGGACGAGGAGGCCCGCGTCGCCCGGCCCGTTTCCTCGCGCGGCACGAGTGGCCCTCGATCTGGGAGACGCAGGAGGTGCAGGAGGAATTCTTCGCGCTGAACCAGGCGCGGGCGGAGGGCAAGGGCGAGGAGGGCGACTCGCTGGACCCCGCCCATTGCCCCGACAGGGAAACAAACGGCGACGGTGCACCAGTACGTCTCCATGATAGCCATGCAGGTGGCGCCAAACCTCGAGGGGATTGCCCTGGCGCGCGAGGAGAAGAAACCTCGGCAGTACCAGAGCGACACGGCCGTGCAGAGCGCGTACCTCAGGACGACCACCGTGGAGGTGCCGGTGACGACGAGGGCGCCGAGGCGGGCGAGGGCGTGGAGCAGCCAGGCGCGCCTCCCGCGAAGGTCCGAGCGCACTTCCAGCCGGTCCCGACGTGGGGGATTGACGGGGAGCAGGACATGGCGGACGTGCTGAACTTCGGGCACGGCAAGCGCTTCGCTCCCGTGCATGTCCGAGGCGGCCCGCGAGGGCGCGGGCGCGCCCGAGCCGACGGAACCCGCGACCGCTCCTGCTCCCGCGGCCGGGTACCGACCGCTGGTGACCGCAGCGCGCGAGGAGAGACACTCCTGGGCGAGCCTGCATGACAACCGCCTCCAGGGCAATCGCGACGAGGATGACGCGTGCGCCGACGACGGCGCGGACGAGACCGCTGGCGGCCTGGGCACCGACCCCGCTGCGGCCAGGTTTGACGGCAAAGTGCACTCCACGCCCAGCGCGTACATCGCCGAACTGGTCGACGGCTTGCTGGAGGACCAGAGACTCACGCGGGGCCAGACGCTCTTCGTCGCCAAGTTCGCCAAGGCCTGCGACCAAGCCTGGGGGGATGACGCGCAGAGGAAGCCCTGGAGCGAGAGAAAAGTGACGCACTTGCTCCTGCTGGGCCAGGGCGGCTCGGGGAAGACTCACGTGGTGCAGAAGATCGTCATCCCAGTGGGTGGAGTATTTGTGGCCCCCGTCGTCGACGGACAAGGGCGCCATGTTGGTCGTGGCCTTCTCGAACGCGCAGGCGAAGAACATCTCCACGGAGACCGTGAAGGCTAGCACGCTGCACAAGGCCTGTGCCCTGCGAGTCCGGAAGTACATCAACGCGAAGATGAGACCGGGGGGCATGCAGAAGAGGTTGAAATGGCTGTGGGAGCACGTCCGCGCTCTGGTCATCGAGGAGGTGAGCATGGTGGCGGCAGCTCTGTTCAACGCGCTGGACCTCCGCGCCTGCCACGGACGCAGCCACACGCATGACGTGCAGGAGTCCACCTACAAGCGGCCGCACCACCACTTCGAGCGCGTCCCCATCGTGCTGCACTTCGGCGATTTCCGGCATCTGAAGCCCACCAGCAGCATCGGGTTCCTGACGGACGTGAACGAGCGCCTGGACGACGGGCGCACGTACACGATCGCGGAGCCGCCGACGGTGGAAATTCAGCACGCCATCAAAGTCTTCTTTGAGATCCCCTGCGTCTTCGAGCTGAAGGGCACGATGCGCTTCGAGCCAGCGGGGCCCTCTGATTACGTTCTTGGGCTGCACGCGCGAGGGCAAGCCCTTCCCACCGGAAGTCTGGCCCGCCTGGGAGAAGACGTTGGCCTCGGACAGCCGGGGCCTCCTGGACCCTCGGCGCCAGCACGAGAACTTTCTGCTCGGCTAAAGCATGGGCATCTACTGGGAGACGCTCGCGAGGCGGATAAACACGCGCGCTCGTCGCGACGCGCGGCGTCTGGGCGCGCCCTTCGTTTTCCTGCAGGCCGTGGACGAACGCGGCACGATTCAAGGCGACCCAGACGCGGGCCAGCGCCTCATGTCCCGAACATGCACAAGACGGGGGACATCCATGGCGTCTTACCGGCACACGTCGGCATGGAGGTTCGGTTCACGGGCGCGCAGGAGGAACTGAAGAAGAAGTCTGGGCTCGTGCAGGAGCAACGGGCCACCATCGTGTCCTTCGAGTTTCACGCAGACGACGAGCGCAACTACGAGGAATGCGCGCCAGGCCATTCGCCACCGCTACCTACCGCAGGGAATCTGGCTGCAGGTCCATGGCTTCAAAGTGTCTCCGATCTACCAGGAGGCCGCCGAGCTGTTGCGGCAGGGCGCCGATGGCACCGACGACGACGGCGAGGCCGAGGCGAGGCCGAGGAGCTTGCTCATGTTCAGGCCCAGCGAGCAGGAGCTCACGTGGCAGAGCTCGGGAAAGCACCCTGTGCGTCGCTCGGGGTTGACCCCGACGCACGCGTCCTACTTGACCTCCACGCTGTCGCAAGGCCAGACGCTGCGCAAGGGCGTCACCATCGACTGCGCGAGAGGCGAGGACGCTGGCCGCACGGGCATGTCGGACGAGCAGTGGTGGCTGCACCTCTACGTCATGTTTTCCCGCGCCACGTGCATACGGAACATGCTGATCATGCAGCCGCCCTCGCGCGAGTTTCTGGAGCGCGGGCCGCCGGTGTCCTTGCGGGAGGCGCTCAAGATGTTCGATGAGAAAGCGAGGACTTCCAGGGATGAGGCCGAGCAGCTCGCCGCGGAGCTTGGCTTCGTGCTGCCTCCCGCCTGAGCGCTGCGGCGCGCAGCTAGAGGCCCGCGGGGTTGTCCAACGGTCTGGCTCGCGGGGTTGTCCCGACGGCCTGGCCTCGCGCCCCAGCGGCCCGTGGGGTTGTCCCAAAGGCATGGCCCGCGGGGCTGCCCCAAAGGCTTCGCGATCTAGCCATCGGCGAACGCGCGCGCGTTGGCCGAGGCGGCGACGGCGCCGAGGAAAATCGACTTGATTGCCCCGACCAGGGGGAAGGGGAGGTGCACATAGAGAAGCGGCAGGAGGAGGATGAGGAGGGGGGAAGGGATAGAGGGGGCGATGATGAGGAGGAGGTGGAGAAGGAGGAGGAGGAGGAGGAGAAGGATAGATAGAAGGAGGAGGAGGACGACGAGGAGAGAGCCGAGCTCAGGGCGAGAGGAGAATGTCCGCTAGGGCGACGGGGGAAGGGTAAAGGGTAAGCTAAAAAGATTAGCATGTGGGGACTTACCGTCGGAGTAATTACTATTACTAGCATTGTGGTGTTTAGTTGGTTTGTTCTTGGTAGTCGTATGATTAGTCATGTCCGTCTCATTTGTTTTCTTCTGACTTCTTTTCGTAGAATCATTATTATGATTCGTGATATTATTCTTACTCGTGGTATACATGATACGATTCGCATCGTCATACGTATTATTAACAGTAGTATGTGCAGTCGTACTCTTAGTATTCGCATAGGGTTCCTCGTATTAGTCTGTTTCGCCTTCTTCTTATGATTATTATCTTTATTCTGCTTATTATTATTATTATTATTGTTCGCCTTTCTGCTACCCCACGTGTTCCCCGAAGGGTTTCCACAACGGCTTGGGGAACAGCAAGTCCGACAGAGTGGCCGAGCCATGGCCACAACGTTCGGCCACATAGGCAGGAGCTTCCAAAACGACAGGGGGCGGCGGTGATTCGCCGCGGGCGTCTTCGATCCGCCGTCCACTGCTGGCTTGCCACAGGGGTGCACGGCGTGCTGAACTTTAGCCAGTGGTTCGTCCTGTGTAGAGAAGTTCCCGGTGGGCCTTGGGCCGATCGCGCCGGCCACCCAGAAGGGCACATCAACGTTCCGATGAATCTGTCCTTTCACCCTGTAAGGGCCCATTGAACTAATCCTCCTCTTCCTTCTCCTCCTCCTTCTCCCTAAACTTCCCAGGTCGTCGGTCTTCCCGCTCCAGACGGCCCTAAGACGGCCTCCAAGGCGCCACATCAAGATCCGTGAAACGTCCCAGGTCATCAGTCCCCCCTTCTCCAGGACGGCCGAGATGGCTGAAGATGCCCTCCAAGACGTCCCCAAGACCTAAGGTGGCCCCAAGAGAGCCCAATATGGCCGCCAGATGTCTCCAAAACGGCCCAAGATGCACCCAAGATGGCCCAAGATGGCCCCACGATAGCCCAAGACGGCCCGAGCCCGAGAGACCTCCGAGAGAGCCTCCAGGAAAGCCCGAAGGGATCTCTCCTCCTCCTCCTCCTCCTCCTCCTCCTCCGCCTCCTCCTCCTCCTCCGACTCCTCCGACTCCTCCTCCTCCTCCTCCTCCCTCCTATCTCCCCCACGGGTTCCCCGAAACGTTTCCACAACGGCTGGGGGAACACATGATCCGATAGCTTGACCGAGCTCTGGCCGCAACGTTCGGCCACATGAGCGCTCCAAAACGACAAGGGCGGTGGTTATTTTCCGTGCATAAGCGTCTTCGACCCGTCGACCCCGTAGCCTGCCGGAAGGGTGCTTGGCCTGCTACACTGCACTGTGGCTCTTCCACAAGATTCCCTATGGGGTCTCGGCCGATGCCGCTAACCACCCAGAAGCCACCAGAAGCCCCTCCAAATACAAAATACACAACAGCTTGGCTCCGAGGCCTCCAAAACGGCCCAAAACAGTCCAAGAAGGCCTCCAACACGGTCAAAGACGGTCCAAGAAGGCCTCCAAAACGGTCCCAAAACGCCTTCAAGAAAGCAAAGATGGCCCTAACAGGACCCAAAATGGCCCCAAGATGGAACAAGAGACCCGCAAGACGGCCCAAGATGGCCTCAAGACGGCCCAGGAGGTGTCCATGACGGCCGGGTCCTCACGTGCTTGAAGGGTTCTCGCGTTCTGGCTGTCTCGGGCTTCTGACAGCCCAAGACGGCCGCAGAGGCTTCCAAGATAGCCCAAGAAGCCTCCAAGATGGCCCAAAAAAGATCCAAGAGGGCCTCAGGACTGCCCAAGTGAGCCCTAAGAGGGCCCCAGGACGGCCAGGGAAACATCAAAGACACCCCTAAAGCGCCCCAAGTGGGCCCCAATACGGCACAGAGAGGCCCCCAAGACAGCCTCAGAAGCATCAAACGGGCCGAGCGGGCCCGAAGACTGCCACCAAGAGGCCCCCAAGAGGCCCCCTAATAGGCCCTGTACAAGTCCCCAGCCCTCAAGAGGCCCTGGGAGCCCCCCCACAAGATGCCCCCACGACGCCCCCACGAGGCCCCCTGGAGGCTCTAAGAGGGCTCCGAAAGGCCTCATCCTGCCCATCCTCGTCACCATGACCTCTCCTCCTTCTCACTCCTTTCCTCCCCAAGGTGTTCGCCTGAGGGTTCCCACAACGGTTGAGGGAAAACATACTCGAATAGCTTGGCCAGACGTTGGCCCAACAGTTTGCAGCGTAGGCGCTTCCAAAAGGCAGGGGGCGGCGGTGGTTCGCCGTAAGCATATTCGGTAATACAAGCCTGGACGACGCTGACTTGCTCACTTGCCACCTTCGCCCTTCCCGGACCCAAAATATGGGGCGGTGATTCGCCGAAGCGCATTCGATAAATGCTTGACTCGCCCCTGTCCCCAGAGCGGGCCTCGGGGTCTCTCTGCTTCAGCCTGCTCAGCAGCTCCCTCTTGCTCTGCACCTTGAGAGCGTAATGCCTATGGGAGACATGCTTCTTTCTTGCACCCCCTCCTCTCCCTCCCCCGTCCCTCCTCAACGTGTTCGACGAGTTGGCTCAAAACGTGGAGACCGCGGGGTCCAAGGTAGACATGGGCTGCCTCCTGCTAGGCAGCGGGGCCCCGGGACAACGTTGGATGTGATGCCAATTGGGGAGTTTCTGGTGGCCCCATCCTCCACTTCCATAATGAAAGGGCCAAGCGGGACTTCGACCAGAAAGTGGGATTCCGCCCCACGAATTCCTCAGAAGGAAATCCAGGTCGCCTTCCAAGGCGACAATACACTCTGCCATGCCACCGGGAGGTGGCGACTTCTTCTAGGACTGCCTCAACAAAAAACTTCCTCACAACATATTTGCCACCGCATCTGAAGCCACCAGAAGAAAACGAACTCACTTGAATATTCCTGATGACGTTTTTCGAATATCATGCGCGCTTACACCGACGCCGCAGACCTATTCCCTCTCGTCTGATTTGCCTCACGTATCATGTTCTCCGTGAAAGCCAGATTCCAGTTGCCACAGCCTCGCGCACTTCGTCCTAGCTGCGCTCAGGCGGTTGTCCGCATCGATGGCCGTTGCTCCGTTACGTTCACAGGGTTGTCTTGGAGTCATCTTGAGGCGGCCATAAGGTCGCGCGCGTTGGGTCGCGGGCCTCCCCCGGGGGAGGTTCGGTCCTGAGGCCACCTTGGAGTAACGAGGCCGACCCAGGAAGTAGGGCCCACAATCGACGATCCAGGATCGAGGATGCAAGTTGATGACACAGGATCACCCGACGACCAGCGAAACGGTACCGATCGCAAGCGAGGCTCCGGGCGCCAGGGCCGAGCAGAGCTCGGCAGAACCGCTGCGCGATCGAGGATCGAAGGCCGAGGATCAGGGCCCCGGGGCCGTTCGAAGATCGACGAGCCGAGGTCGAGCGGCTACTGATGGGCCTGTTCTCCACCACCACCACCACCATAAGTTGGAGGGGAGAAGGTCCTCCTCCTCCTCCTCCTCCTCCTCCTCCTCCTCCTCCTCCTCCTCTTCGCCCTCCTCCTCCTCCTCCTCATCCTCCGCCTTCCCCCCATCCAACTTATGGTGATGGTGGTGGTGGCAAACATGCCCATCAGCCACGGCCACTGGAAAGCCGAGGACGGGTGGCCAACCGAAGAGCGAAGATCGAGAGCCCAGAATGCGGGCTCGATCGTCAAACCAGGGCCCGGAGGGCAGGACCGCTCGAATCTCGGCGGAGGAGCCCCGATCGAAGATCGGCGATGGAGGACCGAGGACCCAGAAAACCTCCAAGGTCGAGGAGAGAGGACCGATCGAACAGGTCGAAGCTCGAATGCCAACCGACGAGCGAAGATCCAGGACGCGGTGATGTCTGTACTGTTCCGATCTCCGCTTTTTAGACAAGGGGGGGTACTGTCCGTACGGCCCCCACCCTTGCCATCCACATAATTGCCGCCGCCTGGCAGCGCCGCATGCCACCACACTGCACGCGTGTGCTACAGCAGCTTGGGAACACGGCATGCTCGACATCCGTGACACCGCGGGCCCGCGAAAAGCCGCGGGCGATCGTCTGACGACCGTCCTACGACAACAGCGGTCTGTATTGGCGAAGCCCGTGTGCCCACACACACACACACACCTTTCGCTCTCCTGCTCTCCACCCCCCAGCCTCCACTCCCGTCCGCTCCCCTGCCCTATCCAGCCCATTCCCTTCCCCGTCCTCTGCGACAATCTCGAGATCTGCACGCGGCGCCCCATGGGATGCCCCTCCCGACGAAGCGGACTGCGCCCTATGGGAGGCCCGCCGGCGCGAGGACGACACCTACGTCGCGGCTGTCCTGGACCACCCCAGGAGACGGGGAAGGGGGGGGGGCAGACGGAGGCAGGACTGAGGGGCAGGAGGAGGAGGAGGAGGAGGAGGAGGGGGAGGGGGAGGACGAGGAGGAGGAGGAGGAGGACAACGAGGAGGAGGACGACGAGGAGGAGGAGGAGGGGGAGGGGGAGGAGATGGAGGAGGAGGAGGAGGAGGAGGAGGAGGAGGAGGAGGAGAAGGGGGAGGGGGAGGAACAAGAGAATGATGGGTACACACGTTCGCCCCACCCGATCGCTGATCCGTCACAGTGCCGTCACTGAGGGGAGCAGTATCAAGTCCCTTTGTCTGGCGTTGAGAACTGCAATCTTCTATAAGCCCAGAGCCCCAACTGAGGGGTTTCCTGGCGTCTGTCGCGTGAATCAGCTGACAATTAGATGTGTTTCAACGTGTTCGGCCCCGATGGGGGGACATGAACTGGCCCCGGAGACCATCTCGTGCGAGAATGGCCCCAGAGAACGCCGGGAGGCCCTCAAGAGGCCCCCAGAGGCGCCATTAGATCCAGGAGGCTTCCAAAAACCCTAGAGGCCGCCAGGAGGCGCCCAAGAGGCTTTAAAAGGCCTGCAAGAGGCCCCCAAGAAGCCTCCCCAGAGACCCTAATAGGCATCGGAGAGGAATCTGGACCACTACATAAGGCCCCCTCCTCCTCCTCTTCCTCCTCCTCCTCCTCCTCCTCCTCCTTCTCCCCTGGCGGCGCTAAAGCAGTGCGCCAAGGTGCTGAGTCGGCACCCGGCTGGCACCTAAGAAGTCCCCAGATGCCTCAAGCGAGGAGGAAGAGAAATGAGGGGAGGACTATGCCTTCGTGAACTCACCTCGGGCTGACGGCAGCCAAACGAAGTTCACTCTGACATGCAAAACGCTCGGAAGAGCAGGCTCTTGTGTGACAAAGAAGAAACGATACCGCGACTCCATGGACCTCTCCTGGGGTGCATTATGGCCAGAATTTCAGGGAGAATCAGCCGAGGCGACGAAGCCTTTCAAGGACGAGCAGCAGTATCCGTACGTTCTCCTCCTCTGAAGCTGCCCGAACGGCCAACCATTGGCGCCTCCCAGTCGAGTTCAGCGTGGCGAAGCGCACGACGGCAGACCCGCCGATGCCAATGACTCGGTCCACTGTGAAGTCGTCTAGTCTCAGAACCTCACGCGGACGCAGCGCGGGGCAAACCTGATCGGACAAGAACGGAAAGCGCCGATTTTCTCCATTGGGCCCAAGGGGCGCTTCGTAGGGGACTCTTGGGGGTCTCTTGGGGCGCATTTGGGGTCTCTTGGGGAGCCTTTGGGGGCTCTTTTGGGCTGTGTTGAAGCCCCCCGGGGGCGAGTCCAAGACGATGTTGGTTTGGAGACTCCTCTGGAGCCGATGTGTTGAGGATGTCCCGAGAGAAACGGCCAATTTTCAGAAACCTGACTGGACAAGAACGGGAAGCGCAGCTCTGTCCAAGAAGCTTGTCAGATGAAGAAACTTATCGCAGACGAACAAGACAAATCCCATCGGATCGTTGTGTTGGTCTGCCGCGCTGTTCTGTCGTGTTGGTCTGCCATAGTGCTGAAGTCTGCCGCGCTAGTATGCCGTGTTGCTGTGGTCTGTCGTGTTGGTCTGCCGTGCTCCCGTGGTCTACCGTGCTTGACTGCCGTGCTCCTGCGGTGTGCCGTGATGTTCTCCGGTGCTGCCGTGGTCTGCTACGTGTATGTGCTCGGTGTGTGCTGGGAGGGCGCGGGGGGAGAGTACGGTGTGCGTGCGGGCTCCTGTGTGGTCTGCTATGTTCCTGTGTGGTCTGCCGTGCTCCTGTGTGGTCTGCCAAGCTCCTATGTGGTCAGCTGTGCTGCCGCGTGGTCTGTCGTGCTCCTGTGACGTGTTTTGCTGTGCTCCTGTGTGGTATGCCGTGTTCCTGCGTGGTCTGCCGTGTTCCTGCGTGGTCTGCCGTGTTCCTGCCAACTGCCGTGCTCCTGTGGTCTGCCGTGCTCCCGTAGTCTACCGTGCTCCTGTGATCTGCCGTGCCCCTGTATTGGTTGGTTGGTTGGACCTTAAAGGCAGGAAAAACGAGGAAAAGGAGACACGCCCTCCCGAGAGGGGCCGCCTAGGGCCGCCTCTCCCCGCGGGGGCCGCACTGGGCCTCCACCTCGGCAGCACAACAAGGCGAGAACATATCTACATACAGAATGCAACTGCCCGCCCCACGCACAACCCTTCACCGCGGCTACCAGGGGACGGCTGCCGAACGCATGACAGGCCGACCCCCCTGCAGCAGCGCAGAGCAGAACGAAACTACTCTACCTGCGCTAGAGTGAACTCGACTGCATTGCAAATACACAGCGTGCACATTCAAGCACAGGAGGCTTCACTCACGACTCCCAGCATCAAGGTGTGAGGACAGCACAAGCCAGAAGCGATCACTGCCCATCCACCTCAAAGCAATCACCTTGATAAAGAGTCACAGCGAACTCCCTTCTGCAACCGTAAGCTCTCAGCGCGGGCTTCTACCTCTGCCCTGTCTCCAAGTGTAAGCTCACGCTGCCGAAGCCAAACCTCAGCACGGCCTTCGGCGAGGTCCAGGAGCGATTCCACTTCCGAAAGCGGCCCGCGGGCCGCAGCAGCCACCGCGGCCAAGCCGAACTCATCGAGGAAAGGGAGGTACCACTCGGCACTCGCCGCAGCGGCGGCCCGCACGGAGCCAGCGGTGCCCCTCCCCAGCTCCACGGCCACGCCGCCGCTCAGCACCGCCGCGCCGAAGCGGTCCAGATACTCCAGGACGAGGCTGTCGGGCTCCGAACGGGCGGGGTGTCCTGGGCAGGCCGTGTCCCCGTCCGCGTCGCCGTCGACAGGGCCGTCCACAAAGCCGTCATCGAAGCCGTCGTCACTGCCTGGGCCCGCCAGGCTATCCAGAAGCAGCGGCGGCCGGGGGGCCCTCTCGCCTGCAGTACCGCCTTGCACACCATCGAACGCACGGCACGGCGCATGGAGGGCGGCCCTGCCGTCCTCCTCCATCGCCGCGCCTGCCTTCCAGACCCCCATCGCGGGGAGGGCCAGGCTCTGCCCTGGCGGCAGGGGCAGCCTGCCCGCCGCCGCGCGCACCGTCGCTGCAGACCTCCCATACGCCACGGAAGGACGAGGAGGGCACGCACTGCTCCTGCAGCACCACGCCGTCGCCGCCCCGCGGAGCGCCGGAGGTCGCCCCAGCAAGGCGCCAGCCCGCGTCGAAGCCCTCCCGGAAGGCCCTCGCCCCTGCCAGTGGGTCAGCGACCAGCCAAACGCCTGGCGGGGGGGGGAACGCACCGCCGCTCGCCTGGGCGCCAGCCTCCGCTAGGAGCTCCGCTTCCAGATCAGCGACGTGAATGGCATCCGCGCCCACGGCCCGCGGCTCCGCCTCCGCGGAGCTCGCCGAAACGGCCGACCTCGGGCACGGGAGGCGCGGCCCGCGCTGCGCCCTCCTCCAGGCGGCCCGCGGAGCGCCAGGCCGCGGGAGGGCCCGCGCGTGGCACCCCACAGTGCTCTCGAGGATACACTCTTCCTCCAGCGTCCCGCCGTGCTCCTGGGCGACCAGCACGGGCGCCACAAGCGCCAGGCGGCGCAGGACGCTAGGGGGGGCCGATGCCAGGCTCCGCAGCTCCACGAGCTCGGACGCCTGGCGCTCCACCAGGCGCTCGCGGGAGAGGGCTGACCAGCGCTGTGCGGCCCGCCGCTCGCGCTGAGGCCTCCACAACGCCTCAGACGGCCGCCGCGGCCGTCTCCCCGCAGCCATCGCTCCCAAGCCCGCACCCTCCAGCGGCGCCCTCACGGCCATGGGCGCCCTGCACGGGAGACCGAAGGACGGGCCGCGGGAAATGGTTTGAGCCAGAATGGCTACGGACCCGTGCCCCTGTATTCTGCCGTGCTCATGCGTGGTCTGCCGTGCTCGTGTGGCCTGCCGTGCTCCTGCGCTGTCTGCCGTGATCCTGTGTGGTCTGCCGTGTTCCTGTGCTTTGCCGTGCTCCTATGATACGCAACGTTTGCGCCGTGCTCTATCGTGCTCGTGTGGGGTTTGCCGTGCTCCTGCGTGGTCTGCCGCGCTCCTGCGCGGTCTGCCGTGCTCCTGCGCGGTTAAAGTTAAAGACGGGGCCTTCAAGGCTAACGGGGGGCCCAAGGCAAAAGGGAAACCCATTCGAAACCAACACGGGGCGGCCCCTTCGGGCCTGAGCAGGCGGAAGGGCCAAACCCCCTTCAGACGCCCAACCCCCCCACCGAGGCGAGACCAGATCCACATACAGAATGCAACTGCGCGCCTCACTCAGCCTGGCCGAAGACCTGAGCCGCCTCGAGCAACCGCCGCCCCTCGGCCAGATCGCCGCTCAGGATTGCCGCCTATGGGCCGCCTCGGCCGCAGCCAGCCGCTCCTGCGCACGCACGCCAGGGGCATCGGCCACGAGGCTGCTTTCAGCGCCCTCGCGCCTGGAGCCCGTGCGCTCCAGCCAGGCAGCGCGCGCAAGCTCGCACTCCGCGGCCTGCTCGCTGCCGTCCGAGAACTCGTCACGCAGGAACTGCCCGTGCTCAGACCCGAGATCCTCGAACTCCGAGTCCCCCACGAAGCTGTCCTCGCTCGCGGCAGTCGCCACGCGGTTCGGCCGCCACGCCGAGCAACACGCCGCCATGGCGCGATCCTCCTCGGGCTCGCAGCCGTAGACAGCGACGACCTCACGCGCAGCCAAGGCCGCCGCGAGCTCCATGCCGCGCTGCACCTCGTCACTGTCGGCGCTGTCGCCGTCGGTGCCCTCAACGGGGTCGGACGCGGGGTCGGGCGGGACCGCGAGGCGGCCCTCCGACCCACCCGCAACCAGATCCCCGTCCGACACGCCCCCCTCGCCATCGCAGGAGTCGGCAGAAAACGACTCGCCTTCTCCAGCTCCATCGCTGCCGCTCACGAGGTCGTAGGACTCCTCCGCGCTATCCGACGCTCCGCCTTCACGGGGAGAGCCAAGCTCAGCCCTGTCCGCAGGAGCCAGAGGCCCGCAGCCCAACGCCTCGACCACCGACTCGGCGGTCGCCACGCAGCTCCGCCGGCTGAGGGGGACGTACGGCACGGCCCCGCCCCGCAGCGGCGCGCGCCGCGACCGGCACGGCAGGGCGCCTGGCCGCCGGCGTGCCCGTGGCTCCGCGGGATGGCAGAGCTCCGCGGCGGGCTCGGCGACGCAGACCTCGACAGCGACGTCGCTCTCCCACACCACGTCCACGCTCTCCAGCTCGTCCTGCCCCGTCTTGCCCCCGAGCCCCGCCGCCAGGCTCCGCTCGAAGGCCGAAGGGCCCGAGCCGTCGTCGCCCTCGCCGTCGCCAATGCTCGGCGCGGGCGAAACCTGCGCAGCCCCTGCAGCCAACTGCGCCTCGAGGTCGATCGCCAGGATCGCACCAGGAGGAAGCAGCTGCGTCGCCTCGGGCACGGGCCGCAGCCGCGCCTGCCCAGGCGGCGGGGCGCGCCGCGCCCAGTTCCCCAAGGCGAGGTCCTCCAGCGGCTCCTGGAGGCCGCCCTTGACCCCGAGGACCCGCGCGGCTGCGATCGTCTCCCCGAACTTGGGAGCGTGGGCGCCCACGCGGTCGGCGAGCTGCCAATGAGCCTCCAGGGAACGGCGGAGGGCGGCCGAACGCCACGCCAGCGCCGCCGCCCGCGACTCCCCGATGGCACGCCGATGCCCCCGCCGCAGCCGCCGCGCAAGAGCGCGGGCGGAGGCTGCAGCCGAGGCTGCCCCGCATCCAGAATGCCCCATGGCCGCTAGCGAGCGCGACCGCCCGAGGGCCTGCCGCCAGCCAGGCTCGCTCGAGCCAAAATGGCTACGGATGTGCTCATGTGCGGTCTGCCGTGCTCCTGTGTGGTCTGCCGTGTTCCTGTGCGGTATGCCGTGCTTCTGCGTGGTCTGCCGTGCTTCAGTAGTCTGCCGCGCTCCTGTCGTCAACCGTTATTCTGTGGTCTGCCGTGCTCCTATTTAGTCTGCCATGCTCCTGTTTGGTCTGCCGTGTTTCTGTGTGGTCTGCCGTGCTCCTGTGTGGTGTGCCGTGTTCCTGCATGGTTTGCCGTGTTCCTGTGATCACCGTACTCCTGCACATATATGGCGTCGAAAACAGCTCATCCGAGGCTGCATGTTCCGAGGATGTCTGCAGCGAGAACCATACTTATGAAGAAACGAATTCGCGAGCAACTTCAACATACCACTTTCCTGAGGATGTCTGCAGCCAGAGCCCCGCTTTATGAGAACATCGTCGTAGGGCCGATCCTCCAACATCCTCATGTTGAGAAGATGTATCAGGCGAAACGCTTGTTCCTGCAAGAGGTGATGCAAATAAACTCTTAGTTTGGTGAGGATACCCCTTGCGGAATCATCATGTTCGGCCGTTTTGACAGAGCTCATGGATTTATTCTGGGGTTCGTATTGGGCTATTTGGCGCCGCGTTGATGCCTTCAAACATCAGTACACCATGAAGGATGTCCCTAGCGACATCGCGATGTTTAGAAGGCTAGGTTGCGCAGTATTGATGCCTTTGCGACACCGATTCCAAGACGGTGTGGTAAAGGAATATGTTCGAGACAATGAAATCGCATGTGGCATGTTGTTGAGGATGCCCCTAGCGATATCGTCATGTTCGACAGCGATCCAGGCGCTCAGGGGGTCAGATGTGGGCTCTTTGGAGCCGTAGTGATGCCCTCAGCAATCAATACAATATGATGTTGGACTCATACGTGGTTTAACTGATGCCCGTAGCGAAATCGACATGATTAGAATACTGAGTTGGGCCGTCTTGACGCCTTTGCGATAGCAAGTCCAAGACGATGCGATAGCAGAACTTTTCACAACGATGATATGACGTTTGGCATTTGCGTGAGGAGGTCCCTAGCGAAGTCGTCATGTTCGGCGGTCTTCAGGGCGCTCTTGGGGTCATTGTGAAGTCTTTTCGAGGCCCTTATTTCTTCGTCTTGGAGCACTTCAGAAGCGATATCGAAACGACGTTGGGAATATACCAACGTTGTGCGGACCCCCCAGCGAAATGCACACATTTAGAAACGACGTCAAATATATAACTAAGTTCGTCTGCCGTGCTCCTCCCAACGTTTAGGAGTATGTCTCGAACGAGAAGATCGCTTCAACGTAAGAAGTGATGAAACGCCTCTGCCAACATGTTTTTGCGGCGAAGATTCCTCTGGCGAAACGCCCATGCTCGATCATCGGGAGCGACTTCCCAGATGTCGAGGATGTCTCAGGCGCAGCGCGTGTGTTTGTTAAGAGCGATGCCGCGAAGATTTCATTCCTGTGAAGACGTCTCAAGCGGAAGTGCCACTGGGAGGAATCCGCGAAGCCGGCCCCCCGTGCGGCGCGCCACGGTACAGCCAGAAGAATTTCACAACATGTAGATATGCTACACTTCCAGCCAGAACGCCCAGCTCGCTTCTCGTTCCTCGAAGACGCTTTTTTGAAGACGCAACCCCAACACTGAGGTCTCGTCTCGAGAGCACTCACAGAGCCAACCGCAAGGTCGGCCCGCGCGCGCCACGGACGCAACGCACGAAGCTTACCACCCACTGGTGGGAAGCCCGCACATCAGCACGCGACCCTCTGGCCACGGGCTGACGGCGAGCAGCGATTTTCAAACGGCGCAACACATCATGTGCAGGAGAAGCATAATGCAAAATAGCGGGAGCCACCCTTACCAGCAATGCGAAGTCGGTCGCGCTCCAGGCTACACAGAGGCAGGGCTGCGGGCCGAGCCAAACTCAAAGTCACCAACGCAGCGGGCCAAGGAGGAAGGAGGGCGGGAAAGGAGGCATACGCGTTGGAAGAGAGAAGAAAAAAAGGCGCCTGCAGCAGGCCTTACTGAAGAAGTGAGCACTGGTGCGAGCAACCTGGTGCACTAGCGCACGCACCCAACATCCCAGTCTACGACTTCACTTCATTGAGCTCACGGCGCGGCGCGGGGAGCATGGTCGTCGTCGATCAAAAGTCTCGCAAGCTCATGCCACTTCGACGCCCCACGGGGTTGCGGGACGGATGCGATCAGCACGGGGCGACGGTCAGTCGCTCCGACCCAGCAGCGCGATGCCTGGAAAGAAATCCTCTGAGGGGCCTCCTCGCAGGCAGCGGGCGCCGCCATCGAGGCCACCAGGACGCGCCGCTGGTCGCTCTTGGTCACGCCCTCCTCCAGGGCGGCTCCGCGCTCTCGAAGTGCCAGCTGTAAATAATACAGAACCGCTCGGGACAGGGCGTCGGGGCGTTTGCCCTGCGGGTGCCCCGCGTACACCACGTCCGCCTCCGGCGGCGGTCTTGCCCTCGGAGTCGCGGGGCCCCACCGCGCAGCCCATGCTCAGCTCCATCTTGGCCTTGCTCTCGAGCTCGGGGAGCTGCAGCAAGATGCTCTCGGCCACGTTCTCCTCCGCGGCGGCGTCATGGGCGCCAAGCACCAACTGTAGGCGATCCATGGAGGCGACGGCGTGGCGCGCGCGGTCCTGGAAGCGCAGGGCGTCGCCGACGCCGGCGGCCACTGGGCCGCCGCCCCCCGGGGCCCCCATCTCTGCCGTGGACCGGCGCTGCCAAGCCTGCAGAGAGCTCAGCGCGCGATGTCCGCGCCACGCTAGCGTCGGTGTCTTGGGGGTCGGTCAGCGAAGTGTCGGCCCACGCGCACGGAAGCCCCGACGATCACGCGGCCCCGAGAGGGGCCCAGGGCCAGCGGGGTCTCACGGATGACCCTTGCGGAATCCTGGGAGCCCGTGCTGCGGAGGGTAGCGACGTGGTCGATCCTTGTTTCACCCTGGCCATCGGGGTGCCTCCATGTAGTGCTGCGCCCTGCCGCTGGTCCAAAGGTGTTGAGAGCTCGCATACAATACTGGGAGTGGATGCCCTGCAGGCGCCGCCCCACGTCGGCCCACCGTGGTCGGCACTTGCCCCGCGAGCCGGCATGTCCCACTCCATGTAGTGACGGCGCACATCGAGAGGGAATACAACCAAAGGCTCGATTCACGCTTCGAAGAACTCATCCTTGTCGCGTCGGCACACTGCGTGGGCAGCCGCCGCGGTAGGTCGTGCTCGGGGCTCGTCAGCGGAAGCGCACCCACAGCGGACGTAGAAGTCGATGTGTGGCTTGCGTTGCATACGCATGCCCACCAGTTGTCCCGGCTGCCACCGCTGTGCAACTGCGATACCGCCCCGCGAAGCAATCCGCGTGGGCTCTAGCCGTGGGGAGGCGCGGCGACGTAGCCGGGGCGACCCCAGATCCGAGATTCACGCGAGTAAGTTGCGTCGCCGTCTGAGGCAACCAAATAGCTTGACCGCGCCCCAACGCCCTGGCCTTAATGAAGGTCGACCTCAGGCCACACCCGCCCTCTGGCGAGCATAGCACGGTGGGCGCGGTGATAGCTCCATATGCTGTTCACTGGCTCGCCCCCGTCATAGTAGTCATCCTGCGACACGGAGCTCCACGGCGGTCGCGCCGCCTCCGAACGCTCGGCCCTCCAGCGTAGTGAACTGCGGCTAGCGATGACGCGCAGTAGAGAAAAGAAACATGACAAGTCCCGCCATCGACTGGCGATCATGCCGCGCGGGGGCTCGCGACCCCGCAGACGCGAGAAACGACGCCAGAATCGCTCGAGCCAGGGCCTTTCGAAGACGCTTTTTTTGAAGACGCAACCCCAACGCTGAAGTCTCGCGAGCATTCACAGAGCCAACCGCAAGGTCGGCCCGCGCGCGCGCGTCCACGGACGCAACATACGAAGCTGACCACCCACTGGTGGGAGGCCCGCACATCAGCACGCGACCCTCCGGCCTCGGGCCGGCGGCGAGCAGTGATTTTCAAACGGCGCAACACATCATGCGCAGGAGAAGCAGAATGCAAAATAGCGGGAGCCGCCCTTACCAGCAATGCGAAGTCGGCAACGCCCCAGGCCATACATGGGCAGGGCTGCGGGCCGAGCCAAACTAAAAGTCACCAACGCAGCGGGCCGAGAAGGAAGGGGGGCGGACGAAGGGGCGCAATCGTCGGCAAAAAAAGAAATAAGAACCAAAAATTGAAACAGGCGCCTGCAGAAGGCTATACTGAAGAAGTGAGCACTGGCGCATGCAACCTGGTGGACTCACCTGAAATATATCCCAGTCTACTACTTCACTTCCTTGAGCTCACGGCGTGGTGCGAGGAGCATGGTCGTCGTCGATCAAAAGTCCCGCAGGCTCCTGCCACTTCAACGCCCCACAGGGTTGTGGGATGGATGCGATCAGCGCGCGGTGACGGTCAGTCGCTCCGATCCAGCGAACCTTGCCCTCCTTCACGCTGTCCTGGCTCTCTACCACGAAGCAGCGCTCCGCTTCGTACGGGTGCATTAGGGGGGCCATCTCGCCAGCAGTGGGCACCGCCTTCGAGGCCATCTGGACCTGCTGTTGGTCGTCCTCGGTCTTGTCCTCCTTCAAGGCGGCCCCGCGCCTTCGAAATGCGTCTCATTCTCCCGAACCGACTGAGCCTCTTCTTCAGGTGGTGGTCGTCATCGTGCGGTAAGTAATGTCGAGACCCAGGAGACTGTGCACCATCAATTGTTTCTTCGATGTAGGGGTGGGTCGGGCGGTCCAAGAAGCGCACCCGTCTGGCCCGAGGGTCGGGCACTGGGCTGCCCACGCGGTGGGTCCGCTCCTTTGCCGGCACCTTTGCCTGCAAGGACCGCCGCTGCACGCTCCTTGGCAGACTGCCCGGCTGCCCACCAGGTGTCCCAGCCCACCGTGAAGCAATCCGGCGGACTCTAGTCGTGGGCAAGGCGTGATGATGTAGCCGGGGCGATCCCAGATCCGAGCTTGATGCGAGTAAGTTGCGTCGCCGTCTGAGGCAACCACATAGCCGGAGTGCGCCGCAACGTCCTGGTCTACATGAAGGTCGACCTCAGGCCATACCCGCCCTTTGGCGAGCATAGCACGGTGGGCGTGGTGATAGCTCCATATGCTGTGCACTGGCTCGCCCCCGTCATAGTAGTCATCCTGCGACACGGAGCTCCACGGTGGTCGTGCCGCCACCGAACGCCCGGCCCTCCAGCGAAGTGAAGTTCGGCTAGCGATGACGCGCAGTAGAGAAACGAAACATGACATGTCCCGCCATCGACTGATGATCATGCTGCGCAGGAGCTTGCGACCCCGCAGACACGAGAAACGACGTCAGAATCGCTCGAGCCAGGGCCTTTCAAAGACGCTTCCCGTCATCCGCCAGCTAGTTCCTAGATGCGGCGCGCACCCCGTCACTAGAGAAACGTAGACTTGGTTCATAAGAACATTCCACGCCTGAGCCGCTTCCGTCATCCGTCATCGCACTTCTGTCACGCAGTGCCGTGCCCTGATGTTTTAGCTGAATCCGTATCCTTACAACACGGTGAGGGCATTGGATAAGGGATCCAGTGTCTGATCTCCTGGTGGAGCACCAACTCAGGCCTGGTCATGGATATCACCGCCGCCCTCATCAGATAAGGAATCCTCCTGGGTATGAAGCATCCTGGGCACATTCCTTAACGAGCGCCCGCACCGTAAGAATACTGCTCCAGCGTGGAGCCCAAACAGCAAAGGAGTGCAATATTTGTGGGGCAACGCAGCGCAGCACGCAGCAATGCAAAACAATCAAGCCGCGCCACCCGCGGCGCAGCCCATGGGCGGGACCCCATGGGCGGGCTCCCATGGACGGGACCATGCGGCCACTAAATATCTGCACCACCCATCTCGCACTCCAGGGGAGGAACCCCAGTTGCGGGACACGATGACCGCGAACAGTTTGTCTCAGCCACGGGCGGGACCTGTAGCGCAACCCAGGGCGGAACCCCGTGTGCAGAACTATTCTGGCCACGAGCAATATGCGTCACCCATGGCGCATCCCGTGGGCGGGCCACCATGGGCGGGACCCTATGGCCAAGACAACTCTGCGCCATCCATGGCACAACCCATGGGCGTGACCCTATGGCCCCGAAAACCAGCCCCGCCCCTTGCCCAGCTGCTTGGACCCGACTCAAGAAACGCAAGTGCAAGCACTGCTCGGGGACAATCTGCACGACAACACCACGGGCGGGACCCTATGGCCAGGAAGACTATGCGCGCCACCCATGGCGCAACCCATGGGCGGGACCACAGAGCCCGGAGCCCATTGCCACGAAACATCTTCAGGACCCACAGAGTAACCCATGGGCGGGGCACCGTGGGCGGGACTCGAGTGCCGAAACGAGTCTGCTCCACGAACGGCGCAGCCCAAGGCCGTGGCCACGAAAAACCAGCGCCACCCATGGCGCAACCCTGGGGGGGGAAAGCCCTCGCGGGCGGGGCCCATACGGCACCACGGGAGGGGCTGGCTGGCCACGGGACGTCCTCGCCACCCACGGCGCCGCCCGTGGACGGGACCCCTCTGGCCACGAGGGCCCGCCTCCCCCCGCACGGCGCCACCCCCCCAGGCGAGAGCCCACGGGCGGGACCCCACCGCATGCCCACGAAGAACCAGCACCACCCACAGCGCAGCCCAGGGGCGGAGCCCCGTGGGAGGGGCCCTCCGGCCACCAAAAACACATGCGCCGCCTGGGCCCCCGCGTGCCATGGCGTCGTGGGCACCGCAGGGCGCCGCTGAGCTCAAGGCGGCGGACGGTGTGCTCTCTCCCACGCAGACGGCCACACGAGCAGCTGCCACCTCGCGGGAGGAATCGCCAGTGCCCTGGCCCATCCAAGTAGCCAGGCTACGCGTACTGGCGCCTGGCGTGAACGAGATGCTGCATGCTGCTGGCACGACTACTGAAGAGAAGGAGGGACGAAGACGGAGGGAGGAGAAGCGAGGAGGCAGGAGGAGAGACGAGACTGGACAAGCGCATTGTGTGCGCACCCCGACTAGTTCTACAGGGGCATAAGACGGGCATCAGATTTTTACGGGGCCCCGACCGGATGAGAAGTACGATGCGCAAGATCCCACCGCTCGTCGGGAACCGAGCCAACGACGCCAGGGCCAGATCCAGGAGCCACTCGGCGGCGCGCAGAGGGGGGCGGGGGGAAGGGGAAGGCTTCTTAGAGGACCGGGTGCTTCCTAAAAGCCCCGTGAGGGCTTCTTAGAAGCCTCTGAAGGCTTCTAGGAAACGCCCTGCCCTCACAGAAGCCCTCCCCACTCGGCGCGCCGCCGAGATACAGGAGGGAGAAGGTAGGAGGAGCACGACCACAACGCGACTATTTCATTGCATCTGACAGTGGCCCGACGCTCCTCCGATCCCCGATTAACCTGGCATGTCTCCCGACCCAGTAGCTGAAGCTCAAGATAACAAATTAGCAATTCCGAGTTGAAGACCCAGCTAAATGTCCCACACACGGCACCCTTGAGCGTTCGACGCAGCCTTAAACAGTAGGAGGGGTGGAGGGGGAAGAAGGACGGGAGAGGAGGAGGAGTTGGAAGGAGGAAGACGAGGAGGGCGAGGGGGGCAGGGATCACTGAAAAGAGAGGGGGAGCGAGGAGCAGGAAGTGTAACAGGGCAACAAGGAGGAGAAGGCGGAAGAAAAGGAATAGCAGACTGCAATGAGCAGTCATGGGAGAGGGCGGAGTAGAAGAAATAGAATTTGCACTGAGGAAGGAGGAGGAAGAGGGGAGGATAAAGAGGGGAGGAGGAAGAAGATCTGGAGGTGCAGGAGAAGGCAGAGGAATAGTGCTGGGAGGATGAGGAGGAGCAATAGAAGGAGAGCAACGAGGAGGGGCGGGAGAAAAGGAGTTCGAGGAGTGGACCCCTCCCAGGGTGCGTTCCGACCAGAATTTCGGGTCGAATCTCGCCGCGGCAACGACGGGCCCTTCGAGGCAAGAAACATAGAAAACGCAAAACAAAACAAAAAAGAATCATCGATCGGGAAGACGTAAGACTCGGGTTTGAGAGAATCGGGTTGGCCTGGCGGAGCCATCATGAAAATGACGAGACCCGATCTGAAACCTGACCCGAGCTCCCGCGGCAAACGTCCCACGAAAACTGGACCGCCAAAATCCAGGACGCTCTCGCCAGAAAGCGTCGACACAAACCCGAGTTCGGGTGCACTCGAGCCTTATGTTCGGGGGCGCGCAAACATAGATTAGCGATCCATGGATTTGGCGCGCGGTCGCCAAATCCATGGATTTGGGAAGGTGCCCTCCCCAAAATGCGGCCGGTGCCGCCTCGCTCAGCGGCGGGAATCCGCGATTCCCCATGGAAACGAGACCCGTCGCTCATCCACGCCCCCTGAATCCATGTTTGCGATCGCCTGCTATGTCTCCCCGACGCGAGATTGTGGGGAGAATGACCCCGCCCGGGGACCGGTCCGGCGGGCCCCAGGAGGGCCACGTCGCCCTCCGCGCCCTCGCCCGCAGCCTGGCAGGCCCGCGCGGGCGACGCCAGGGGAGGGGGGGGCGCACGGCTGCGGCTCCTCGAGGAGCAAGCAGATCGAGACCCGGGGGCGCCCTCCTGCCAGACTTTACCCTCGGCCCCTCGGGGATCGAGGGAGGTAGGCTTCGGACGCTGCTCGTTTTTGGAGCCCACATGGGGCCTCCGGGCGCCTCTGGATACCCCCGCGGAATCCATGTAGACCTCCAGGGCCCTCTGGTGGTCTGGATCCAGTTCGGCACCAAAACTTGTACCTGCGGCAACGGACTGGGACCTCCTGTTCCTGCTCCTGCTCCTGTTCCTGCTCCTCCTCCTCCTCCTCCTCCTCCTCCTCCTCCTCCTCCTCCTCCCTCCTCTCCTCCTCCTCCTCCTCCTCCTCCTCCTCCTCCTCCTCCTCCTCCTCCTCCTCCTCCTCCTCCTCCTCCGCCTCCGCTCTTCTCTTCCTCCTCCTCCTCCTCCTCCTCCTCCTCCTCCTCCTCCTCCTCCTCCTCCCTCTTCCTCCTTCTCGTCCTCCTCCTCCTCCTTCTCCTCCTCCTCCTCCTCCTCCTCATCAGCATCATCATCATCATCATCATCATCATCATCATCATCATCATCATCATCATCATCATCATCATCATCATCATCATCATCATCATCATCATCGTCATCATCTCGTCATCATCATCGTCATCATCACTATCAGCAGCAGCAACAGCATCATCATCAGCAGCATCATCCTCAGCAGCAGCATCATCATGAGCTTCAGCATCATCATCATCATCATCATCATCATCATCATCATCATCATCATCATCATCATCAGAATGAGCATCATAATTCGCATCGGCATCATCATCAAGAGCATCATCAGCATCATCATCAGCATCCGCAGCATCATCATCATGATCGTCATCATTATCAAAAGCATCAACAGTATACTCATCATAGTCGTCATCGTCATCCTCATAATCGCCATCATCATCATCATCATCATCATCATCATCATCATCATCATCATCATCATCATGGTCATCTTCAGTACCACCGTCATCGTCATCATCATATTCTGCTGCATCAACATCATCATCAACATCAACCTCGACATCATAATCATCATCAGCAGCAACAGCACCATCATCAGCATCATCATCAGCAGCAGCAGCAGTGGCGGCATCATCAGTAGCATCATCATTAGCTGCAGCAGCATCATCAGCATCAGCAGCAGCACCATCATGATCATCATAATCATCATCAGCAGCAGCAGCATCCTCATCTTCATGGGCAGCATCATCAGCAGCATCATCATTATCAACAACAACATCATCATCAGCATCATCATTATTATCATCCCATCCTCATTATCATTATCAGCATACTATGCTTCACCAGCAGCATCATCATCAGCATCATCACCACCACCAACAATCATCATCAGCATCAGCACCACAACCACCACCACAACCAACACCACCATCAAAATCGACAGCACCATCACCATCACCATCAGCAGTATCTCATCATTGTCATCAGCAGCAGCAGCATCACCAGCATCGTCATCATCATCATCGTCATCATCATCATCAGCATCGTGTCATCATCATCAGCATCATCATCGTCGTCGTTGTCATGAACATCCTCATCAACCTCATCATCCTCATCATCATCATCATCGTCATCATCATCAGCATCATCATCATGATCAGCATCATCAACAGCATCATCGCCAGCATTATAATCACCATCATAACCATCGCCATCGTCATCATCATCATCACCATCATCATCATCATGAGCATCGTCATCATTATCGTCATCTTAATCGTCAGCATCATCATCAGCAGCAGCATTATCACCACCACAACCACCATCATAATCATCATCAGCATCCCCATCATCATCATCAGCATCATCATCATCATTACCAACATCATCAGCAGCAGCATCAGCAACAGCATCAGCATCAGCATCATCATCAACACCTCGTCCACCTCATCCTCCTCGCCGTCATCCCTCGTCTTCCCCACTGCTCTACATGCTCCTCTTCGTCCTTGTCCTCAGCATCAACATCAGCATCATCATCGTCAGCAGCAGCAGCAACATCAACATCATCAGCGGCCTCCCTCTGGACCAACCTAAAAGACAAGACCCATACTGATCGAACTCGATCGCGGCGCTCAACGCATCCCACTCATGCGTGGGGTCAAGCTCGGACACAACATGGCTCTTCGGCGGGCGCCAAAGTCAGTTGGGCGCAGGAAGATGTGGAGACGGAGGGCGAGGGGACAAATGAGGAACAAGGAGGGAGGAGAAGACAGAGAGACGTAGGAGGACAAGAATGGGGAGGAGAAGCAAGACGTAGGCGAACGGATGGAGAGGTTTATATATATATATATATATAAGCCCCTCTCGGCTCTGGCGATTTCGACGGGGCTGGTGGAGGCACCAGGCGGGCTCCAAATGTCTGCCACACGATGATGGCACCGCCGCGGCCGTGCTCCCGAGGGCGCCTTGGCGCGATGGCCGCTCGAGTATCCTTCCTGTCACTCGCGGCTTTCAACCCATTCAGTCTCGTGGGCACCCGTGGCGAGGAAGTCAGTGCACAGCTGAAGCAGGTTCGCATCGTCGCATGCCCTGGCACAAAGATCCCGAAGCATCCGCATAGTGCTCACCACACCCAGCAGTACGATCATCTTACCGCAGTTCACTCCGGCTATGGCAAACCCACCATGCACATCAACAATTCCGCGGCCTGCGCGATCCTTCTGAGCTCGAGGTTCAAGACACGGCACATCAAGGATATCACTTGCCCGCCACAGGAGCTACTAGGACGGGGGGGTGCAATCACGATCGAGCAGGGCTCCACCAAGCTCAAGATCATCGTGGCATATTCTCCACCACCCCCATGGGACAAGAAGAGGGTCCCGCAGTGGCGGGCCACCATGAACAAGCTAGCAACATGGGTCAATACTGAACTGATGTCCACGCCCTCGAGATTTACACCGATCGTCATGATGGACCTGAACGACAGATTCGCTCGGGGACCCGACGGCGACGAGACGGTCGGACCTTTCCATACTGGACGCGAGGGTGAAGCAGGCAAGCTCTACCACGCCAACATGCAGAACAACTACATGGCCTTTGCGAACACCTATTACGACACTGGCCCCACTATGTTGGAAGATTGCCGTCGGTCACGGACTATAGGTTCATCCCCACTGGACTAATCTCACGGATTCAGAACTGTCGAGTTTGGAACCATTCAGCCCACGCATTGCAGATATCCAGAAAGTTGAAAGACCACAAGCCGCTCGTCATCAAGATTGAGGCCCCACCGTCATGCCACACAGAGGGCAAGGCCATCCAGCACTTAGACCGCGACGCCTTGGCTCTCGAGTTAAAAGTAGGTGCCAAGCGAGAAGATTTCCTCACAAGCCTGGAGAACCAGCTGACGACCCACGCGGAGCTGCTGGACACATACCTGGAATATGAGGACGGCACATACCACTGGGGACTTACTATGCAATGCTTTCGTGATGCGGCCTTGGAACATTTCTCATTAAATATACAAAGACCACAATGGTATAAGGAGGCTCGTGCTGAAAAACTCACCAAGCTACAGCAACGAGCAATTCTTCGGATCCAACGTTCTCAAATGGAAGAGGCTAATTCACTGGAGGAAGAGATCGAAGAACTAGACGCGAGCATCCGTGAACTGAGCAAGATGCTTACTAGACACATCAAGGACACAAACCACAAGTACACGGAGATTCAATGCGAGGACCTATAGCAAGCATGGAGAGACCGACGGTTGGCAGAGTGTCATCGAATCACTAAAGGTATGCTACGACACCGACTACGAGCGAGACGGAGATGTTATGGCATCCTACCGAGCAGCCGCCCCAGCATGTATCAGTGACAACAATTCTTGGAACGTCCAGGCGCTGAAGGAGGCTTACTCGCCGTACCAGCACCAGTTCAAGTACCTACACGCGCAGACCTCGTGCCAGCAGAATCTAACATAGGATGCAGGCCGCACGCCATCTCGGACAACGAACCGCCTCGTCGCCTCCCCCCTTTGCTGGATGCCTCGAACCCCCTGGCCCAGCCTGGCCCGAGTTGCCAGAGACCAGAGGCAGTCCCCCGCGGGGACTCTCAGAGGGATCACGACCTGTGCATTGGGACGACCACGCCCACTCAGCCTCACGACATGCCACCACTACCGCAGTACAAGCAGGGCATGGACGACGCCGAAGTCTCATTCGATGATATGCTGTACCAAGGCGAGCCCGACATGCCCCTCGAGATGTGCCCACCTACACCGATGCCGAGTACACCACCTCCCACGGCACCGAATGCAGCTACTTCGACTTCTTTCACTGCGCTCGCCCCCCGACCCTCTGGCGGGGGCCTCCAGCTCAACTTCGTTACCGCGGCTTGCGACGAGCTCGCTGCAGATACTAAGCTTCTGGGCAAGGCGAAACGACGAAAATACGCTCCGCCCTTTTCAGTTCCAGCAGAAGTGTTGCGCATGGCCCTTCAACCCGGGGTACTCCGACGACCAGGTCGTGCCCGAGGGGGACTCGGTGCAGCCAACGCGCCAGTCGCAGATGAGGATCCCTCTCGGCGAAAGCTTCAGTTATCTCAGCAGTACCGACTTGGACGAACACGCCTACTTGCTTGCCTGGCACATGTAAGACAGCACAATCGGGTACCGATGCAGGCCAATACATCTCACAGCTTCCAGTTGGACAAAGGCAAGATGCTCCCTGGCCCAGGTGGACTCCGACTCATTCACTGCTTTGACGTTTTCTGGCGATGTTTCTACAGACATCTACGGGAACAAGGGTTCACATCACCACCGCCCGACTACGCATATGGAGGTATCGCACACAGGCGACGTGAATATGGCATGATTGTGACGAGAGTAGTGGCCAGTAAGCTACGCAAAGCACGGATCGCTCTTGCAGTCCGCTCACACGATGGACGGAATGCCTTCGGATGTACACAGCATACTGCGATCACCGAGCACGTGGTTCCAACTTTCCGAGCAGGTGATCGGCAACTGGTACAACAGCGTCGGAGTGAGTCTCAGACGATCGTGGACGCGGGCGACGGCACGCTACTGATGCGCAACAGGGAAGGAGGACTAATGGGATGCTCTAACGAACCAGATGCTTTCATGAAAGTGTACAACGCGAAGCTGGAGGAGTGGCGAGAAGACACCAAGGCCACAATTTCCAACAGGATGCTTGTATCGTGTGCACCGAAGGGGGATCCCGACGGACCAGTGCAGGACGCCTCGCGGCAGGTGTTCGTGGACGACATACTCAAGTTTTACATCGCCATACGTGTTGGTCCAAGAAGCAGGCCATGGACGCACAGGGCAACCTTCACGATGCGACCACCACCGGGCTAGACGCCCTGGCCATGATTATCGAGCGAGACTTGGACTCACTACGGCAAGCATTGAGAACGGGAGGTGTTGGACTGAATGAATCAAAGGAGGAAATAGTTCACAGCATCCCCTCCAAGACATTGCATCGCGCCTTTTTCGACGACAAACGGATCGACTGCCGCAAGCTCACTTCCATGAAACACGTGGGCGGCATGTTCGACGGCAAGGATACCTTCGGAGGCGAACGAGATGCACGATTACGAGCAGCCAACTCAGGATGGAGCCAATACCACCATTTCTGGTTCAGTCGCGCCCGAGACGATTGAAACGATTGGTTTTCCAGGCTGTGGTGTACGAGGCGGCGATCAGTGGCGCCGAGACTTACTACCTGCACGCGACCGGCTACAAAACACTTGACACATCCTTGGGCAAGAAACTCCGAACCATGCTGAAAGGCAAAAGGCTGCCCACGTACGCACGACCGCTACAAGTCCATATCAGCAGCTGAAGTCTGGCGCACATGGGAGATAGCACCGAGCTCGATCGAGTTGAAAGTACGACGCCTTAAACTCCTTCAGGGCGCAGCGGCTCATCCCGACGACTCCAGGCACATGGTATCAGTGCTGTTTGGCGAACTCCAGATCGAACATCACCTTCGGGAACTCGACCTACCTGTGGCCGCACGGACACTGAACGACGACGGCTACATCAACCCTGACGCCCACCTCATCGCCAGACGGTTCTCCACGGACATCCAGGACATGCTGGTCCTCGACGTCGCCGAGCCTCTGGAATACCTGGAATGGCGAGGCAATATCGTGGAACTGTTCACGGAGCCCGACGTAGCGGAGGCATTCTGCAGCGTCGACGTGAGCATGATGAGGGCTGCCTACCTTCGGCGCGCACTTGCGCAACCAGGAGCTCTAGCGGAGCTCCCGTCTGAAGTGGCCCCGTCAGACGAGGCCGAACTGTTCGTCTGCACGCTGAAAACGTCAGAAGGCATCGCATGTATGACGACATGGAAGAGCGCACGAGCACTCTACGCACATCAGAGGGGACTCACACCTGGAGGGGAACACGGCATGTGCTGCTTACTATCCCAGATTACGATCACGAACGAGCGCATCATATGCGGTTCGACATTCCCTACACGCGTAGGCGCACAACATCACATCACAGCTGCATGGAGATCACACATATGCCGCACGGATCAGGCATGGGCACCATATCCAGTAACGTCGCCAAAGACCTTAACATGTCCAATATGTTACCAGTCCTTCGAAGAGTACAGCACGATGCGCGCACATCTCCGTAGCCATCTACCCCAAGAAGCACTGGGTACTCACATTCTTTCTATACCGCCGCCTACGCCCACACCAGCACCACCGACAGCTACTGACGATGACAGGCACGGGCGAGATCCCGACGCATGTGAGAGCGGGGTGGCGTGCCCCCCTGGAGTCCTCAGCAGCGTCTGGCTCTGGTGGCAGTCGAGGAAGGCCCGAGCGCTCACGGAGCCAGATGCGCGAGAACCGCAAGGGCCAGGACGACGCGGCGATGGACGAGGAGGCCAAGTTCGACCCCAAGAAGGTGACCCTCGCCCGAGTTCGGCGTCGTCGTGGAGCTGGCTTCAAGGCGAAGCCCGCGCCGAAGATGAGCCAAGAGATGAAAGACCTGATGCTCATCATCCTTCGCGCGACGTACCTGAACACCAAGCAGGTCCGTGAGCTCAAGGGCTGTATCATCACGACGGTGAAAATGGAAGACAAATATCCCCTGGTCGAAGCAATCGAGTCGGAGAATCGCAACTACGCACGGATGATCCGCCAAGAAGGAGAAAATCACGGAAGGGCCCCCCCCCAGCCCCTGGCGCAGCCATGGCCATGATCGAGACGCTGGCGAAGCAGGACATCGGTGCGAAGTGCAAGGAGGAGCTCACGACGGCGCTCCAGCAGATAAACGAGCTCAACGCGTACCATGCACAGGACATGTTCCCGATCTGCAAGGTCGAGAAAGCATACAAGAGCGGCACGGCGAAGATCATGTTCAACTGCCGCGAAATCACCGTGCGCCAGAAGATCATGACTGCGCTCCACAGCGCGAACAAGCCAGCTTGCCTCGGACCAGCCCCAGCGGGCTTCGTGGAGGACGAGTTGGCCCTCTACTTGGATGCGCTCTCGACCGACGACGTCTGAGTACCACCAACACGGCGAACGACGCACCTGAGCTGGAGATTGATGGGATTTCAATGCGGCGCCTGAAAGCTACTTCTGGGACGAATGTGTATCAAGCTAGTGTATGCAGTAGCTTAGAGGATACAGTTCATGAAGTGCTCCACCGACAGCCGAGTACACCACTTCCCAAGGCACCGAGTGCATCTTCAGACACAATGGTTCGTTTAGCTCTCAGTGGGAACTACCAAGCAGGTATATGCAGGGGCGTGGACTCAACCACCGCACGACCGCCGACCTGTACACCACCACCCACGGCACGGAGTGCAGCTACTTGGACTTCTGAGGCTTACGCCACCCGCTCCAGACCCGTACTCCCTGCTCGAGATAGGCTCGAGAGGAAGAAACCAGCAGTTTTTTATGTTCGGGGATCCTGGTCTCAGACTCCCCCGAGTAGACCTCTCCCCTCTGCGCCCGCTCGTAGTTCCTCTGCTGTTGCCCCCATGCTGCCCTCTCACCCCTCTCGCTCCCCCCCAGAAGCGCGCACCACCCTACTCACCGCTCGGGGAAGGGGGCGTAGCCGAGGGCCCCAGGGGAAAGCTCGGGGTCGGGGTCGCCACCCTCGGTGAGCTGGTCTGTGTGTGCGCCGCTTCCGTGTGCCGCACTGCTCACATTCAGGTGCTGCGCGGTGCCAATATGAGACGCCAAATCGGCGAGCACCGTCTAGGTTCTCAGCGTATTTCAACCAATACCTGATGTTTGGAATTTTTGACATTTTGGTGTGTGAGTGAGTGATATATATATATATATATATATATATACATATATATAGGGAGACAGAGGAAGAAACGAAGAAACAGAAAGACCACGGTCGGTGGGAGGGAAAGAGGGACGAATATGCTGAGGGAGACAGGAGAGGGGAGAAAGGGCGTCGCTTGGGCAGAAAATCTATCACGCGAAAAAGCACACGACTTCTTGTATTTACCCACACAAGAAAAATAGCCTTCACGATCGCAGGCAGCAAGGAACAGACCTGCGCGAAGAAAGTGTGCCCTGCAGGGAGACGTGAGCCGTGAGACTTCAGCAGCAGCATAGAGCCTCGACCAAGCCCTCGCCATCGCTCGGACGTTTGTTCCCTGTGCTTTTTTCGGTTTCGTGCGTGGTTTTTTCGCCGAATGATCAAGGACACTCCTCGATGGTCCTCGCCGAAGGAAAAAAAGCACACGTCCGAGCGATGCCAAGAGCCATGCCGGGTGGCGAGATCCAAGGAGTATGGAGGCCGTCACGGAGCCGACGTGTGCCCCAACCGGGCGACACGTGCAGACCCGATGGACATGTCGCGAGCAGATGCCAAACTCAAAACGCTGCACGGCTGCTCGCCAGCGGAAGGCTTCGCCTGCCGCGAGGCCGAGAGCTCCAGGAGGAAACGTGCGCCGGATCCCAGGGCTTACCCCTGGGACCAGCGCTCCGTCCTGAGCCGTGTCTGACGGCCCCAGAGCCTGGGGCAGGGTCCTCCGGGGGGGCCCGGAAGCGACGAAGGACACGCGGGGAGAACCCCGCACCTCCAGGACGCTCTTTCCCCCCCCCCACCGCCGAGACCGCGTGTAGAGGCCTCCTAGATGCGGTCGGAGTAGATGGGGTCGGAGGGTCGCGCAGCATCGCCGATACATCGGCGATACATCGGCGATGCATTGGCGATGCTTCGTCGACGTCGGCGGTGCATCGGCGACGTCGACGTGAAGCAAATCGGGCTGCACATCGAGCCGCATCGGTGATGCATCGGCGATGCGGTGCGATCCTGCGACCCAATCTACCCCGACCCCATCTAGGAGGCCTGGACTCCTCCAGGACGCTGTTTCCTCCCCTCACCGCCGAGACCGTGTGCAACGACGACGAGCTCTCGAAAAACTGTGCCGTGAGCCTCGCCCGTGAAGGACCTTCGGTAGTCCAAGGCGCCCGGCGTCGTGTGGCCTTTTTTCGCACAGCGTGGGCCCCCAGAGGTATTGAAGGCGCCCAAGGACACACAAATACATAAGCACAAACCCCAGGATTCCCCATATCTTTCGATATGTTCTGGAGTTTCGTCTTCCCCTGCACTTCCCATATTCCCCCAGATTTTCCGGGGAATTGACGATTACTTGTCTGTGTGTTTCTGTCCCTCCTGCGGGATGAGAACCCCTCTCCCGCGGGCCGGCTGCTTGATGGTCGAGCCGTGTCTGCCGACGGTCCGCAGAGGGCCGGTCCAGGCCCCCACGGGGCCAAAGAAAGTGGCGAAGCATAAGCCGTCCTGCTCCTGCCCCTCCCCCTCCCCCCCTTCTCCTCCTCATCATC
>CAUYUJ010014687.1:0-12500 GCA_963575745.1 Prorocentrum cordatum
GGAAATCTGCCCAGATCCCCTCGACAATGCCGTTCGGGTGTACTTTTGTGCAGTCACCAGTCGGTTTCGCTGAGCGACGTGTGTTTTGCAGGGTCTATTGGTTTGTTGATGGCTTCCACCATGTCTCGAGCGAGCACCAGAATATGGTTAACCCTGAGATCCAGGCGTTGCACTTGTTTCGCACCGTTGCCATATCCTTGATCCCCGTTGCCATCTCCTTGATCGACCCGGTCTAATACATGCCACAAGAAAGTGGGGTCTAGGGTTAAGTCGGGCATGTCCCTCTACAGGAGGAATATTCAAGAATAGTAAGATAATGGTATGGGAGCGATTTTCGTGCTCTTTTGACTACTTTCGAATTTGCTTGAACTATTTTGTTTTTCCTCCAGAGCCCGTCTGTACGAGGACAGGCCCGACCGAAGTTTAGGGCTCTGGCCGTGAATGTTCGCGATTTTGCATTTTTCGCGCAGCGCCAGATCTCAGGGCAAGGCGCGGAGAGGACCCCACGGGGGCGGGCCAGAGCTTCGTGGGCGGCTGCCAGCATGTAGGGGCGCTCCAGAAAGGGCCCCTCCCCAGCATTTAGGGGTGCTTCAGCATTTAGGGGCGGCTTCCAGCGTTTAGGGTTCAGTCTGGCATGTTCCTCCACAGGAGAAATCGTCAACCATAGCCAAAAAATACAATGGAGACGATTGTGTTTGTTATTTTTGGCGACTGAATATGTTACGACTATTCGCTTGTTCTTATTTCAAGATCCGCCTGTAGGAGGACGTGCCCGACCTAAGTTCAGGGGCTCCCAGCACTTAGGGACGTCAGCTCTTTCGATGCCTCACGACGGCGATGGGGCCCTCTCCCGCCTCCCGAGAGGAATCGAAGGAGGTGGGGCGCCCCTTCCTCCGCGGCGGACGTGCGGCGGGTGGGGGGCGGACGCCAACGGAGGCTTGCTGGCAGAAGCTTGGCGAACGCCATACGGTATGCATCCCCACGAGCGGGTGCCGCCGGGCCGAGGTATGAGGTCGAGGTCGGTTTAGGGGAGGGCACCTTCGTGTTCTCCGTGTCTGCTGGATGTTGGGGCTTTGCCTCCCCTCGGCCTCGCCCTGAGGCCCTCGCCCTGAGGCCCCGCCGCTTTCTCCTCCCCTCCCTCCGCCTAACTCAAGCTTCGCGCGGCCCGCTCAGCTCCGACCGGAAGAGGTGCGCTCTCGACCCGCGGATCAACGAAAACGTGTCTGCTGGATGTTCCCGTGCATCCCGGGGAGGGTGCCTTTGGATGTTACGCGTGCTCTAGCCGACGGAGGGCCTCAGGTTCTATCAGGAGGGAAAGAAACACACAGACACAATTAATCCTCGATTCCCCAGAAAAAATAGAGGAAAATATGGGAAGTGGGGGGGAAGACAGAAACCCCGAAAGTAGGAGAAAAGATGGGGAGTTCTTTTATCTGTGTGTACTTCTTTGTGTGTCCCAGGGCCCCTTCCTTCTGTTGCAGGGCAGGGTGCGCTTCTGGCGCAGGTCCGGCCGCATGTTTTGTTTCAGGGTTCCCCGGGGTCGGCCCTGTCGGGGAGGCCGTGGGCGTTTTTGCCCGTGGGGTGCCGCACCGACGCCGCCCCGAGCCGGGGCCCCGGAGGAGGCCCGGGCTCCTGCCGTGCTCCCTGCCGCCTTGGGCAGCGCCACCGTGGAGACCTTTTTTTCCTGCGCGCCGATAGGTTCCATACCCTCCTTTGTCGACGGTTGATCGGGGGCGGAAAAGAGGGGGGTGATGACTACTAGGGGGGGGTGGATATCATGGCGGGGGCCCTGAGATCGCCCCAGATTTCCTGGCGCCTCTTCTTATTTCATTACGTTCCCGGCCCCCCCCCGCTGGGCCGCGCACATGCCGCTGGTCATGATTTGCACCCCCCCCCCTTTTGGACACCCCCCTCTTGGCCACTCTCGAATTGATTTGCCCCAGAAGTGTGTGTTTCGCGTCGGGTCTTCACACGATGCGCAGGGTGCCCTGTAGATCTGCTGGGCATTCTACGCTTTCTGTTTTTTTTCAGGCTTGGGCAAATCAGATCCGGAAACTCACTTTTGGGAACATCCAGGTTCGAAGATCTAGCGGGAAAAAAAAACAGTTTTGGGGCAGCCCAGCTCTGCAGTCGATACCTGCTCGGGTTCTGGCCCCTTCAGGGCCCGCCCCCCTCGGGAGAGCCCCTCCGCCGCGGCCGCAGTCGCCCCGGGGGGCCTGCCGGCCAGAGCGTGCCCCCCGAGAGAGGGGGGGCTATGGGGAGCAGCGGCATCGCTGCCCACCGCCCACCAAGCCGCCACCCCAGCCCAACCCGAAGGCCCCAATTCGCCCTCCACTCCCAGTGTGGGGGGAGGGACATCGGGGGACATGAGCCAAAAACGCATGAAGCCCGCCCCCCCCTTCACCCCGGAAAGTTTGGGTCTTCGGGTTGGGTTGGGGTGATCTGGGAGGTAGCCAGTTCTTCTCAGGGGGGGGAAGTAGACACGAACGCTAAGAAACGTCGATTTCTTCGAACATCTAGGAAGGTGTATGTGTGGAGGGGGAAACAGAGACAGTGTGTCGGGCTTTCGGGCCGCAAGTGTCAGCCACGCGCAGAAGGGGGTGGGGGGAAGGGGGAGGGCTTCTTAGAAGCGTCCCTGCTTCTTAGAAGGCGCTGGCCTTATCTATAGATGTAAGGCCGGCGCCTTCTAAGAAGCAGCCTCCTTCTAAGAAGCCTTCCCCCGCCCTCCACCTCCTCTTGCGCGCCGCCACGCTGGAAGGCGTCCTGGGGCGAGGGGAGACCTCCGTGAGCCGACGGAAACGTCACGACGCGAGGATGCCAGGGTCCCGCAGAGAGGCTTGCCAGCACGAGGCTGGCGAGGGCCCCCAGAGGCGGCCCACAACTGTCCGCCGCGATCTGTCGCTGGAGATCTGGGAGGACGTCAGGGCCTCGCAGGGGCCAGTCTCGGCTGCGAAATCTGAAGCCTTCCCTCGCCGATCAACGACTCAGGCAACTCGATGGGCGGCGGGGGTAGGGTTCGGAAGTCATCGAAAGTCGGCCACGCGCAGAGGGGGGGATCGGGGGGAGGAGGGAAAGCTTCTGAGAAGGCGCGGGCCTTGACTGTAGATGTAGGTCTGGCGCCTTCGAGGAAGCAGCCTCCTTCTGAGAAGCCATCCCTCCTCCCCCAACCTGGCGAATTTTGCACCTCACCCCCGCCTCCCATCGCTTCGGGAGAAAATCGATGGTCGGCGGGAGAATATGGTTCGGATGCCGCCACCTTCGGACGCTGCCAGGACGAGGATAGATCCGTTGCAGAGCTTTCCGGGACGCTCTCAGAGCGTTCCAGAGCGCGCTGGGGAGGCCGCGGCGCCCGAGATATCCTCCAGATTCGTCCGATCACAGAGGCTCTCGATCTATTCTTTCCCGATTTTGGCCTCGTCCTCGCTTCGTGGATTTCTTGGATCCAAGATGGGCCCCCTCGGCGGCACCTCCGGCGCCGCCCCTGGAGCGGGTCCAGCGCAGATCCAAGCAATCCACGCGGAGCGCCAAAAGTGTATGTGAATGCAGTTGTCTCTTCTTCTATCACACCTGCTGTCAGCACGAGGCTGGTGCACCCTCTCGGCTCCGCCTCTTTTTGGCGTCGACCGGCGTCGAGGAGCGTCGGGGAGACGATGCGATATAGCCCGACTTAGCTTCGACGCTGGCGCCGATCCGCGCCGACTTGGCTTGCGCCCGCTGTCAGCACGTGCAGCCTCCTCCTCCTCCTCCTCCTCCTCCTCCTCCTACCTCCTCCTCCTCCTCCTCCTCCTCCTCCTCCTCCTCCTCCTCCTCCTCCTCCTCCTCCTCCTCTCCTCCCTCCTCCTCCTCCTCCTCCTCCTCCTCCTCCTCCTCCTCCTCCTCCTCCTCCTCCTCCTCCTCCGCCTTCCGCCTCCTCGTTTTCCTCCTCCTCCTCCTCCTCCTCCTCCTCCTCCTCCTGTCCTCGTCTCCTCCTCCTCCTCCTCCTCCTCCTCCTCCTCCTCCTCCGCCTCCTCGTCCCTCCTCCTCCTCCTCCTCCTCCTCGTTGTCCTCCTCCTCCTCCGCCTCCTCCTCCTCCTCCTCCTCCTCCGTCTCCTCGTCCTCCTCCTCCTCCTCCTCCTCCTCCTCCTCCTCTCCTCCTCCTCCTCCTCCGCCTCCTCGTTCTCCTCCTCCTCCTCCTCCCTCCTCCTCCTCCTCCTCCTCCTCCTCCTCCTCCTCCTCCCCTCCTCCTCCTCGCCTCCTCCTCCCACCTCCTACCTCCTACCTCCTCCTCCCTCTCTCGACGAGGCTTCTCCCGGCAGCCCGGCCGCCGCCGCCCGGGCCCGGGCGGGGAGCCGCCGCCGGGCGCCGCCCCCGGCGGGGAGCCCGCGGTGCTGCGCGGCGGCGGCGCCGCGGCGGAGGCGGCCGGCGGCGGCGAGGGCTTCCTCGACGACGGCGCGGAGCCCGTGGCGGCGGAGCACGAGGCTCGAGCAGGGTATCGACTGCAGGCAGTGGCGAAGCGTCCTGGCTCGCCGATAGCCCTACCGAACAAGTCACCAGCCTCGAACGTATCCCTGGCCCTAAGACTGACGCGCCAACAGGCGATGACAATCTTAGGGATGCACCCTCAGAAACTGAGGAGATCCCTAAGATCGCCATCGTGATGAGGCGATGCCCAACATAGGGATAGGGATATGTTCCAGGCTGGTGATATAGCCCTACTAAACAATGCTCGAAGAACCTTTTGTGGTTCCCACGAAACGTTATTAGAACATGTCTGGCTGGGACCGTCTCGTTTTGGCACCTCGGGCTTACGTTCTGAGAGCGCTGTTTTTGTTCGTAGAACATGTACGGGTTCTAAGAACATGTCGTGGTATGACTATAGGAGTGCCGGGACGGTCGGTCCCTGCTAAACGACTGCAGAATCGATGCACCCCAAAGTTTTAGGGGGCGGAGAAGGGTACGTAGCACCCCGCCGCCCCCTCACTCTTACCTGCCACCAAGGGGTCCTATGCACCCCTCTCCGTCCCCTAAGACCTTTGGCCACATCGATTCTGTAGTCGATCCTAGGGGAACAAAGAATGGCATTAACATACAAACTCGGAGGTCCGCGCGGATTTCTCGGATCGGCGCTGGGGCCCCCTGGCGGCGCTTCCGGCGCCGCCCCTGGCGCGCTCCGCGCGCCAGGGAGGGGGTTCCAGCGCCTATCCGAGAAGTCCACGAGGAACTCCGAGTTTTTATGTTTATGTCACTGTTTGTTCGCCTGGGATCGACTGCATAATCGATGTGCCCAAAATTTCAGGGTACGGAGAAGGGTATGTAGCATCCCGCGGTTGCGGGCAAGAGTGAGAGGGCGGCGGGGGCGTCGGCAGTCTGCGAGGCTCGGAAGAAGCCCGCCGCAGGCGCCGATTTTTTGTGAAAGCAATGTGGGTGGGTCGCGGGCTGGGTCGCGGGTGGGTTGCGGGTGGGTCGCGGGTAGGTCGCGGGTGGGCGGGCCGCGGGGTTGGTCGCGGGCGGGGTCGCGGGCGGGGTCGTAGGAGGGTCGCGGGTGGGTCGCGGGCCGAGTCGCGGGGGGGGGACGACGACAACAAACAACAGCAAGCAAACAACAATAACAATCCGCACCGCAGAACCTCACTTCAGTCACGCGCCCAGGGACAGTGGATGACCGTTCGGCTCTCTCACTCGGATAGAAATAAACTGTTCCGACGTCGGAGACACCTGTCCCCCGGGCGGCTTCAAAGTTTATACCCCTACGTGGCACCGCAGGGGTACGAACTTTCAGCCGCCCAGGGGGCAGGCGCGCGCCCCCGACGGCGGAAAAGCTCATCATATCCTGCTCCGCCTGCTAAACATTGGGTGGTCCGTCGAATCTGCGGAACGTGCGTCGAATGCTCCATAACGCTATGGGGCATTCTATGTGTATGTTGCTTGGTGCAGTCGCGGAAAAATCAGTTCTGGTGGGCATCGACTCTGCAGTCGAGGCTCCTCGCTCGAGAGAGGCGGTGCGCACCCACGCCCACCTGTGACGCCCCGGCGGCGCTCCCCTTTTCCCTCTCTCCCTCTCTCTCGCACGAGGGGGGAAACACACAGACAGACACGCGCACACACACACACTTACACACACACACACACACGCACACGCACACGCACACGCACACGCACACGCACACGCACACGCACACGCACACGCACACGCACACGCACACGCACACGCACACGCACACGCACACGCACACGCACACGCACACGCACACGCACACGCACACGCACACGCACACGCACACGCACACGCACACGCACACGCACACGCACACGCACACGCACACGCACACGCACACACACACACACACGCGCGCGCACACACATAAACACACACACACGCACACACACATACACACACACGCACACACGCACACACATACACACACACACGCACACACACACACACACGCAGACACGCACACGCAAACATATACGCACACATACACACAGACACAAAGACAAACGTCGATCCTCAGGAACAGGCGGGAAACATTGACAGAGGAAGACGAGCACCCAGAAGATGTGAAAAATTATGGGTGAATCCTGGGATGTGTGTCTATTTAGTTGTGTCGGCGGTTCAAGGATTGGGTCCTGAGGGATGGTGTCCTCAGGATAGGAGGGGACCCAAGGTTGAATTTACATTGTTTAATGCGCCTTCTCCCCAGGACCCGATCCCTCAGGACCCCATCTTCGAACCACCGATTGTGTGTCCCTGGACCCCGTTTCTTGATGCCTCCCAGATGCGCGACGGAAGAAAGCGGGGTCGCCTGTGTCGACATTCGCGCGCAAGCTGCCTGCGTAAGGTCTCGCGTAAGCGCCCTCGTTTACGATGTATGTCGCGCTGGTGGCCCCCGTAAACCACCGCGATGCATCGGCGATGTGGCTCGATGTAGTGCCCGATTTCCTCCGCGCCGATGGTGCCGATGCATCGCCGACGTCGCCGATGCACCGCCGATGCATCGGCGATGTATCGCTGATGCATCAGCGATGTGGCGCGATCTGCGGACCCCATCGACTCGGACTCCATCAGGGAGGCCTCTACCCATCGGTCGTTGAAAGTAGGTATTTTTGTACTCCCAGGTCCCAATCTACTCTAGCCGCCGTCCTGCTTCCAGAGTCGGGTGGTTTTCCCTTTTCCCTCTTCTGTATGGGGCGGGCGCTTTGTGGGCCCCAGAAACGGTAGGGCCGTTTTTTCACTGTTTCTCAAAAATGTCCCTTGAAACTGGAAGCGGCAAAAAGAGCGACCGGAAACGGCAACAAAAACGGCTCCAGGATTGGAGCCTGAGCCGGAAACGGTCAAACAACAGCGACGGAACCGGTAACAAAAACGGCGTCGGAAGCGGCAACAAAAACGGCAAAACGGAACCGGTAACAAAAACGGCCCTGCCGTTTCCAGGGCCCACTGAGGGCGGGCGGACACCGATCTGCTCTTGACGCCTTCCTCCTTCATGTTCCTACTTCATGTTTGACGCCTTCCTACTTCATGTTTGACGCCTTCTGCTTCATGTTTGACGCCTTTCTACTCTTGACGTCTTCCTACTTCCTACTTCATGTTTGACGCCTTCCTACTTTTGGTTCGCCTTCCTACCTCATGTCTGACGCCTTCCTGCTTCCTTCTCTTGACGCCTCCCTGCTTCGTGTTTCTGCCTGCTGCTTCCGACCGGCGGGTGTGCTCTCTCCGTCTGCCGTTTTCTCCTCCCCCAGACCTCTTCGCGTCGCAGTAGGCTTATGTCGGGCGTGTCCCCCTACAGGGGAATTTTCAACGAAAAAGAATAAATACCCCCAAAATGCCCCAAGGAGGTCAAAAAATAGCCAAGAAATAGTCCCCAGGCTATGTTTGGACGATTTTTTGATTATTTTTTGGGTATTTTTTATTTTTCGTCGGGCCCCCCCATCTTGGGGCAATATTTGAGCCCTCTTGGGCCGTCTTGGCCCCCTCTTGGGGCCGTCTTTGAACCCTCTTGGGCCGTCTCGGGCGTCTCTTAAGCCGTTTTGGAGCCATCTTGGGCCGTGTTGGGGCCCTCTTGGGCGCCGTCTTGTGGCCCTTTTGGGGCGATCTTTGACCACCTAAGGTACAGATTTGTGGGTTTCCCCTTAGTGGTCTTTTCCAGAGGGGGACAGGCCCGACCTAACAGCAGGCCCACGACGGCACGTCCTCGGCCGCGCTCGGCCCCGCGGGGCCCTCTCGGCGGGCCCCCGGGAGGCCGTCCGCACAAACCAGGTCGCGAGGACAGGCCGGCCCCGGGGCAACGGCCGAGGCCTCCTCCTGGGGACATCGGGGCCTCTCTCCCTCGCTCTTGTGCTCGCCCTCCCTCCCTCCCTCCCTCCTCTCCCTCTCTTCTTCTCCTCCTCCTCCTCCTCCTCCTCCTCCTCCTCCTCCTCCTCCTCCTCCTCCTCCTCCTCCTCACCTCCTCCTCCTCCTCCTCCTCCTCCCTCCTCTCTCCTCTCTCCTCCCTCTCCTCCTCCCTCCTCTTCCTCTCTCTCCTCCTCTCTCCCTCTCCCTCCCTCCCTCCCTCCTCTCCCTCCCCCAAAAGGTCCGGGCGTCGCAAGCTTGTCACCAGTCGCTCTCACCCTGTTTGGGGCCCTGGGACCCGCACAGCTCGACCCGGAATGCTGCGGAGATTGTGGGTCTAGAGCTCCTTTCGCGAGTTTCTCGCGATGTTGCGGGCAATGTCTTTATCCACATCCAGTGCGTCTTGGAGTTTCGGGCACTCTTCCCAAGGAACATGAGGCGCACTGGATATGGATTATAATCTGCCTCCAACAGGCTCAATTTCTATCCATATCCAGTGCGCCTCGGCCTTGCGGCGCCCCTTCCAAGAGAGTCCAAGACGCACTGGACATGGATATAAGTATTGCCCGCAGATGTTGCGCTTGTTCGCAACGTCAGATCTCAGTGCTCCTCCCTCCCTCGCTCTCTCTCTCTCTCTCTTTCCCTCTCTCTTCCTCCCTCTCTCTCTCTCTCTTTCTCTTCATCTCTTTCTCTTCATGCTTTTCTTTCTCGGTTTGTCTCTCTCTCTCTCTCTCTCCTTCTATCTCTCTTTTCCTCTTCACCATCTCTCTTTCTCCACGACTCAGATACAGGTGAGCGACACAGAACAATCGGCGCGACCGTGCCTGCAATCGCGCGCACGCTGCCCGCGCAAGATCGCGCACTGGCGCCCTCGCTTTCAGTGCGGCGTGCCGCGCTGGTGGCCCGCGTCAAAGCTCACGCACAAGGCCGCTAATGATGCCATCTCCGGCAAAACCCGTTTCTTTTCGTCGCTCCTGTGCTCCCCTCCTTGCCGCAATGGCGATACAAGTTCGCGGCGGTGTTGCACAGCACCAGCTTCGCGATATACGATCGGCGCCGCCGCGTTTTCTGCGCCGCGCCGAGCGGCTGGCTATTCTTGGGGCCGAACTCAGCAAGATTACTACGCCCAACCCGCTCACCACAGGGCAAGGAAGACATGAGCCACTAGGCTTCAATGCCCACCAGGGCCTGACTTCTTCGACTATCTGACGGTCCGAGGAGCCTGTTCGACGACTTTGAAGGCGAAAACCAGGGCCTGGTCGGGCTCGGAGCGTCGTTGAAAGACGACGATGGAAACAACGCTACTCCACCAGGACGTCGCATTGGTCACGGGCATGACGCGGACGACGAAAGCACGGCTTCGTGCGAGCCCATACTCTCATATGGTTTGGCTCATGCGGCGGACGTCCACCAGGACCCGGCCCCTCCAGCCAATCTACCCGGCTACCAGGCTGTGTCCCCCTCCCACCAGGCCGTGCGGAAAGCGGACCGCCAACAGCCCGAGGCGGACTTGGCTTCGGCCGAACGGTGACGCAGCGAACGGACCGAAGGCTATCCTTCGCGCAGCGCCTCGAGGCTGCCAGGCATCAGCGTGGGCGGGACCGCGGAGCGGCCCTCAGCGCTGGGTTCGCGTCGCCGCGGCAGCGGGCCAACCACCTGGCTCAAACCATTCCAGCCGTCCAAAGATAGTCAGGGGACGATTTGTTTGGCAATTTCTGGCCATTTGGGGCTTGTTTGGGTCCAGAGTCGTCCAGAGTCCCCCATGTGGGGTCGAGGAGCCGTCTGCTCCTCTAGCAGACAGATTCCACCGAGCGCAGTCCGCCTGGAATGGCCTGGCCTCCACCCGGCCCTCCGCCCCAACGCCTACTCCAGATCTCGTAATAAAAGGGAGGGGGGCTGGACCCTCCAAGACAAGCCGTTTCAGACCCCCCCCCCCGTGGGAGAACCCTCCAAGACACCGTCCCCAGACCCCCCCCGGGCCCTCCAAGATAGCCTGGAAGAGACCCCCCCCCGAAATGAGACCCCCCTCCCTTTTATGACGAAATCTGGAGTACCCTGGGAGGGGAAGCGAGAGCGCCCGCTGGCACATCGACCGACACGGACGCGCCGCACGGGTCGGGCGACGGGCCCCCCCCCCCCATCGTCTGCGGGCCACGGCCTTTTCCCAGACTGCGAGGCGCTTCGAGGGACAACGCGGGGGGCGGCCGGCCCGAAATGAGACCCCCCCCGCCCTTTATTTAATCGCTTCGCTCATGCCGCCGGCCCTGAAGCCCTCTTTAGGGCCTCTTGGGGGCCTCTTGGGGACCTCTTGGGAGTCTCTTGGGGCTCCTTGGCGGCGTTTTGGAGGCCCCCAGGGCCTCTTGGGGGGCTCTTCCGCACTTTATTTGCGAAATCCGGAGTAACGCTTCTCCCGAGGCTCGCCCCGAAGAAGCAGCCAGGCGCGCCTTGGTGCCCACGGCTCGGCACGCCGGCGCTCGCGGCCTCCCTCCCGGTCCCTGCTGCGAGAAGGAGTGGCAGCTGCCTCGCAGCTTTCCGTCGAGCGCGTCCCGATGCAGGAGGAATATGCGAAAATAGTTCAACACTCCTCTTCCCCCTCCCCCTCCTCCTCCTCCTCCTCCTCCTCCTCCTCCTCCTCCTCCTCCTCCTCCTCCTCCCTCCTCCTCCTCCTCAGGCGCGCCTTGGTGCCCACAGTTCGGCACGGCAGTGCTCGCGTCCTCCCTCCCGGTCCCTGCTGCGGGAGGGAGCGGCAGCTGCCTCGTGGCTTTCCGTCGAGCGCGCCCCTATGCAGGAGGAATGCCCATCGGTCGTTGAAAGTGGATATTTCTGGATTCCCAGATTCCAATCTACTTTCAGCGCCTTCCTACTTCAAGAGTCGAGTGGTTTTCCCTCTTCCCTCCTCTTCAGGAGGAGGGCGGAAACCCAATCTATTTCCAACGCCTTCCTACTTCATGTTTCTACCTACTTCTTCCGACCGATGGGTATGCAAAAATAGTTCAACATTCGTTTGGGGACGACGTCCGACTATTTCGGACTATGTTTCGGTATGTTCGACTATGTTCTATTCCTTCGTCCAAAATCCGCATGCAGGAGGGCATGTCCGACCCAATCGTAGCTGTCAAACTCGGCCTCCTCGGAGGATGCCCCGAGGCAGCGCCGCGGCTCACCGAGGCACTGAGGCGCGCGCGTGCGCCAAGGCGCACCGGCAGCCAGAGCGCTTTTGCTGTTCGCGTGCGCAGGCGGGCCTTCGAGTGGCCTATTCCCCACATACCCGCTTTGCGTTCCAGTCGGGGTCCTTGTCGGCGGCGGGCGCGGGGGGGAAATGAGAAGGGGCGGGACTTCCGAGGCTTCTGAGAAGTTTCCGGACTTCTGAGAGGGCTTCTGAGAAGTCCAGCCTGCATTCGAAACAGGCTAACAGGAGACCTCTCAGAAGTCCCCCGGACTTCTGAGAAGTCCCGCGGCCTTCTGAGAAGGCCTGCTCCTTCTCATTTCCCCCCTGGGCCCGCCGCCGACCTTGTCGACCGCACCAGGGGGGGAGAGGGTAGCACCCCACCCCTGCTGCTGTTGCGGCGCCCGCCTCCTAGTGAGGCAGGGCTTATTCACCACATACCCGTTTTGCGTTCCAGTCGGGGTCCTTGTCGACCGCACCAGGGGGGGAGAGGGTAGCACCCCCCCCCTGCTGCCGCTGCGGCGCCCGCCTCCTATAGTGAGGCAGGCCCACGCCGCCCCCAATGCGCGCGGCTGGGCCTGGACCGGACCTGGGCCGAACGGACGCGCTCTCTCCCTCTGTCTCCCTCTCCCCCTTTCTGCCTCGCTCACTCCGTCTCTCTCCCTCCCTCTCTTTCTTTCTCTCTCTCTCTCTCTCTCTCTGTTCTCTCTCGTTAGTTCTGTCTCTCTGTCCCTCTCTCTCTCACACATACTCTCTCTCTTTCTTTCTTTTTTTTTTGTTTCTCTCTCTCTCTCTCTGTCTCTCTCTCTCTCTCTTTCTCTCTCTCTCTCTTTCTTTTTTCTATATCTATAGTTATCATCCTCTCTCTCTCTCTCTTTCGTCGAGGGTCCCAAGGCGCAGCGGTGACCACACCATCGGGTGAGTCATTCGAGGTTTGGTGAGGGCGTGTGGTTTTGGGACCCGGGTGTTTCACCGAGGACGTGTCCGGCGACTGGGGCCTCCAAGCTCCCAGAACAGTGCGTT
>CAUYUJ010014687.1:20000-65000 GCA_963575745.1 Prorocentrum cordatum
CGGAGGAGGAGAGACGAGGAGGAGGAGGAGGAGGAGGAGTCCGGAGAGAGAGACGGAAGAGGAGGAGGAAGGAGAAGAAGGAGGAGAAGGATGCTTGCTGTGATGATGATGATGATGATGATGATGATGAGGTGATGATGATGATGATGATGATTGAGATGCTGATGATGAGATGCTGATGCTGATGTGTGATGATGCTGATGAGATGATGAGATGATGATGATGGCTGATGATGATGAGGATGATGATGATGTGATGATGATGATGATGATGATGATCGATGAGATGATGATGAGGAGGAGGAGGAGGAGGAGGAGGAGGAGGGGAGGAGGGAGGGGAGGAGAGGAGGAGGAGGAGGAGGAGGAGGAGGAGATGAGAAGGAGGAGGAGAAGGAATAATAGGGGGCAGGAGGAGGGCGGGGATCGGGAAGGAGGATGAGTAAGGAGGAGGGGAAGGAGGCGGGGGATAGTGGAGAAGGAGGGAGGAGTGGAGGGAGGAGGAGGAGGGGAGAGGAAGGGGGTGAGAAAGGAGGAGGAGGAGGAGGAGGAGGAGGAGGAGAGAGGCAAGAGGAGGAGGAGGAGGAGGAGGAGGAGGAGAGAGGAGGAGAGGGGTGGATGAGGGTGGCGGGGGAGAGGTAGAGGAGAGGAGAGGAGAGGGAGGAGAAGAGAGGAGAGGAGAGGAGAAGAGGGAGGAGGAGGAGGGAGGAAGGAGGAGGGAGGAGGAAGGAGGCAGGAGGGAGGAGGAGGAGGAGGAGGAGGAGGAGGAGGAGGAGGAGGAGAAGGAGGAGGAAGGGGATGAGTCGGGGGAGGAGGAGGAGAAGGAGGAGGAGGAGGAGAGGAGGGGGGGACCCCTGGCCTTCCCTAAGGATCAGCTCTTTCATCCTGAGTCATTTGCGACGGTCCCTGGGACGTGGAGGGTTCCACGGGTGCCGAAAAACCGCGAACATAGATACAGGGCCCCTTCGAAAGGGGTCCTGGATTTATGTTCGTTGCAGGTCCATCGTTGCAGGTTTGTCGTTGTCATTGTCGTCGTGGTCGCTTAGGGTTCCTGGTGGCCCTTGCTTCTTTCGTCTCCCCTAATGTCTTTGTAGCATGACGGAACCGGGCCCCGGAAGAATGGGCCTTTTTATTTTTTGGTTTGGTTCCGTCATGATGCAAGGACATTTAGGGGGGCGGAGCTCGCAAGGGCCACCATGAACCCTAGGCGGCGTTGACAACGACGACAATGACGACGATGGACCTGCAGCGAGCGCGAGTGAGAGGCGTAGTGAAGTGGTGACACGGCGGCCCCGTGCAAAATCACTGCACGCGAACGCACGCCCAGAAGCGAAGACCGGCCACCCCGACTTGGTCATCCCATGAAGAGTCCGTTCACCGCTGTTGTATTGGCTTGCCGCTGTTTGCCTGTAATTCGTCGGCCATGTCTGGGAGCAGCCGCTCCGGATAAGAAGGGCGAGAAGCTGCAAATGAGCACTCTAGGCTGGCCAACTCGAGCCTGGCGTTGAGAAAACCAGCGCCCATTGGCTTGTGTCGGCGCTGTTGTTGTCGCCGTCGGTGTTTCCGTCGCCATCGATGCTGCCGCATTCGACCTGCTGCCTCCAGTACACGTGCCGTTTCCCTGAGTGCATCAAGCCCATCCTGTTGTTTCTACCGTGTGGTCGGCCAATTTAGCACGTGCAGCTGCGATCACATAGCGTTGCGTCAGCCAAGTCTATGTCTGTATTCATGTCTCAATGTTGTTGTCTGTATGCTTACCTGCATGCTCGCCTGCATAGGTGCTGATGTTCCTTCACCTAACCAGCCAGCACGCGGCTGATGTGGTGAGTGGTCGTGAAGTGCGTCGCAAGTGACCCGCGCTGCGACATGGACACGGATCACACGCACACACCGAAACGCTTGGAAATAATTGTCAGCGGCACCGTGGCATCATGATGCCACGTGTCACTACGACGTCAAAGCACCGCGACACCGCGATACCGACCACGATTTTCCGACACCGCGCGCCACCGCAACACCGTGGCATTGCAGCAACCGTGACACCATGGCGCCACCCTGTGGCACTGTGACTCCGCAGCACATTGACGCTACCTCCTCAACGTGGCCCCCGACACCCTGGGGTCTCGCGTGCAAATCCGCGCACGACGCACCACGCACGACACGAACACTAAGCTAAATTCTTGACGCTTCGCGTATCCCCACCAGCCCATCCTACACCAGGCACTCGAACGAAGAGCGCCGATGATCGGCAGCTGTTCTCCTCCCCCTCTTCCTCCTTCTCCTCCGCCTTCTCCTCCGCCTCCCTTCCTCCTCCTCCTCCTCCTCCTCCTCCTCCTCCTCCTCCGCCTCTTCCTCTTCCCTGGTGGCGTCTTGGAGGTATCTTCGAACGTTTTGGTGGGCTCTTGGGCCTCGCGGGCGGGCGGGCGGCGCTCCGCCCGCCCGCGCGCAGGGCGCAAGAGGAGAGTCCGAGACGTCTCTTGAGGCCCTCTTGGAGGACATCGATCGCAGAAGGGGGAAGCATTTTTTAGCGTCGCCCCCCTGGGGGGCACGATCCTCATGAGGGGTGTCGAATTTTAGCCCTCCCAGGGGTCGTTCTTGGACGCTCTAACTACCCGCGGCCCCCCCTGTCCAGGTCAGTGGGGAGGGGGTAGGGGGAGGGGTAAACCCCTCCCCGAAGGGGAAGAAGTAGGGGTGGAAGAGGAAACGCTCTAAACCACCGACGCCCAGAGGGCTGGTGGGATTTCGACGTCTCGGTAGGGGGTGGGGGGGCTCGCAGAGGTTTCCTGCCCCAATCTATCCAATCGTCCGTCCACCTGTCTAGTTTATCTGACTGTTCACCTGCCTGTGTGTCTATGAATGCTTTCTGCATTCGTGCCTGTAATTTGCATCTCTGCGCTTGTCGTGCATGTCTCGTTGCCGCACATACCTTCGTCTCTTGGCTTGTTTGTTGATGTGATTGTCTACCTGATGGGCCCGTCAACAGATTGCATTCGCATCGGAGTGTGGGCGCAGCCCGGTCGTCACAACAGGGCATCGGCGTGCAAATGCCGCGACCTCCATCCGAAGCGCCAGCCGCACCCCCATTGCACGCGAGCAGTGTAGGCCACACCCCTTGGCCTGTGCAGGGTGAGGCACATGCCCGTTCTACTGGGCACGCTAGCGTCACCGCTGTGATCATCGCCGCCTCCACACCGCACTTCACAGCTCGTTGCGACTCACTCGTGATGGGATCGAGCCCATTCAGGATGTGCTCGCGGCGGCCAATTCTGGAATCTGAGCGTTGCAACGATTCTAGCCGCTTCGCGTAACCCCACCAGCCTATCCAGGAACGATGCCCAGACGAGTTGCCCTGATCAGGGATCTGGAGGTGCACGCATTGGAGTAAAGGCTGGTGGGAAGCCGTCGTACTCCAAGAAGGGAAGGATCGAGGAGGAATCGGAGGAGAGTGAGGGGCGCCAGGCACGATACAGGCCTGGGCAGTTTGGGCGTTTTTCCTTTCCTGATTCCCCTCCTCGTCCTCCTCCTCCTCTTCCTTCTCCTCCTCCTGCTCCTCTTCCTCCTCCTCCTCCTCCTCCTCCTCCTCCTCCTCCTCCTCCTCCTCCTCCTCCTCCCTCTCCTCCCTCTCCTCCTCGAACGACTTCGAACACGAGGCCCCCCGTCTGATATTTCCCCATATTCAAGCCTCAGGAGCCCAAAAGTGACGACAGGCATATAAATCAGGATGACACGTTTGGATTAACATCATGAAGCACCCATAGGGAGAGGGCTCCCGCCTGAGACTTCCTCACAATTCACTCACAGACGGGGCTCCCCGCCTGATACGTTCCCCATATTCAAGCCTCAGGAGCCCAAAAGTGGCAATAGTTACACTGATGAGGATGACCCGGTCGGATTAAATATGTGAAGCACGGGCCCCATAGGGAGGGGGCTCCCGGTTGAAACTTCCTTGGGGTTTACTCAGAAACGAGGCTCCCGCCTGACACTTCCCCAGTATTCAGGCCTCAGGAACCCCAAAGTGACGACACATACACGGATGAGGATGGCCCGCACGGATTAAAAACACGAAGCGCGAGCCCCGTAGGGAGAGAGCTCTCGCCTGAGACTTCCTCGCAGCTCAAACACAGACGAGGCTTCCGCCTGATCCTTTCCCCATATTCAAGCCCCGGGAGCCCAAAAGTGACGATAGTTACAGGTTCGAGGATGACCCGCTCTGATTAAAAACATGAAGCTCGGGCCCCTAGGGAAGGGGGCTCCCGCCTGAGACTTCCTAGTTCACTCACAGACGGGGCTCCCCGCCTGATACGTTCCCCAGATTCAAGCCTCAGGAGCCCCAAAGTGACGACACTTACACAGATGAGGATGTCCCAGTCGGATGAAATGTGAAGCGCGGGCCTCATAGGGAGGGGGCTCCCGGTTGCGACTTCCTTAGAGTTTACTCACTGACGAGGCTCCCGCCTGATACTTCCCCCAGATTCAAGCCTCAGGAGCCCCAAGGTGACGACAGTTACACAGATGAGGATGACCCGCACGGTTTAAAAACACGAAGCGCGGGCCCCGTAGGGAGAGGGCTCCCGCCCGAGACTTCCTCGCAATTCATTCACAGCGTTGAATGGCCAGTAGATCTACGGAGCACTGTAGGTATGTTTCGTAGGTTCGACGGGGTAAATCAGTTTTGGGTTACATCGATTCTGTAGTCGATCCCCTACTCGAAGAGTGTCCGCGTATGCTGCTCCTTGCCGCCGCCAGTGCCGCCCCATGTGCTGCTGCGGCTCGCCTCTCGGGGCGGCCGAGCGATAGAACCTGACAGGGTGCACCTCGCTCCGATCGACCAGGTTCGATATCGGATCCCGGCCAATTCCGACACATCTTGCTGCGGCCGATCAGATTCGATTTCGATGTTTTATCGATGCAACCCGATCCGACGCGCATTCCGACTCGATGGCTAATCATGCCTGAGTGGAGTTCGGTAGTCTTTCGCGAGGCTCGCGCAGGCAATTCAGGAAGCGAACCACAGCAAGTCAGTTCAAAGAAGTGGGTTCTATGCAATGAAACGTCGCAGCATGCAGCAATCGTTTTCGTTCGCTGCAGATGTATTGCATCGAGCGCTATGTCAGCTGGCCTGCTGTCTTGCAGTTAGCTGGATTGCATATGCACTTACTTATAATTTGGGACAAATGCATAAGTTTGACCGTGTCAGACGTATGGTATGTCGTTGTGAGTTCCCGTGTGTTTGCGCATGGGATTCGCGTGTGTGCACATGCCCATGCCGTGTGTCGGATCCACGAAGCTGTCACGCTGGATCTGCATCTAGAGCTGCGCCGATCATCTGTTCTCTACTATGAAGCGTTTTGGCTGCTATATTTGTTTCCCCGCGACGCGCGCAGTTTCGCCCATCACAGGCCACACTTTTAGTCGTCATGATGAGAGCTTTCGGTAAGTCGATGGTGACAAGGCTTGATGGACAGCCGGTCAGACATAATGAGGCATCCCACATCTCCGTGAAGGGATACGAGAGCAGGGGGGTGGGGGGCGGGGGATGGAGAGGTATATTTGTCGGCCTTTGGGGACACGTGTTTGTGGGACCTCAGATCATCATGTACGTTCAGTATCTTCCTGCTGCAGCAATCGACGGGCCTTGAATTGTTGCTGCTTGATGTTCCTGCTTACTTCTTTTCGGCCGACACGCGGGAAAGAGGAAGGGGTTACTCGTGGCGGGAGTCTCCGAAGATACCCGGAGGCCGTCAGAGGTCCCCGGAGGCCCTGGGAGGCGCGAGGCGGGGCCGCCGAGAGCCGAGATCGAGCAGGAGGACTTCGACGTCCGCTGTTACGGGGCGCGAGAAACGACCGCAGCCACTGCTTGTCTTGTGTTGCCGCCTTCCAGCCCGCAGAAACAGAAGCAGTGGCTGTGGTCACTTTCGCGGAGCTTGGCACAAAGGGGAATGACCACAACCACTGCTTCTTTTTCGGCCGGCTGCAAGACGGCGCAAACAAGAAGCAGCGGCTGTGGTCGCTTTCCCGTCCCGCAGCCGTGCCGCTCCCTCCGAGGCCTGGCTCCCGTGCCTCGCGACCACGCCCCCGCGGGGAGGTCAAGGCTGTGGGCTGCAGCGCCCCGTCCCTGGGGCGCGGAGCGCCCCAGGGGCGCCGGCGCCGCCAGAGGCGGCACGGCCGGGGCGTTGGAGAAGGAACCCTTCTCATTTGGGAGGGGCTCGGCGTTCCTTGATTGTTTCGCAACCTATCTCAGGTGTTCCTGATGTGTTCGATGGGAAATCAAAATTTTACCGATGGAGAAAAGGGGCCTCGTTCCTTTATTTAGGGTTCCTTAGGTCAACGCCCCGACTGTACTCGGTTGTTGAGGCCGCCCTGGAATATTCGGGGGTCCTGCTGGGGCCAGCAGCCGGGACTACCTTGGGGGGGGCTGCCTGTGCGCAGCCCGATGCCTTGCCAGCGGGGACTGGAGCGTCGCCCTGGCCAAGGAGGAAGACAGGTGCCCGTGTCCCTAAGGGTGTTTGGCGATTTTTCGCCAATCGACTTGTGAGAATCGAGCCAGAGAAATCCAGTTAAATGCAGATAGATATATCGAATCACGCTCATGTAAATCTGGGCAAGTCCAGCTGAATTCGGAGCTCACGAGGGAAAGTCGGAGCAGATCGCGACCGCTCCAGCGCGAGTCGAGAGACGTCGGAAGTCGTCCAGCCTTTGACGACCATGACGTTTTCTAGTCGTTCGAGATTTCGGGGGGGAGGGGGGCTGAGTGGTGTAGGAGAGTGGGAGGATGGAGGAGGGGGGGAGGGAGGAGGGAGGAGGGAGGAGGGAGGAGGGAGGAGGAGGACGGAGGAGGGAGGAGGGAGGAGGGAGGAGGGTCCTGGGGCGCCGCAAGGGGGATGGATACGGCCTGGAGCCTGCCGCCGTCCGGGCTGGGCCCTCCCATCATGGGGTCGCACTACGCAGCGCTAAAGGAGGACGAGGAGGAGGAGGAGGAGGAGGAGGAGGAGAAGAGGAGGAGGAGGAGGAGGAGGAGAGGAGGAGGAGAGGGAGGAGAGAGGAGGAGGAGGAGGAGGAGGAGGAGGAGGAGGAGGATCATGGGGTCGAAGTGCGGCAGGTCTTCGTCGTGTCGACGCGGCGGGCACACCGCCGCTGGCGTTCGAGGTGGAAGGCCGCCAGGGGCCCAGCATCGGCCACCTGTGAGGCGACCGCGCGCCTTCGGGAACGAACGCCTGAGGTTTCGGTGGGGGTCTCTCGAGGCCAAAGAAGTTCGGAGGTGGATCGACCTCCTACCCTGACGCGTCGATTGAGGAGTTGGCCGTTTTCGGTTCGCGAGAGGGCGTCGCGGCCGTCATTTTTGCGGGTCCAGGTCCGTCGATTTCGGCCCTGGGTCGTTTTCACTAAGGGCAGGGTTGCCTAAAGGGAGGTTTGTCCACCGCCGATGCGTAGTTGTTGTGCATGTGTTCGGCCTCGGCAGGTCCGTGCTGGACCCCAGGGCCGTTCAAAGAAAGCTCGGGTGGAGAGGGCCGTCCCCGGGAAGGGGCCCAGACTTCAGGGGAGCCACGCTGCGAAGCAAGCACGACGTCGGAAGTCTGGGTGCTCCTGGGCCCCCACGGCTCACCTGTTCGGTGACGGAGGGGATCTGGAGGTCGAAACGTGCCCTCTTGCTCAAGGTTGGCCGGCCCACGCGGTGCCAGAAGCCAGCGCCGGGGCCGTCACGGCGCGAACCCTGCCGTGTGGACGGTGCCGGGGGATCGCCGATGCATCGCCGATGCATCGGCGATGCGGCTCGGCGTGGGGCATCGCCGACGTGTCGCCGATGCAGCGCCGGTGCGCTGGCGGTGCGACGCGGCGGGATCCTCCGGCCCCGGCTGCTCGGAGCCTGGCGGGGAGGCCTTGGATGCGGGAGCCCAGGCAGCGGGGCGCCGCGGCCGGGGGGGGGGGTAAATTTGCTGCGCGGCGGGCCCGACATATACGCGCGCAGAGGCGTGCGCTCTTGGGCTGCCTACGGTCGGGATTGACGTACAGTCGGGGCGCTGAAGAAGGAACCCTTGTCGTTGGGGAGGGGCTCGGTGTTCCTTGTTTGTTTTACAGTTTGCCCTGCGTTTTCCTTAGGTTTTCCATGGGACATCGATGTTTGACTGATGGGCAAAAGGAGCCTCGTTCCTTATTTAGGGTTCCTTAGGTCAACGCCCCGACTGTATCAAGGTCGAGGTCGGTTCGGGGAGGGTGCCCTCATCTTCTTCGTGTGCGTTGGGTGTTCTTGTGCCTCCTGGGGGAGGGTGCCCGTCGAGTGATCTTCAGTTCGGCCGGCGGGGGATCTCTGCGCTGGGTCGCTCGTCCGGCGGTGGCGCTCTCTCCAGGGCACAGAGGCAAAGTCCAACAGGTAGTGCATACGGGGTCGGCATTGCCTTCAGGGCCGGCGCTTGGCCCTTGAGCCGTGCCTCGATGGTCCCCGGGCCCTCACGAGGTCGAATGCAGGAACAGAGCAGCTGCAGTGTGTGTTCCCGCCCTGTCCATGATTGTCCAGAGCACTACGAGACAGCCATCCAGGCTGTGGAACTCTCTGAACCTCCTGAGGCCTCGACAGGAATTCAGGTTTGCAGCTGTCTGGCCCCTCCTGGAAGGGCAGGGCGGGAGGTCTGGGAGCCCCCCCCCTCCTCACGCATCCGGCGCATTGTTCTTGTTTCCGGAGGGGAAAAAACACGCAGACACAATTAGTCGTCGATTCCAAAGAAAATATGGGAAAACATGGGAATCGGGGGGGAAGGCAAAAACTCAGAAAATGTGGGAAAATGTAGGGCAACTTTTTATTTGTGTGTATCTATTTGTGTGTGTCCCAGGGCCCCTTCATTGCGGCACGTCGTGACTTGCCAGAGGCCTCGACGCCTGCCCAGGCTCCCAGGGACTGGCTTCTCATCCTGGGCCGTTCTATTCGGGGGGGCGAGGGCCCCAGCATCGCTGAGAATCATCTTCAGGCGGGGAAAAAACACACAGACACAATGAATCGTCGGCCCCCAGGAAAAGATGGGGAACTATTGGAAGTGTGGGGGGGGGGACAAAAACCCAGAACATGTGGGAAAGCATGGGGAATCCTGTGATCTGTGTGTGTATTTGTTCGTGTGCCCCAGGGCCCCATTCACACTACCGAAGCCCTCGACCCCATCTTCGTGACTTTCCTCTTTCACCACCCACCAAACCACCCCAACCCAACCCGAAGGCTCAAATTTACCCTCGATTTCCAGTGGGGGGGGGGGGTCGGGAAGCATCGAAAAATCACATGTGGAACCCTTACCCCCCCCCCAACCCGAGATTCGGGTCTTCGGGTTGGGGTTGGGGTGGGCTGGTAGGTAGTCACTCTTGAGCGCCAGGCAAAAACTGCGATGGTCCAGGGGCCCCAGGCCGGGCGACGACGCCCAGCTGGAAACAGCGGCGCCCGCATCTCTGCCGGCTCGCCCCGTGTCTCGGCCGCGCGCAGAGGGGCCGGGAGCGGAAAAGAGGGGGGTGATGACCGAGTAGGAGATCGAGTAGGAGATCGAGTAGGCGATCGATCTCCTACTCGATTAGGAGATCGAGTAGGAGATCGATCTCCTACTCGATCTCCTACTCGATTGGCAACCCTATTCTACAATCGAGCAGGAGATCGATTGTAGAATAGGGCTGCCAAAGATATGTCGTTGGTCGAGTCTACCAGAACTCGCGTCACACCCTCCTCATGTTTATCGGGCGCGGAAGAGAGGGGGGTGATGGCTAGGGGGGGGTGGATATCATGGCGGGGGCCATGATATCTCCTCAGGCTTCATGGCGCCTCTTCTTATTTCATTACGTCCCTGGCCCCCCCGCTGGGCCGCGCACATGCCGCCGGTCATGATTGGCACCCCCCCCTCTTGGACACCCCCCTCTTGGCCGCTCCCGAAGGGGGGGGGTAGGGGAGGGGGGAAGGCTTCCAAGAAGGAGGCTACCTCGTAGGAGGTGATTCCGTTGTGTTCATAGGGTTTTGATTTCATTTGTTCAGTGACATTATTTTGAGCACGACATTTTTTAATCGTTCTCCGCCAGTCAGAAAATTGTGCAGAAATAACAGAAAACTATGTTTTAATCGTTCTCCCCCATTTTTTGTTAATCCTCATCCCGCATTGCTGGGCCTTGTCTGTAGACAGAAGGCCCGCGCCCTCCAAGAAGCAGTCTTTCCCTCTAAGAAGCCTTCTCCCCTCCCCGTGGCCCCCCTCTGCGCGCCGCCAAGTCTCTTGGCATCGCTCGGACGTGTGCATTTTTCCTTCGGCGAGGACCCTCGAGGAGCATCCTTGATCATTTCGCGAAGGAACCACGCACGAAACAGAAAAAAAAAAACAGGGAATGTCCGAGCGATGGCCAGGTCTCCGCAGCGCGAAAATCTCAGGGGCGATTGTCAGGACGCTCGGAGGCTCCGCGGGCAGCGGGGGGTCCGACCGCGGCAGCGGGCGGCGCACGCGCCGGGCGACAACAAACAGAGTGCCTATTCAGGATGGCGGGCGGCGGTGCCGAGGATGGCGCCTTGAGCCCGGAGGGCGGCGGTGCCGGGGAGGAGCGCCTGGTGTTCGCTCATCCGCCTCCGCCATCTCTCTCCTCCGTCTCCTCCTTCTCCTTCTCCTTCTCCTCCTCCTCCTCCTCCTGCTCCTTCCCCTCCTCCCTCCTCCTGCTCCTGCTCCTCCTCCTCCTCCTCCAGCTCCTCCTCCTCCTCCTCCTCCTCCACCTCCTCCTCCACCTCCGCCTCCCCCTCTTCCTCCTTCTCCTCCTTCACCTCCTCCTCCTCCTCCTCGTTCCCCTCCTCCTCGTTCCCCTCCTGTTCCTTCTGCTCCTCCTCCTCCTATTCCTTCTCCTCCTCATCCTCTTCGTCCTCTCGCCACCACTTAGGCGACCACAACACGGATCAAGAACAGTGCCTTATCCCGCTGTGATGCGATGCTTGCCCTGGTGAGGGCCACGCATAGATTACACCACACATGACTCTTGCTTCGTGCAGTCGGGAGTCGCTCAGGGGCGGTGGCTGCTGCACCTAGCCACGGTGCCAGCAAGGGGGCACGGCTCGACTTCAGCGAAAGTTGAAAGACTGATGTAGTTGTGAGAGGGAGACCAGGACACACGAACTAATCTCACCCCAGGGCCCCACGCACGGTCCCCCAATCACGGTGACTCAATACATCTACTGAAACACAACTCAAAGCATTATTACCTGCGCCCACCTCCTCCCAGCTTGCGAGCAAGGTTGCCTCTAGGCGCCTTGCTGGACATGAAACTGGCGCCTGCTGCCCTCAAATCTCGCTGAACACCTTCTCGACCGAGATGATGGTGCCCTTCATGGTTATCATGGCCGTTGGGATCTCCACGGGACTGCACTGCTTGAGGATGCGCAAGGTTAAGCCGCCTCCTTGGAGCGTTGCTAGCAGACGTTGTTCTTGTGCTTCGTCGTCGGGTAGCAGCGTGTGCCCTCCCAGGTGGTATGTGAGCCGATTCTTCGCGTCCTTTCCAGGCTTGTCGTAGGCTGGCAGGCACATCATCTCGCGCACCCAGTCCGCTGCGTTGTGCGGGCTGCCCTGCTCCAGCATGATGCTGAGGCGCTTCAGGTGGAAGCCTGGGGCCCCGACGTCCTCCTCTGGCTTCTCCTTGCGCTTCTTGGTGAAACCCTGATACGCGTTGACTGCCACCTTGCTGATGTCGCACTTCCTGAGGATCATGGCCGTGGAGAGAGTCTGGTGCTCTAGCGTCCTCGTGCGAGCCTCGAGCTGGATCACGAGCGTCTTAACGTCTCTCGCCGAGGTCCCGCTCTCGTCTTCCTCGTCCTCTTCCTCGTCCACCTCCAGTGCGGCCGCGGCCGCGGCTGCCCCTTTGAAAGTAGATCCTCTCATCGGTTTCTGCTGGCCTGCTGCTCCTTCTGGCGCCGCGAAGCTGGCTCCCCATCGGACGCACGAGCCATGGGCGCTCCTCTGGTGCTGCTGCTCCCGAAGGCGCTGCCGCCATGCGCAACTGCTCGCCAAGATGGCAGTCTGAAGCCTCCCGCTTCTGCTGCGGTGCTCGCAGCGCTTGGAGGAGCATGGAGTGCAACCCAGTACGAATATTGGAGACCCTGAGGAAGCAATTCGTTGAGATGTTGCCCACAATGCTCGAGCACAAGGTCTCCTGAATCAGCCTCGTAGTCACAGATTGGGCACCGGAGAGATTTTGGATCGCTTCGAGCATCGTCAACTTGGGCTCGACCATATGGACACGAGTTTCGCTTGAAGCTTGCCATGACGTGACGTTTCGCTGACTTCGCTGATAGAGGACATATTCGTCAATGTAAGCATTGACCCAACATGTACCTTCCGTGAGTTACCCCCTCCATCGTACACATGAGTGACATGAGTTGCTGTTTTAAGGCCCACGGAGTCCCACATTTGGTACCATCCTCTCTTAGCGCTGTACACTCGAACGTTCCCTCGCTTGAGATGCGCAACCCGCGGAGCGAGCGAGAGGAATTCTCAAGAGCCTCCCCCCTCCCGCGGGAACAGGCCTCTAAGATGCCCCAAGAGGCCCCCAGGACAGATGTTCCACAGCCGACTTCCCTGTCGCCTAAGATCCCGTTCCGTCGGATCACGGCCGCAGGATGTCGCTTCTTCATCGCAGGTTATGCCCAACTGCGCTCCAAGGTTGGGGTTCATGCGTTTTTGTAAGGTTTGGGATCGTTGGGTCTGGGGTCTTCTGAGGTTCCCAGGGAAGTCAGTCTGGCACCAGCGGGCCTCCGGAGGGTCCATGAAAAAGGGTGATGCGTAGCATGATGGTGGTGTTGAAGATGATGATGATGTTGATGATGTTGCTGATGATGATAGTGGTGATGATGATGGTTCGGATGATGACGATTATGACTATGATGATGATGACGATGATGATGGTGTTGCTGACGGTGAGGCTGATACTGATGACGACGATGCTGGTGATGATGATGCTGGTGATGATGATGACGATGATGCTGATGCTGAACATGATGATGACGATGATGCTGATGATGATGGTGATGGTAGTAGTGATGATGATGGAGACGACGACGATAACGGTGCTGACGCTGATGATGATGACGACGATGTTGATGCTGATGATGATGCTGCTGATGATGAGGAGGATGCTGCTGATGATGATGCGGTGGTGTAAGACTGCGACGATGGTGCTGATGATGGTGGTTGTGATGGCACGGATGATGAAGCTGCTGATGATGCTGCTAATGACGACGACGATGATGGTGTTGCTGCTGTTGCTGATGATGTTGATGATGAGGATGCTGGTCATACTGATGCTGATGATGCTGATGATGATGATGCTAATGGTCGTGATGATGACGGCGATTATGATGGTGCTGATGATGAGGAGGAGGAGTATGAGGATGATGGTGAGGATGTGGATGAGGATGAGGATGAGGATGAGGTGGCTCAGGTGGAGGAGGCAGGGTCTTGCAATAGGAGACAGGAGGTGGAGGAGCAGGAGGAAGGGGATGAAGAGGAGGACCCAGACCAGCAAAGACTGGGTTCTGAGTTCCAGAACCTTGCGCACAAACGAAGCATGACGCCTGGGGGCTGGAGACAGAAGACGAGGAGGAAGAGGGGGAAACGGACGACTATTTGAATTTCCGCCCGACCTTGCGGAGGGGTCCCCCGTGTGTGTGTGTGTGTGCGTGTGCGTGTGTGTGTGTGTGTCCCTTCAGGGGTTCGGGGGCGCGCGCGGATGGACGGCGGACCTGGCGGAAGCCCGGCACGAGGCCCCAGGCGGCACAGGGCGGTCCAGGACAGTCCTCAAGACATTCCTGAGAGGGTCAAGATGGTCAGCAGATGTCCCAAGACGGCCTCCTGATTTCCCAATTGACCCCCAACACGGCCCTCGAGAGCTCCAAGAGGACCTCCAGGATGGCCCCAGGAGGCCAAAGCCATTGATTCCGCTCTACTTGTTCTGAAGATGGTTGCGGTCTCGCCTCCTCGGGCTTCAGACAGCCCAAGGCAGCCCCAGAAGCTTCCAAGATGGCCCAAGAAGGGATCAGTTTGCGGAATTTGTATCGTTGTGCATTGTTCGTCGCTCGGTTCACTTACAGACGCGAACATACGAGCGTGCGAGGGGATTTGTATGCAACATGTGTGTACGCACTCCTCTACCTCCTTCCCTGTTATATGTAAAGCGTACATATGTACACAGAGAGAGGAGGAGAGCGAGATCGGTAAAAAATAGAGAGAGGCAAGAACAAATAGAGAGAGAGAGAGTGTACAAAAAAGGATAACCCAACACACACTTATACAAGCAACGAGGGACATGTTGTCTGTGTGTGTGCGGGCGGGTGGACTGGAGATCGTTACGTGTGTGTGTCTTTGTGTGTGCGCGTGCGTGCACGTGCTATATGAGTACATCGATGCTGCTAGTATGTTCGCTGAGCTCCCTTCCAGGATGCTGAAGAGGAAGCCGACGGAGAAGAAGAGGAAGCCGACTTAGAAGAAGAGGAAGAGGAGGAGGAGGAGGAGGAGGACGATGAAGACATCGAAGAGGAAGATGCTGAGACCACTCGTGTATGCTACATGCGAGAGAAAGTACTGAATGCCTTGAAGGATAAGCTGAAGGCTTCTGAGGACCTCACCCGCGCTGCATTAGACGAGTTGGTGTCGCCGACCAACGTGGACGAAAACGAAATGATGGTGCCAGTGGATGCTGCCATCGTCAGTGACGCGCTGGAAGACATGAATGCGGGAACCCAGTTTTTTGCCGCATCATCTGCTTCTAGGGCTCTCTGGCCCGCAACCCGCTTAGTCCACTTGTGTGGTTCCTGGCTTGTGGGTTTCGCCGACCGTATTATTGTATTCCTGATTTTGCCAGGCATCCTCTGCCGCTTGTCTCCCTCGCACACGCTCGTTGACTGACGGTCCAAGATTGCCTCAGAGGGAACATGGGCTGGCAGGGCTCCCCGAGGGAGGCAGGACATCGAAATCGGAGATGCCTCTGGCGCGACACCGCCGCCATTCGTTGTTTCACGGACATCGAGCCACGGCTTTGCCAATGTGTAGTCGCTTGTGTGCTCCCCCAGCCGTGGCGGAAGCCATTGAGGGAACGTGTGGGGGCATATTTTGGGATCTCAGGGGCCACGTGGGCCTATCTTCGGGGTCACCTGGGGTTGTCTCTTAGGTGCCCTGGAGACCACCATCTTGGGGCCGTCTTGGGACTTCTTGGGGGCATCCCAGGCCATCTCGGGGGCCGGCCCAGCGTGCAATCCTGGCTTTTTCTTGGACGCTCATTGTGCCGCCTTGATCACCTCCTGCAGTCGTACTTCGGGCCCTCTGGAGGCCGTCCTGAGAATCACAGTTGGGGATCGCATGCAAAGGACCGAACCACGAGTGGCGATTGAAGCTCTCTGGCGCCTGCCTGTTCCGCCTGTTTCCGGCCAACAGCGGCTGAGGGCAGAGAAGAACAAGCGCCACCAGCGGTAGATAAGCTCGGCATCAAGGGGGTGGTGGAGCTCATCGTCCTGCCCCCAGTGTCCGACGGCTGAGAGAGAGGCTCCCCTGCCGCCGTCCCTTCCTACTGTCATCTTCCTCCCCCCCTCCCCTCTCCTTCCTCCCACCCTCGCTCCACCCCCCCCCACCTTCCTACCTCCAGCATCGTTCTGTGCGGCCTGCCCTTTCTCTCTGCGGCCTGCACTCGTTTTTGTTGCACTGTGTACTATGCCCCTCGTGCCTGCGCGTCTAGCCCACCACAGGGGGTCTCTGGCTGTGATCTGGCGTCCCTTCTGGTCCCTCCCTCCTCCCTCCCTCCCTCCCTCCCTCCCTCTGTCTCTCTCTCTCTCTCTATTCCATCAGTCCCTCCCTCCCTCCCTCCTCCCTCCCTCCCTCCCTCCCTCCTCCTTCTCTCTCTCTCTCTCTCTCTCTCTCTCTTCCAGTCCTCGCCGCAGCACCGCCTTGGCGCAAGCTCTTGCGCTGCCGACCCCGCCGCCGCCGCCCCGATTCCCGGTGCGACCGGCGGGCGCCGCGCCGCCCGGATCCCGGCGGCGCGCGGCGCCCTCCCGGCGGCCCGCGCCGCCAGCGGCCCTGCAGCAGGGCGGCCCCGTTCGGGGGGCCCTGCCCGCTGCGCGCGGCCGAGGGCCTGGCCTGCGCGCACCGCCGCGGCCGAGCCGGCGGCCCCGCGCGCGGCGCGGCCTCCCCCGGGGGGGGGGGCGGCGGACGCGGCGGCGCCCGGCGCGGCCTCCGCGGAGGCCGCGCGGGCCTCGCGGCCGCCGGGGGGGGGCGGCTCGGCCTCGGGCGGCGGCCCCTGCAGGGCGAGGGCGCGGCGCGGCGCGGCGGGTGTTGCTCGGCGGGCGACGGGGTACTGCTCGGGGGCCCCGGCTCGCTCGTCGAGCTCTGCGCGGGCCCGTGCGGGGCTCGGGGGGGTCCTGGGTCGGTCGGCCTGCAGCGTGGCGGTGGGGCGGGCCCAGGCCCCCCCGCTGACTCCTCTTGGTGGCCTCGTGCACCACCGTGGGTGCATGTGGGTTGGAGCTCGCAGTCGAAGGAGTATGTTCCCTTCCTCTCGCTGCCACGGTAGGGTTAACAGAAACGTGGGCGTGTGTTCTATCATTGCGTTTGCTCCTGTTCGCTGCAGTTTGCCTCTCTCGCTCCATTCCCCCTACTTTCTGTCTCTCTCTCTCTCTCTCTCTCTTCCTCTCTTTCTTCACCCTGTGCTGCCATTGTATGGTTCTCAATTGCAGAAGTGGCCAGCTGTGCCACAGGAGCTATTCGCACAGTGTCCTCGCCCCTTCTCCGCTTCTTCCTCCGTCGGCGCGATGGCGTTCAACGAACTGCGAATTCACAGTGTGCTTCGGTGGCGTGCACGTGGAGCGTTTGCGATGGAGCATCTTCCTCCAACATCGTTCATCATCCCTCCCTCTCCTCCATTCTTCTACCCCCCCCCCGCTCTCTCCCTGTCTTGCTCCCCATCTCCCCTCTCCCTTCTCTGCCTCTCTGCAGATACACAATACGAATTGCTACTTTCCTCTCTCCCATGATGCTGTCTTCCCCCTCACCTATCCCGCAGATGGCGTTTCCGCAGGATTCTCTGGAGCTGGCCTGTGCGATTGATAATACGATCAGAGCTTTGCCCATTCTTCAAGAATGGTGCTTCCGATGCAGCTTTGGCCGCACATCGGCGTCGGCGCTTTGTTCCCGCCGTTCAAGTTTGCGCTCTCGCCTCAGCGCGGCCAGTGCTGGACCTAAACGCTGTCTTGCTGGACTTCGGCTGTGTCTTGTTTTTTCGTTTTGGCAGGAATGTACAGGAAAACAAGTAGAGCAAAACTAAACACAAAACGACAACAACACGAAAAACAACGTCCAGTTTCAGCCCTGATTCTGTCGTTCAACTTTGCGCTCTCGCCCCGGCGCGGGCCGCATTTGCTGGGATCCGAGTGGTTCCCCGCCGTTGCCTTCGCTCTCCCCCCGGGTCCTCCCGCTCCTCCTACTCCTGCTCCTGCTGCTTCACGTTTTGCAATCGGTCTCGCACTCACTCGATTGCGTGGCTGGACGGTGCGCTGTACCCTGACCTCGAGCGTTTTCCTAGGATCGTGCGACTGTCAGAGGTGCTTTGCTGCATATTCTCAGTCAGCAGCAGCAGGCATGAGACATCAGACATGCAGCGCAATGCCGAGTCTTCTTCTTCTTCTTCTTCTTCTTCTTCAATGTACACATCCCCTTTCTGATTGGGGATCATCGCGCGATTGGGCCACTCCTGGGACCAAGGCCATCTAGGACACCCCAGCAAGTGGCTGGAAACTATTTCGTTGCAGTGGAAAGGGAAGGTAGGAGTGATTAAGATGGCAGATATGGCGCGAGCGCACCTTGCTTGACCCGCCCCCTCTTTCTGCCTTCCCGCCCTTGCCCCCCCCCACCTCCTCCCCGCAATCCAGCCCCCCTCCGCCAATCCCCCCTTCCTCCTCGACCCTGTCCTGTCTCCCTCTCCTCCCCCTTCCTTCACTCCTTTTCCTTCCCCCCTTTCCGCCTCCCCACTCCCCCGCAGTCCCTCCCCACTCCAGACCCGCGCGGGCTTCCAGGAGCCTCGAAGCGCCGCTGCAGTCTCGGCATCCCCGCTCGGAAGCTGGACGCTGTGGTCCCCTGACCTTCCAGGGTGCTAGAACATTGCCCTCCATACCCGTACTTTATGGATTAAGTCCCCGACCGGGACTTAGATGTCGAGGTCCTGGTGTTATTGTTGAGCCTTCCTCGAAGGTCGAGGGTATTTTAGCCGCCAGTGTATCATCACGTCGCGAATCCATCGCGCAGAAGGGGGCCTTTGCCGTACCCCGGGGCCGTTACAACAACGGCTCAGGAGGCAAAGCCCGTCCCACAGGAGGTGTCCGGGCATTTGGGAGGCCACGTTGAGTATAAAATCGTGACTTCGAAAGTTTGGATCGCGCGGGTAGGAGTGAGGGATTGTCTTGGGAATGATATTTGACGGCCAGAACAAGTGTGCCGAGGGTGGCAATCTGTAGTAAAGGATTGAAGGTTGCCGGGAACGCTGATCAGAATATAAACCGCATCATCACCATGCCCGACGAGCAGCGAAGAGACATGCGCTGTGCTCAGAAAGCAACGTGTGCCAGCGTAGGACTCAACAAGTGGTTTTGTTGTCCGATCTCGATGCGCAATACTCGTTGTGCAGTCGGTGGATGGTGCCACCTCGTATGGCGCAAACGATCTAGTGTAGTCCATTGAAGGCTATATGCGGCAGGCTACGGGGGACAATCCACGTGGTTGTACAGCATGAAGAGTGCGATGTATGTGGTGTAAGCTATTTGGCGCATCGCTGGTCGTCCAAGCCATGTGTTTCGAGAGATGTCTCGCACTGTCCCAACTGCACGCTACGTGGTGGAAGCTAGTGGGTGCAATCAAATATCGGAGAACATTATGTCGTCAGCTCCAGTGTTCGTGGACGCATCCCATGCATCCACCCGCAACTTGGTCGACAATCGTAACCCATTCGGCCACGATTCCAGTTCTTGGTTGGCACTTGCTACCGCATCTCTGCGTCCGCTCTTGCGCGCGCACGCTCTCGCACAGGTCGGCCGGTGGTTTGGCACAATTGATGCGACCGCGATGGCGCTCAGCGATGGGAACTTCCAGGCGCGTCTCCAAGGCCGCGCTGGCGCGCGAGGTCTTCATTGCGGGTCGGTGGCTCGGGCGGGCGCGATGTCGTGATGTCGTTGACAAAGACGGCGACGATGATGATAACGCGATAGTGGTTGCGATGGCGACGACGACAACGATGACGGCGCCGAAAACAGGTGACGACCATGATGACGATGTCCATGTGCCGTTGATGAATTTGGCTGCGTTGATGATCGCAGCGCTGGCGGTGATTGATGACCATGCTGCTGGCGGTGATGCGATGGCGCTGATGAGGGTGGTGAGGAAGTGCGCGTTCGCAGAAACTCAAGACATCTAACACATTGTCGGAGGTGAGGGGGTGAGATCGAAGTGGAACGGAGAGCCCCCCCTACCGGGAAATCGATTTCGGTTTCGTGTTCGTGCGTGCCGCGCGTGCGGGCGAGGCGAAGCTGCGTGGGCGGGCGAGAGAAAGTCTCCTGTGGCTGAGGCGCGGCCGGACCAAATGATTCCCTTCCGGGCGGCCGGGGCCCCGCCCCGCCGGTGTCCCGCTGGTGTCCCGTGTGGCTGAGGCGCGGCCGGACCAAATGTCTCCCTTCCGGGCGGCCGGGGTCCCGCGGTGTCCCGCCGGTGTCCCGCTGGTGTCCCGTGTGGCTGAGGCGCGGCCGGACGAAATGATTCCCTTCCGGGCGGCCGGGGCCCCGCGGTGTCCCGCTGGTGTCCCGCTGGGCGATGTTGATGTTTTGTTTTGATGATCGATAGTGAGATCGGTAGTGATATCGATTGTGAGATCGAACGTGAGATCGAATGTCAGATCGCTTGTGAGATCGATTGTGAGATCGATTGTGATATCGAATGTGAGATCGATAGTGAGATCGATCGTGAGATCGATTGTGAGACCGAATGGGATATCGATTGTGGGATCGATTGTGATATCGATCGTGAGATCGATAGTGAGACCGAATGTGAGAGCGATTGTGGATTCTATTGTGAGATCGATAATCAGATCGATTGTGAGATCGTTCGACTGAGTTAGTAGTGAGATCATTATCGGTAATGAAATCGGTAGTGATTTCGATAGTGAGATCGGTGATGAGACCGGATGTGAGATCGATTGTGAGTTCGGTTGTGATATCGGTAGTGAGATCGATAATGATATCGAAAGTGAGTTCGATAGAGAGATCGATAGCGAGGCCGAATGCGAGATCGATTGTGAGATCGATTGTGATATCGATGGTGAGATCGATAGTGAGACCGAATGTGAGATCGATAAAGAGATCGATAGTGAGTTTGATAGTGGGACCGATAGTCAGATCGAATGCGAGATCGATGGTGGTATCGATTGTGAGATCAATAGCGAGACCGAATGTGAGATCGATTGTGGGATCGATTGTGAGATTGATTGTGAGATCGATAGTCAGATCGATTGTGAGATCTATCGATTGGGATCGATTGTGAGATCGGTAGTGAGTTCGATAGTGAGATCAATCGAGTGCGACGTTGGTCCCTCCCCCCCCCTCACCTCCTTATCACCCGAAGGGTGGTCTATGCGGTATGCTTAAGATAATATGAGTGTTCTTCGTGTGTTTGTGAGGAGCTCTTTCTTGGAGCGCTTCGAGAAAACATATCCTGGCAAAGCAACCTAACAACGATGTGTATAAGCATATCTGGAAGCATTCCCCTTAATATTCAGGTGGGAATCCCGTTGTAGAATTCTGCTGTTCTCGCAGTCGCAGTCGCATTCGCAATGACAGTCGCAGTGGCAACGGCCTTAGGATCCAATGGAAACCTAAGGATTCCTAGGGATTCCTAAGGCATCCTTAGGCCTCCTTAGGAATCTTTAGGAATCCTTAGGAAACCTTAGGAATCCTTAGGAATACTGATTCCTAGGGATTCCTAGGGGTTCGTAAGAATTCCTAGGGAATCCTAAGGATTCTGAAGGATTCGCCTGCCTCGGCCTCAGCCTCAGCCTGCCTCAGCCTCAGCCTGCCTCAGCCCCAGCCTCAGCCTGTCTCAGCCTCAGCCTGCCTCAGCATCAGCCTCAGCCTCAGCTTCAGCCTGCCTCGGCTTGCCTCGGCCTCAGCCTCAGCCTGCCTCGGCCTCAGCCTCGCCTCAGCCTCAGCCTCAGCCTCAGCCTGCCTCAGCCTCAGCCTCAGCCTCAGCCTCCCTCAGCCTCAGGCCTCAGCCTCAGCCTGCCTCAGGCTCAGCCTCAGCCTCAGCCTCAGCCTGCCTGCAGGCCTCAGCCTCAGCCTCAGCCTGCCTCAGCCTCAGCCTCAGCCTGCAGCCTCAGCCTCAGCCTCAGCCTGCCTCAGCCTCAGCCTGCAGCCTCAGCCTGCATCAGCCTCAGCCTCAGCCTGCCTCAGCCGCAGCTTGCCTCAGCCTCAGCCGCTGCCTCAGCCTCAGCCTCAGCCTGCCTCAGCTTCAGCCTCATCCTCAGCTTGCCTCGGCTTGCCTCAGCCTCATCCTCAGCCTGCCTCGGCCTCAGCCTCAGGCTCAGCCTCAGCCTGCCTCAGCCTCAGCCTCAGCCTGCCTCAGCCTCAGCCTGCATCTGCCTCAGCCTCAGCCTCAGCCTGCCTCAGCCTCAGTCTAAGCCTGCCTCGGCCTCAGCCTGCCTCAGCTTCAGCCTGCCTCAGCTCGGGCATTCAAAACATGGCAAAGGATTGGTGTTCTGGGAACACGAAGATCACGAAGTGGCTCACAGTTGGCTCCGGGCAATCAACATATGGCACGAAGTGGCCTACAGTTGGCTCCGGGCATTCAAAATGTGACCTGGGAATGGTGTTCTGGGAACACGAAGAACACGAAGTGGCTTACAGTTGGCTCCGGGCATTTCAAAATGTGGCCTGGGAACGGTGTTCTGGGAACACGAAGAACACGAAATGGCCTACAGTTGGCTCCGGGCATTCAAAATGTGGCCTGGGAAGGGTGTTCTGGGAACACGGAGAACACGAAGTGGCCTACAGTTGGCTCCAGACATTCAAAATGTGGCCTGGGAATTGTGTTCTGGGAACACGAAGAACACGAAGTGGCTTACAGTTGGCTCCGGGCATTCAAAATGTGGCCTGGGAGCGGTGTTCTGGGAATGGATTCCTAAGGATTCGTAAGAATTCTTTAGGATTCCTCAGGATTCCTAAGGATTCCTGGGGCTGGCTGATTTGTCCGGATCTGTCCGGATCCCGCCCAGACCCCCCTGGGGCGTCAAGATGCTTCCTTTTTGAGCCCACTAGAAACCTATCAGCAAAAGCTGTTAGGTAACAGAAAAATGAAAGGATTTCGGCACGCGCGCGCATGGCGGTGCGCGCATGTGGCCCGCATGGTATTATTCGATATGGATTTGAGGATTCGGCGCATGCTAGATCAACGGGGAAGCACCCCATGGTTCGGTAGAAATGCGGTTTCTGTGCAAATACGTTAAAGTAACACGGCCTTCTTTTGATCTCCGGGAGAAAGCAGTTGCGGGCAGAACTTCTTTGCAATATTTGTATTGGAAAGCCACAATAGGTGTTCAATGCATTTATGTTGGAATGTTTGCGATACGACCGTATTCGGCCTTTCGAAATGTGCGTGCCCGTGCAGACATTGCGGCACCATTTTCTGCAAGGGGTTATTCGTAAAAGGAATTCTTCGATACAGAAATTTGCGCGCATAAGTCAGAGTGAAGGGGCTGAACCGAACGGTCATTCACTGTCCCTGGGTGCGTGGCTGAAGTGGAATTCATCGATGTGGATTCTTGTTGTTTGTTGTTTGTTGTCGTCGTCGTCGTCCCACCCGCGACCCGCCCCGCGACCCACCCGCGACCCACCCCGCGACCCACCCGCGACCCACCCGCGACCCACCCCGCGACCCACCCGCGACCCACCCCGCAACCCACCCGCGACCCACCCGCGACCCACCCGCGACCCACCCCGCGACCCGCCCGCGACCCACGCCGAGACCCCCCCGGCGACCAACCCGCGACAAACCGGCGACCCACCCGCGACCCACCCGCGACCCACCCCGCGACCACCCGCGACCCACCCGCGACCCACCCGCGACCCACCGCGACCCACCCGCGACCCACCGGCGACCCACCCGGCGAGCCACCCAAAATTTTCGGCGCCTGCGGCGGGTTTATTTTGCATTCGCTCCAGGTGGATAACTTGCGATCCACCCGCGACCCAAACCGCGCCCGTGACCCACCCGCGACCCACCGCGACCCACCCGCGACCCACCCGCGACCCACCCCGCGACCCACCCAAATTTTCGGCGCCTGCGGCGGGCTGTTTTTGAATTCTTCCCAGGTGGAGGTGGGGAGCCCGCGACCCACCCGCGACCCAAACTACGTTCCCTGAACACGCCAAAACTTCGGCGCCTGCGGCGGGTTTCTTTTGCATTCGTTCCAGGTGGAGAACCTGCAACCCAGACCGCGCTCAGTGTACACATCCAAATGTTCGGCGCCTGCGGCGGGCTGTTTTTGAATTCCTTCCAGGTCGAGGTGGAGAGCCCGCGACCCACCCGCGACCCAAACTACGTCCACTGAACACGCCAAAACTTCGGCGCCTGCGGCGGGTTTTTTTTGCATTCGTCCCGGGTGGCCCACCAGGGATCCCCCCCCGCGCTGAATTTGTCAGAGCACGCAGAAATCGACGCAATCGGCGCCTGAGGAGGAGGAGGAGGAGGAGGAGGAGGAGGAGGAGATCGCCATCGACAGGGAAGGTGAGGCGAGGCCCACGAGGTCCGCCGGCTTGACGCCCGCGTCGCCCGCGCCAGCCCCCGCACTCTTATCCACAATTGCGGGGTGCTACGGTCAAGTAGCGAGCGCACGTTGAATACAACAGCGTTGCAACCAGTATCTGAATTTGAATACCGCACTTGTTCGCAATGACTTGTTAACATGACATACGCAATGCGCACACCTACGGAGCATTGCAACATATAGGAGAGCACACAACATCAGCATACACAACACACGGTAGTCCATCTCATAGAGACATCCTGCGTAATGATCATGCTCAACTTTCTTATAAACATGTGCAGTCCAGAAGATGCCCTCGCAGCGGGAAACCACGGCGAACCAACACAGACACCAGACGTGTATGGCAGATCTAGAGCCGAAGGAGAGACATGCGTCTTACACACATGTATGCATGGATAAAGATTGTGCGTGGGTAGCAGTTCAAAGCAAACACAGAGATGAGGTTTGCGCTGTGCGCAGTTATAGAATACTCCATGCTGGCCTTACACACGGGAAAGACTTCGCACGCTTTCGCAGCACCTCTCAGGTGGGGATCGCTGTATTGAAAGTGTTGGTGCTATGAATACATGGCCACGAATGATTGTCTTACGACTCACAGTGGTAGTGCTTGTATTTCCATAGGTACGGTTACCGCGGCTCGTTCTGCTTCCCCAGCTTTGTGATGTCATATCCAAACCATTATTTCCACACGTCGTACTACAATCACGGCTACTGCATAGTACGATTGTTGGTCATGTTGGTGGGGTGTTCGCGCGAGAGGTAGTGCGGTCATTGCCGTTATCATTACTAGTGTTTCAGCTGGAAATGACATGGGTGGAATTTGTTCTGCGTATACTCGGCTACGTCTTTATGCGTGCACCACGGCTATGTGAGCTTCACCCATGCAAGGAGCACCATATTGTTGCGGCTGTCTGATCCACTTCTGCGACTCTTAGTGTATTTAACGCTACGCATTATGTTCTCACTAGCGCTTCGCTCCCATTGATGTTGGATTGTTGGCTTGTGAGGGCAAGAACGGACTACAGGTTCGACTAACGCTTTTTACATTTTTTTGATGAACTAGTTGCTGTTATTTCGAGGTCTTCGAAGCCGGCTAATGATACTGCTTCGGCTTTTGGTATGCGAGTGGTTGGTCAGAGTCGTCGTCTTTGGGTTTTTCAGGCGCTGCCTTGATCATCAACTGCTCCGCTGTTTCTTGCGCACTCCTTCCTCACGTCCGCCTCCCCCCCCAGCCCCCCCTTGGACCCTTCTCCCTTTCGCTCTCTTCTCCTTCTCTCCTGGTCCTCACGCCCCTCTTCCTGCCCCACCTCTTCGGATGCCCCCGTCCGCCTTCTCTTCCCCGTGCTGGCCAGGCACCGAGGAGGTCTTGGGGCTCCGTCACCGCACAGGGGAGCCGTGGGGCTTGGTATCGCTCGGACGTGTGCATTTTTCCTCTGGCGAGGACCATCGAGGAGCATCCTTGTTCATTTCGCGAAAAAAAAACACGCACGAAACCGAAAAAAGCACAGCAAATGGACGTCCGAGCGATAGCCAGGGGGGTCCAAGCGCACCCAGGCCTCCGACGTCGTGGCTGTTCTCCGCAGCGTGGCTCCCCAGAAAGTCTCGATCCCTTCCCGAGAGCCGACCTTTCATCGCGCGAGCTGCTTTCGGACGGTCCTGGGGTCCAGCAAGGGCCTTCAGAGGCCGAACGCACGCACAGCAACTACAGACAATAATGTACCGGCCTGTCGTCAATTTGAGGCCGTCCCCTGCGAGGCTTGCTCTTGCTGGTGCTGCCTGTGTGTTCCCGCGGCCAGAACCTCGGCCGCGCTCGCAGGACAACCTTGCGGGGGGCTGGCTCTCTCGGCGGCGCGTCCGGCGAGGCTCGCGGCGTGCATCCTTGCTGTCCGCCCCCCCCCTCCCAAACTGAAACAATTTCCTGGACGACCAGAGGGCGCCGGGGGCCCAGCAGCACCACGCCGACAGGGCCGGACGGTGGCGGCCGGGCGCCGCCCTCGCGGGGGAGCGAGGGGCGTGCAAGGTCAAGGCGCGGGAGAGCCTCGAGGCGGGGAACCTGGACGTGCCGGAGTCCGAGCGGCCCGTGCCGATCACGGCGAGGTGCTCCTTTCACCACCCACCAAACCACCCCAACCCAACCCGAAGGCTCAGATTTACCCTCGATTTCTAGTGGGGGGGGGGTCCGGGAACATCGAAAGAACACATATGGAGCCCATACCCCCCCCAACCCGAAATTCGGGTCTTCGGGTTGGGTTGGGGTGGTCTGGTAGGCAGTCATCCTTGCTGTTCTCTCTCGCGCCAGATAGAGGTGGAGACTGCTCCTCCTGCCGAGGAAGAGGCAACGGCGTAGGCAGAACCTGTCGGCGCTCCCGTGCGGATTTCTTGGATACCGGCGCCCGGGCGCCCCCGGCGGCGCCTCCAGCGCCGCTCCTGGCGCGCTCCGCGCGCCAGGGAGGGGGGCCCAGCGCAGATCCAAGAAATTCGCGCGGACCTCCGAATGTTTCTGTTTATGTGGTTTTTTGTTCCTCTATCCTCCCCCCTCGACATCCTTGCGTCATGAGGACGTCGCGCCTGGGAGGTTTCGGCAGGTTTCCGCCTCCGGGGGCCCTGGCCTGGCCGTGGGACCTTCAAAATCTCGCCAGGAGGGAAGGCTTGCTCTCTGGAAGGTCTTCAGACTTCCAGGAAGCCAGTGATCGCGCTCTGTTTTGGTCAAGACTCAAGTTGGTTAGCTCCTCGTCCTGCTTAATTCAAGCACCAGCGACATCGACGACGTCGGCGTCTTCTGCTCGACATGTTTTGGGGCGTTTCTGGAGTCTCTCTGCTCCGAAACAAAGCATTGGCCAGGATTGATCACGGGATGTGTCCAGGGGTTGATTTCGAAAGGATTTTGAGCGAAAAGGGTGTTCTCGGATTCCTGGAGCTCTTGAAAATGAGCGTAATCACTGCAGGGCCCACCTCTTGTGCAGCTGTGTGCAGAGCGGGGCGCGTTCCTGTGCGGCACGCAGCGGAAGTGATGGCATTCTGGGTTTTGCGGGTCAGGGATCTCGGGGCAGCGCAGAGAAAACGAGGACGCAACAACGCTGACATCCTCGCGTCGTGAAAGAACAGGACCGAAAGGAATTTAGCTATTTTCGATTTGCGGGGGCCCTTTCCGGGCCCAGCGACCGTCAAGAAACGATTGGGGACCAGAGCTTAGGGATTTAGGGGAGCCGCGCTGTGAAATAATCACGACGTCGGATGTTTGAAGGAGCACACGAAGGCTTTTTTAGAACAGTGAAGCCATTTTCGAAACTCTACTGGTTGGGAAAACCCTGGCCCCACTGTCCCCTCGGGCTTCACAACGCCCATCCCATCCTAGCGGGGGGGGGACGCTCGGACAGCCAACCTACCCAGTAGGAGATTGGGGATTGTTCTGACGATGACACGAGATGAGCTGTCGTCCCAGCGCTCTTCGGTCAGCCCAGCAAGGGGGAGGGCAACGTCATTGGGCGCTCCCAACAACGGCATAGAACAAATGAACAAATGGTACGATGCCCACCAGCCAACGTTGTCCAAAACCGACAGCGGCCGACAGCGGCCGTTGGGCTGGCGACGTTCTGCCTCAACTGGACTGCGTCCGCGGCGGCACCGGCAGCGAGACCTGTTCTCGAGGGAAGAAGACGTTGCGGGCTTTCGTCGATGCCGATCTTGGTGATGTTCCACGTCGGCCGTCCCCGATTCGCGAGGATGCTCCACGAATTGACGCTGACCAAGATCGACGGTGGCCGAGATCGACACGACGCTTCCACGTTTAGTCGGCAGTCGTCGGTCCCGTACTTCGGCGCTTTAGGGCCGCCTTGGAGGTTTCTGGGGCGTCTTGGGGGCCCCTTGGGCTGTCTTGGGGACCTCTTCGGCCGTCTTGCGAGCCTCTTGAGATCCTCCTCGGCCGTTTAGGAGCGATCTTGAAGATACTCGCCCGTCTTGGAGCGTCGGAAGAACGAAAAAGCGAGAAAGCTCAAATCATCGAAAAACATAAGACAATCAGGGACTCGGGCCTCCTGGAAGTCCTCTTGGAGCCTACTTGGGGCGTCTTAGGGGCCTCTTGGGCCGTCTGGAGGACATCGTGGGCCGTCTTGGGGCCATCTTGGCCGCGTCTCGGGACCGTCTTGGAGGTCATCTTGGGTCATCTTGGCCACCTTGGAAGCATCTTGGAAACATTTTGGAGGCCATCGTGGCCGTCTTGTAGGACATCTTGGAACCATTTCGGGTGGAATACCCTTGCCTCCCACCTTTTCTGGGTGACTGGTCTTCTGCCCATCCCGCCACCGTGCGTGCGTTGTGGGCCAGAGGCCAGGATGTTCGTTGGAATGTCGCGGGATGCCTCTCGGCGGCCTCGTGGAGGCATTTTTGACGCCTCTTGGGGGCCGTGTTTGAGACCTCTGGGGCGTTTCGGGGGCCTCTGGGGGCATCTTGGAACGGAAGGCTCGAATTGTCGGTTCGTGTTCCCCCTCTTGGGCTCCCTTGGGGCCGTTTTGGGCCGTCTTGGACGCCCGGACGTCTTGGGCGCTGTTTCGGCAGACTGGAGCACATCTTGGGCGTCGTGGGCCGATCGTTCAGCGATCGGGGCACTCGTGGCCCGTCTTGGGGCCCTTTTAGGCCCGAAGAAGTCATGCGACAAGCCCGGGAAGCCACGCGACAAGCCCGGGGAGATCTAGGAATTCGGGGTCTGGTGCCTTGAAGTAATCTTCAGGACTTGAGGACTGAGGCTCCAGATATTTGAGCAAGGGACCTGAGAACACTCCCACTCGTGCCTCAAGGGCACGCTGGCGGAAATCATTATCAAACGTGGTGCCCCTGTTGGAGAATGCGCGCGCGAGGCCTGCAAACATATCGGCGCTGCGTGCTTGGCCGTGGCAGCCTGTATAGCGGCCCCGTGTAGATGGGTCCGTCCACCATAATACAAGTTTGCCGTTCTCATCGTTGGCAGGCAAACCGCTCTGGGCCGAGCAGGGTCGACGAATTTCACCTCTGCGTCTTCGGTGGCAAGTTTAGTGAGTCGGTTCGGTCCGAGGCGCGGGCCTCGCACGAGGGTCGCCGCTATGCTGCTATGCTGATATACGCTGCGGACGGCACCCCTTTGCAATCAATCACGTGCGTCCCGTTCAATACGGAGACGCAGCGCCCGAGAAAAGGCGAGGGCACCAGCTGATGCAGAGGCCGATTGAGGCGATCAGCGTAGGCGCCACCGCATCATGGATGGTAGTGCTGCGCCACGTAGCCCCCTGCGCAAATCTGTGAATGACCGGCTCAGTCTGTGAACGAACACGCTATTGTGTCGAATGACTTGCGAGGATGAGTCCGGCAGGGGTGGCCTCGCACCCAGAGGCCGCCACAGGCTGTCCCTGTCGAGGGCCCCTCTTGCCCCTGGCATACCACCCTGCGCCGCCTCATCCCTTTCCCATTCAAAGGAAGAGGAGGAGGAGGAGCAGTAAGCAGACGGAGGATGATGATGATGAGGAGGAGGAGGAGGAGGGGGAGGAGGTGGAGAAGGATAATGAAGCGGAACGTTCCAGCCTAGGGGCAGCAAGTCGGATGGATCCGACAGCGATGTTGAATGGCATTTCGTTTCCGGAGTGAGCGGCTTTGACGTTCTCTCCATACGGTACAGGATACATACCGGAACGCTCCAGCCGAGTCGCTCAAGTTCGACCAATGCAACGAGGATAAGAACGAAGAGCGAGGAGGAGGAGGAGGAGGAAGAGGCAGACGGAGGGGGAGGAGGAGGAGGAGGAGGAGGAGGAGGAGGAGGAGGAGGAGGAGGAGGAGGAGGAAGAGGTTGGAGAAAGAGGAGGTAGCAGACCGAGCCCGAAGAGGAGGAGGAGGGCGACCCGCAGGGAATGGATGGCCACGGCGGAGGCCCAGGACGCCCCTGCCCCGCCCGCGCCGCCACCCAGCGCCGGCCGCCAGCCCAGGAGGGAGAGAGCCCAGACCTCCGACGGCCCAGAATCTGTTTCGCCCCAGACCTCCTCGCGCTGTCACAGAAATAATTATCGCGTCGCGAGGTGTTTCGCCATTTTCGGCCCCCATGGTGGCCCCTATACAGGGTCCCGGGAGCCTCAAGAAAAACGACTCGGGATGGAAGCCGGTCCCGGGGAAGGGGTCCAGACCTCTGGTGGTCGACGTTGTGAGAAAATCACGACGTCGGCTTTGTGCATTTTGGCCGTAGGCGGTTTATGAGTACGCATGACTAAATTGTAACATACTCACACAACATAGTTAGCGCCGAGTTCTCACATACTTGCATAGCATAGTTAGCGCCACCTTACCCTGCGGTTCGCAAGTATCGATATGAATAACCTCTAGGAGCTATATGTTTTCATAACTTCTGACAAGTTTCGGGCGAAGAGAATGATGCATATGCACCGATCCTGGCAAGGCCCATCCTTGACCCAGGATCGGTGCATATGCTTTCCTGGCCACGGTAGGAGGGCGAATGCACCGATCCTGGGCTCAGGACGGGCCTGGCCAGAATCGGGGTGTATGTGCATAGTTCTCTTTCCTCTCAAGTTTTCATACCTTTGCATACGGTTTCGTAGCGGTGGTCGACATTGCGACAAAAAGTCACGACGTCGGGGGCCCGCAGGACGTCGCAGCGCGGCGGCGGCAGCCCGCGCGCGCACAATCCGGGCGGGCCGGGAGGCGGCCGGCGCGACGTGTGCGGAGCCTCAGAGACGGGGGTCGGTGTAAACGGGGGTCGGCCAGACCTCCTCTTCCTCCCTCCTCCCTCCTCCTCGATCCTCTCCTCCTCCTCCCTCCTCCTCGAACCTCCTCCTCCTCCCTCCTCCTCCCCCCTCCTCCTCCTCCTCCTCCTCCTCCTCCTCCTCCTCCTCCTCCTCCTCCTCTTTCTTCCTGCAGGATCCTGCGAAGACCCCCTCTGGCTGACCTGGGTTAGCGAGCCGCTGGTGGCCGCGAGGCGGCCGCGCAGATTGGCTGACCCGGGTTTGCGAAGACCTGCGTTGCCGTTTTTTTTCTTTCCTGTATTGCAGTGTTTTGGTTTCTTGCTGACCCGGGTCTTGCTTGACCCGGGTCAGAAGATCCCCGAAGTGTCCTAGCGGCAAGAGGGGGTGGCAGAGGGGGGCGAGGCGGCCGTGGGGGGGGGGGAATAAAGGTTGAGCGCTCACACGGCGGCAGCCGCCACGGGGCTGCCGGGGCGGCCAGCCGGGGCACCCCTGGGTCAAGTCGTGCATGTCCCTCCACAGGAGGAATATTCCAAGATAGTCAAAGCATAGCCTGGGGACGGTGTTTCGACGATGTTTGATGGTTTATTTGCATATTTGGGCCGTCTTTCACTTCTCTTCCAGAATCCGCCTGTAGGGGGAGGAGGGGGAGGAGGAGGAGGAGGAGGAGGAGGAGGAGGAGGAGGAGGAGGAGGAGGAGGAGGAGGAGGAGAGGAGGAGGAGGAGGAGGAGGAGGAGGAGGAGGAGGAGGAGGAGGAGGAGGAGGAGGAGGAGGAGGAGGAGGAGTGAGGAGGAGGGAGGGGGGAGGAGGAGGAGGAGGAGGAGGTGGAGGAGGAGGAGGGGGAGGAGGAGGAGGAGGGGGAGGAGGGGGAGGAGGAGGAGGAGGGGGAGGAGGGGGAGGAGGAGGAGGAGGAAGAGGAGGAGGGGGAGGGGAAGGAGGAGGAGCTGGCCCGATCTGACCTCTGGGAGCTGGCGCGGGGCGGCGTCGGGGCCACGCCCGGCCCAGAAGACAGGCAGGACAGAGCCCAGCCGCCCGGCGGCTTTTTCTTGCCGCCGCGCCGTCCTCCTCGGTCTTCGATCGATCCTCGATCCTCCATCCCCGATCCTCGAACCTGGATCCCTGGTCCTCGATCCTCCGATCCTCCACCCTCGCTCCTCGATGGGTCCTCGAGCCTCGAGCCGTTTCGGCCTTTCCGGGGGCCGTCTCCAGGCCCCAGGACAATCAAAGAATGAAGCATTGCTCCCCGGAGAGCCAAAAAAATGTATTCACCATCAAGTCATCAAAAGCTGCTCCCAAGCGAGTCAAAAAATCAAAGAACCACAGAATGGGGCGAGAACGAGCAAGAACTGTTCCCAGGAGAAGGAGTCCTGAGCTCCGGTGCCGCGAGTCGGCACATAATCACATCGGAGGTGGTTCTCGTACAGTGCCGGCTTCCCGAGGCCGCGTCAGGGTCCGGGGGCTGTCAAGCCACGATCTGGGGGCGAAAACACAGCCACCGGGAAGGCATCGAGATGTCGGGGTGCTATGCGCCGATGGAGTCATTGTAGCGGATCCTCGGGACTCAGATGTGCCCCCCATGGGGCACACGAGCCGCGTCCACGATGCTCAAGCATGCAAGTTTCCCAATCTCCAGAATATGATGCCCTCGCCATTCGTTATGCGCCTCATTCTCGTCATTCGTGTGATGCCCTCGCCTCCTTCCTTCTCGCCCTGGTCCCTGGCGTCCCTGGCTCACTCGCCCAGACATCGATTTTGAGCGCGTCCAGATGTGGGGGATGTCTCGAGCGGTTCGCTTAATTACTGCAGGAGCCGTGCTTATTTTCAGAGCCCCGTGATCATCGCGGTTGGCAGGCACGTCCTCTAGGCACCCCAGGGGGGAGCCGCCATAGGGGCACATCACGAGCCCATTCGCGTCCATAGGAAGTGAGGATCTCTCGAGCGAGGCGCTTGCGTTAGGAGGTCGACGCGCCTCTGTTCCGGGCCGCGTGATCGCCGCGATATACAGAAGGCATGGCAAATGGGAGGCCCAATGGGGGAACCGCCAGGGGGTAGATCACCGGCGAGTTCGCTTCTCGATTGCGGGATGTGCCGAGCGGTTCGCGTGTGTCTTCGGGGTCGACGTCGGCCACGCGCAGAGGGGGGTAGGGGGAGGGGGGAAGACTTCTTAGAAGCACCCCTGCTTCTGAGAAGGCGCGGGCCTGCTGCATACATAAAAGGCTGGCGCCTTCTAAGAAGCAGCTCCCCTTCTAAGAAGCCTTCCCCCTTCCCCATAACCCCCTCTGCGCGCCGCCAACGTCGTGTCTCTTGTCAGGGCCTTGTGTCATGAGGTTCCGATCCGCTTCAGCCTTGATCACCAGAATGAATTTCGAGCACTTCTCTGGGTGCTCGACATTATTTCTGGGATGTGGTCATTACTCCAGATTTCGTAATAAAAGGGGGGGTCTCATTTCGGGGGGGGGTCTCTTCCAGGCTATCTTGGAGGGCCTGGGGGGGGTCTGGGGACGGTGTTTTGGAGGGTTCTCCCACGGGGGAGGTCTGAAATGGCTTGTCTTGGAGGGTCCAGACCCCCTCCCTTGGATTACGAAATCTGGAGTAAGTAGGATGGGGACAACAGAAGCCTCGTGACCATCGCCGTGCAGCAGGCGGGGCCAGCCGCCAGGGGGTCATCGCAGGCCCGTGCACGCTCGGCTTGCGGAGAGGTCTCGGCCCGCCCAGGTCTCTCGGCGCCGATGCGTTCCAACAGATCCCAAAACATCCCAAAATGTTCAAAAATGGTGAAAAAATCGTCCCCATACTGTTGTTTGACTGTTTTTGAAGATTCCCCCCCTGAAGAGGGACAGGCCCGACTTCAGCCTTGTGCGGAGGTGCGCGCGAAGTGTGGCTGGGCGCGTGGAGCGCCACGGCGTCGCGATTCCTCCGTGCTCGGCCCCGCAGACGCGTTCGTGGCAGAGGAGCTCGCCAGAAGAGGCTGCACAACCTGGGGACAGCAGCGTCGAACCGCGTGCAGAGGACAGGCCAACACGACGTGCTCGGAGTGCCGTCCCTCGAGACAGGGGCCAAGAGCGTCTGGGGGCTGCCCCCAAAGAGCCGAAGGGCCGGCACGCCGCTCCTTGGGGCCCGACGCCCGAGCGCGAGAGTGCTTCCCGAGGCTGGCGCACACGACTGCGTCAGGCAACACTCGCCAGGCGTCGAGGGCCCGACGTCGGCTTCGGCGTCGATCTGCCTCGGCCCGCAGCGACAAAAGGGGGCCGTCGAGGCCGAAGGCTGCGGCGGGCTGCGCGGGAGCGCACTGCGCTGAGAGACGGAAGGATCGGGCGAAGGGAACTATGCACATGCACCGATCCTGGCAAGGCCCATCCCTGACCCAGGATCGGTGCACATACCTTCCTAGCCAGGGTAGGAGGGCGTATGCACCGATCCTGAGCTCAGGATGGGCCTGGCCAGAATCGGTGCATGTGCATAGTTCTTTTTCCTTTAAAGGAGAAGCGGCCGCGGGGGGAGGCAGAGAGAGAGAGAGAGGGAGACGGGCCCGCGCACACCGAGCGGCATTCCCGGGTGGCGCTGGAGGCCTCGGGCTCGCGCGAGGAGGCGGGCGAAGGGGGTGTGTCCCGGTCTGGGGACCTTCTCATCGAACACGGAGCACGAGGAAGAGGATCAAGGATGGGGGCCCGAGATTCGAGGCTGTGGCACTCTGTTGTTGCTTCGGGCGGCTTGCGGACGGAACCCGTCGTCGTCGTCCACGTGGTTTCCCAGCCCCGATCTTCGATGTTCGATGCTCGGTTCTCGGTCAAAGTTGCTCGACGACCATGGGCCGCTTTAGCTGGAGATAGTAGGGTGCCACCTGAGAGGTGTCGGCGAATTGTTTCTGGGAGGGGGGTCAGGGAATTTGGGCCCCTCTGATGCATGACATGTTTCCCCACGAATCGGGGACGCGTAAGACCCGGGTTTGCCAGGACTCGGGTTCGCCATCGTTTTTTGACGATCGCGACTCGGATTTTGACGAGGAGGAGTTTTGTGGGATGTCTGCAGCGGGAGGCCTCGTCAAAATGCAGGCTCGGCCTCGTCGTTTTTATTGACGACCTCGTCGGGGATTTCCGAGTCCCCCGTACCCGGGTCTTACGTCTCCCCGAACGAAGGGGGGAGCTAACGTGATGGGTGCCCGTTGCGTACGGAAGCGAGGGCCATGTTTATAAAGTAGTTGCTGTGCCCGTTTTCTCTTGTCGGGGTCCCCAGGGGGAGGCGCCCGCGCCGCCGTGGCCTGGACGCGGATTGAAAAGCTGGCCCGAGCGCGCACCCGACACCTCCTCCTCCTCCTCCTCCTCCTCCTCCTCCTCCTCCTCCGCCCTCCTCCTCCTCCTACTCGATCTCCTACTCGATCTCCTACTCGATCTCCTACTCGATTGGCAACCCTATTCTACAATCGAGTAGGAGATCGATTGTAGAATAGGGTTGCCAAAAATCTGTCGTTGGTCGAGTCTACCAGGACTCGCGCCACACCCTCCTCATGTTTATCGGGAGCGGAAGAGAGGGGGGTGATGGCTAGGGGGGGGTGGATTTCATGGCGCGGGCCATGACTTCTTATTTCATTACGTCCCAGGCCACCCCCGTTTGGCCGCGCACATGCCGCCGGTCATGATTTGCACCCCCCCCTCTTGGACACCCCCCTCTTGGCCGCTCCCGAGATTAAGCAGCTTTCCATATTTTTTTACACGTTCACCGAGGAGCCCATTCCTCGATACATAGCCGCCTCTGGCGCCGGGAAGCGCCGGGAAAATCAGCTACGTGAGCTGATTCTCAAACCCCCCCTTTGCTATCCCCCCCTTTCGCCCGACCCGAGTTAAGCAGCTCTCCATATTTTTTTACACGTTCACTCTGCAGTCGGTCTTCTGCTCGTGTCTCGGGCGTCCCGAGAAGGTCGATCGCGCCGGTCGTGCTCCCGCCAGTCTCGGCCTCCGAGGGGGCGAAACAGATGGTCCGGGCCACCGTTGGCGTAAGCAATGCCCAACAGGCATAATGGGACAACGCTGCTGTGTTCGTCGGGGGTGGATAGACCTCCTACTCCAGATTTCGTAATAAAAGGGAGGGGGTCTGCACCCTCCAAGACAAGCCAATTCAGACCTCCCCCGTGGGAGAACCCTCCAAAACACCGTCCCCAGACCCCCCCAGGCCCTCCAAGATAGCCTGGAAGAGACCCCCCCCGAGATGAGACCCCTCTCCCTTTATTACGACATCTGGAGTACCCTGACACGTCGATTAGTGAATTGTCCGTTTTCGGTTCTCGAGAGGGCGCCGCGGCCGTCATCTTCCAGGCTTGCGCCCGCCAGGTTTCGGCCTGAGGTCGCTTTCACTAAGCCACGTTTTGCTAAAAAGGGGTTCTGTCCATCCCCGAGTTCGGAACTCCCGCGCCCCCCCCAAACTTCCATGCGAGCACGGGGCTGCCTGGGCGGAGGAGGAGTCTCGGGTGTTTCTGATGCCGACGCCAGCACCCCGACAACGGCCGCGAGCTCAGCATGGAAACGGGGGGTCTGAGGGCGGCACCGTCGAAGCAACGTTTGTGGATGTCAGGAGGGGAAGAACACACACACACACATACACACAGACACAACTCATCCTCGATTCCTCCGAACATATGGGCAAGTATGGGAAGTGGGGGGGAAGACGAACACCAAGAACATATCAGAAGAGATGGGGAAAATCTGGTCTCTTGTGTGTCTTCATTTGTGTGTCCCAGGGCCCCTTCAGGATGGGCGTGCCCACTGGGAGCTTTCTTGGAGCTCTTTTGGGGGCGTCTTGAGAGACCTGGAGGGCCTCTTGGGGGCTGTCGCAGCGCCAGTAAAGAGGAACGTATTTACGTTTAGTCCTCCCTTCTGGGCCATTAAAATAGCATATTGTGACGTGTGTGCCCACTGCCTCGCGGGCCCAGGCCCTCGGCCCGCGACCCCGTGGGCGCGTGGCTTTTCTTGCCGCGGGCGCCTGCCGCGCGGGGCGCGGCCCTGCGGCGGAGGGCGTCCGAGGTCGAGCAGGGGCGGGGCGTCCCGGCCCGCCGGGGAGCCCTGCCGAGCAGTGCTCTAAGATCGGAGGGCACCAACTATACACCAACACCGATCCTGGCCCAGGATCACCCTGGGCCCAGGATCGGTGTATATGCCTTCTTGCGCAAGGCAGGAGGGCGTGTACGCCGATCCTAGGCCCAGGGTGATCCTGGGCCAGGATCGGTGTTGGTGCATAGTTGGTGCCTTCCTAAATAAGAGCCTGGTGTGGTTCCCACGAGATGTTCTCAGAGCCTTTCTGGCTGGGGCTGTCTCGTTTTAGCACACAAGGCGCAAGTTCTAAGAACCTTGTGTTTGTTCTTAGAAGTTTTTGGGGGGTTCTAAGCACATTTCGTGGTTCTCAGGAGATTTTTTGGGTTTTTGTTCTTAGACGTTTTTTTGGGGGGTTCTAAGCACATTTCGTGGTAGGACTGCAGGAATGCCGGGACGGTCGGTCCCTGCTCAACCACGGGCTCGCGCCCCCCAGAGTCCGGGCCGCGTGAGGGCGTGAGGGCGTCTCGCCGTTCGCGGGGCAGGAGGCGGACGAGGACAACTACGACGTCGATCGGGCGACGAAATCTCTACATATCCACTGCTCCCTGACCATGCCCATCTTGAACCCAGGAGCTGTGTATGCGCCCTCCTGGCCAAGCCAGGAGGGCGTGGCGTATACACCGCTGCGGGGTTGAGGATGGGCCTGGCCAGGGAGCAGTGGATATGTATAGATTTCGTCGCCCTAGTCGACGTATCGACGACGGAGACAGCAACGACGACGACGTATCGACGGGTCGACGACGTCATGTCGACGACGACGTGTCGACGATGACGTGTCGACGACCACGACGACGACGTGTCGACAACGACGACGACGACGTGTCGACGGCGGCGGCCTGCTTAGCTCTTCTCCCAGAGTTGGCTTTGCCGAAGGAAGCAAATCATGGGAGCCTGGTATACCCTTTTAGTTCCGTCTTTAGGGTCGATTCGCGTCGATTGGCGTCTGGGAGTCGATGAAATAACGCCGACTCAGCGTGGGTTAGCGTCGATAAACGTGGATTTAGCGCCGATTAGCGCCGACTACGCCGATTAGCGTCGATCCGCCAGAGCCGACAAGATGGCACGGGAGGCTCCCATGAGTTGCCACCGAAGGCGACGACGCGTCGAAGACGACGGCAGCGACGGCGGCCTGCTTCGCTCTTTTTCCAAATTTGGCGCTGCTGGAAGGTACCTTACTATGTGTAAAGAGCTGGTCTGTGCCAGGCGCGGTTGGCCCTGGCCGTCCTTGAGGTTCCTCTGTTTTGTTTTCTCGGAAGGTCCCTGGGTGTCCCGATCTTGTTTCTTTACGAGGGCCTTGGGTTCCCCAGTCTTGCTCCTTGCCTTCCTTCCTCGGGTTTCCCGGTCTTGTTCCTCAGGTTGCCCGGTCTTGTTCCTCACTTTGGTTTCTCGGGTTCCCCGGTCTTGTTTTTTGCTTGGGCTCCTCGGTTTCTCCAGTCTCGTTCCTCGGGTTCCCCAGGTTCCCCAGCCTTGTTCCCTGTTTGGGTTGCTCGGGTTCTTTTGCCATTGCCAAGCAATGCCAATCAGCGCAAGCTATGCCAATCCCTGCAAAGCCAGACCAACCAGTACCAATCAACGCCAAGCAATGGCAAGCAATGCAAAGCAATACCCAGCAATGCCAAGCACCGCCAGGCAACACGCCCGTGCAACGGGAGACATTTCCCTAATTTGAGTCCGGCAGGGTTCATCCTTGTTTTTTTGGTAGAGCGGGGGCCCTCGGCCTCCCATTTCGTCCCCCCAGGCCTCCGAGAGGTCCCGAGGGCACTGCGGAAACTAGCGGAGGCCTCCGAGGGGCTTCCTCAGGGGCCACGTTCGAGGGGGGGGGATCGGCTCAGGAAAGGATGCATCGACCCCCAATCGCCCACCCATCGCCGATAGGGGCTCGATAGCCCACAGCGCCCGGGAGTATGCGAAATCGGCGATCGGGGGCCAACAGTCGAGTTCGATTCGCAGGTCGACCCTGCCAAATCTCAGAGCGTGAATTACCTACCCCGCTTTCGCGTCCAGGCAAAACCAAGCCATACCACGCGCCTCCTCGTCAAGCGGCCTGATCAGTACAGGCTGCAATTTGGCATATCGCTTGGTATCTCTTGGAAGCGAGGGTGGTCAAAAGCGAGGGAGGTTTGTTTTCCCCCTAAAATCAAGGGCCTCCCTTGCGTCCTGTGCTGCGCGGCCCATGCTTTCTGCAGATTCCCGTGGCGCTGTGGCCCCCGGAAGGGTGTGCTGTCGCCTCTCCGATGAAGCCCGGCGGCACCGCCGATCTATCGGCGATACATCTCCAGGCCTCCTGGCGGAAAAGAGGGGGGTGATGACTAGGGGGGGTGGATATCATGGCGGGGGCCATGATATTTCCCCAGATTTCATGGCGCCTCTTCTTGTTTCATTACGTTCCTGGCCCCCCCGCTGGGTCGCGCACATGCCGCCGGTCATGATTTGCACCCCCCCCTCTTGGACACCCCCCTCTTTGCCGCTCCCGAATCTCCAGGCCTCCTGGAGGGGGTCGTAGCGGATGGGGCCAGAGGATCGCGCCGCATCGCCGATGCATGCCCGATGCGGCTGGATGTGCAGCCCGATGTGCTTCACGTCGACGACGCCGATCCCTCGCCCACGTCGCCGATGCATCGCCGATGCATCGGGGATGTATCACCGATATATCCGCGATGCGGCGCGATCCTCCGACCCCATCCACTCGGACCCATGTAGGAGGCATCTAGTATCGCCGATCCCAGGCTGAGGTGTCCCTGCCGCGAGCTGCCCCCCCGATCCGTTGTGACCCCCCACCGCATCCCCCGGGGCCTCCGCAGCCTTCAAGTCTACATGCCGCACCGTCCAAGACACGCCTTCAGTACGCCGAACAGAGATCAGAACTAACCCGGATGGTTTCTAGGCCGCCCACGTGGCCTCAAAGACGCCCTATACACGGTCACGGTCCCCCCACCTCCGAGGACTGCCGAGAAGCGCGCGGGAGACCCTCGAGGGACTTCTGGGCACGTCCAGGGCTCTCGAGACACGTCCGACGGGGATCGCGTCGATTCTTTACCAGCCTGGAACATATCCCAATCCTTCTGTTTGACATCACCTCACCTCGATGCCGATCTCAAGGATCCCCTCAGTTTTTTTGAGGGCCTATCCCCAAGATTGTCCTCGCTTTTTGCTCGCCCATCTCAGGGATAGGGATACGTTCGAGGCTGGTTTCGGTTCGATTCGATGCGATGCCTCGAACTTTGCTTCGGGGCGGGCTCCGCCGCGCACCCGCTCGTCAACGGCACCGTAACGGGTACTTACTAACGGGTACTTTGCAATTTTGCAGAAAGTTGCCACTTTAGGGCCTTTTTCTTGCATTGCAGCTTTGCCCGCATCGGGAAGGGTTGGGTTCGCTGGGTCACTGGCCAAAGTACCCGTTTGTGGAGTCCCCGTTTGAGGGGCGCTGAGCTCGGACTTGCTCTTCGGCACGCGCGCAGCCGCTCCGGCGGCCTGCGTGTGCCTCCCTCCCCCCCTTGGCGTCCCCTCCGCCTCCTCCTCCTCCTCCTCCTCCTCCTCCTCCGCCTCCTCCTCCCCCTCCTTAACCATTATTCCCCCTCCTCCTCCTCCTCACCTCCTCCCCCCCCCCTCCCGCCTCCTCTCCCCTCCTCCTCCTCCTCCTCCTCCTCCTCCTCCTCCTCCTCCTCCTCCTCCTCCTCCTCCTCCCGGGCCCTCAAGTGGCCGCATTATCGCAAGGGGGCCAAGGACCTCCGGCTGGAGCGCCCACGAGGGGTGCCAAGCGAGATCCGCGTGCACCTCCGTGACGTCTGCACCCCCAGCGCCGTGGCCCAGGACGAGGGCGGTGGGAGGGGGGCCGGGCTTCGTGGAGCCGCGCCGTCGGCGGGCCAAGGGCCTCGAGTTACGGTGCTGAGGGCTTTCGGCCTGGAAGAGGACGAGCTTCCAGCCATCAGGGCCCTAGGAGCACGCCTCCTCCAGCGCGACGCCGACGAGGTGGAGTTTGGTTTTGAGGAGGCGGCCGAATTCTCGGACGCCTCCGACGATGGGCTCTGATAGCCCCGCCCGGACTGGCTTTAGGCCGCTTGCTCACCTCACCTCACCTCACCATCACCTCTTCCCCTAATCCCGCATCTCTCCTCTCAACTCCTCATCCACCCCCTCCTCTCAATCCCCCACCCTTCCCGCCTCCTCCTCCTCCCCCCCGCCTCCTCCTCCTCCTGCTCCTCCTCCTCCCCCTCCTCCTCCTCCCTCCTGCTCCTCCTCCTCCCTCCTCCTCCTCCTGTGCAAAGATTTGTCCAACGGATTCTTTTCAAGGATTTCGCAGATTTCTGGCGGAACCCGCCGTGAGGTGAAGGGGGGGGGGGGGGGCGAGCTCCCCTCCTCCATCCCCCGATCTCGCCCGCGATCGCGAGGAATGATGTAAAACAGGCTCCTGGGCGCCTCGACGTCTGCGAGGCGCCAGGGGCGCCAGAGGTCGAGGCCCGAGAGAGCTCGCCGTGGAGCACATGGGGTCTGGAGGGAGCGGGGCGTCTCCCCCGTCCACACGCTTGCTCAGGATCAAGAGCTGGCCCCCGCGCGGGGAGGGGCCCTGCGCTGCGACCCGCTGAACCCTCGGGGCCCGCTTCTCTTCCTGCTCCCCTCATGCCGGAGAGAAAACACAGGGCGTCCGGATGTTTTCCGTGCGGGCTGTGACCCGCTCCCCAGTGCTATAGTTCAGGAGGAGAAAAAACACACAGACACACTTAATCGTCGATCCCCCAGAAAATATGGGAAAATATGGGAATTGGGCGGGAAGACAAAAACCCAGAACATATGGAAAAATATGGAACATCTTTTAATTTGTGTGTATTTATTTGTGTGTCCCAGGGCCCCTTCATTGTGACCCGCTCCCCAGTGCTATAGTGTTTCATGCCGAGCCGTTTTTGTGGACGGTCCTGGGGCCTGGCGAGGGCACCCCGAGGCCGAGGGAGAGGAGGAGGAGGAGAAGGAGGAGGAGGAGGAGGAGGTCCTCCTCCTCCTCCTCCTCCTCCTCCTCCTCCTCCTCCTCCTCCTCCCCTCCTTCCTGTGCGCGCGTCTGGAAAAGGGAGGGCGCTGCTCCTGCCGTGCTTTTCCCCCCTTCGAGGGGGCGCGGGCCGCGCGGTGGTGCCCCCCGGCCCCCCCCCCCCTCCGGGGCTCGGGTCGGACGACACGGGGGGGGCGTCCGTGCCGTCGTCGTCGGCGTCGTCGTCGGCGTCGTCGTCGTCGTCGTCGTCGGCGTCGTCGTCGTCGTCGTCGTCGGCGTCGGCGTCGGCGTCGTCGTCGTCGGCGTCGTCGTCGTCGTCGGCGTCGTCGTCGTCGTCGGCGTCGGCGTCGGCGTCGGCGTCGGCGTCGGCGTCGGCGTCGGCGTCGTCGTCGTCGTCGTCGTCGTCGGTGGGCTATCACAGCTGCTGCGTGCAGCAGGCGTCGGCTCCGCCGCCGGGCCCCGTCCTCGGTGCGCTGGCGCCTCCTCGCGTGGTGGGATATCGCGACGGGAGTTTTTTCGCCTCTTTCGGCCCTTCCCCGGTCTCGGGACCGCCCAACAACGACCCAGGATGCAAAACCGGTCCCGCGGAGTGGGTCGAGACCTCTGGGGGCCCCGTTTTTTTTTTTCTTTTCTTTTTTCATATATATGTATAACAAAAAACGACGTCGGATCTCTGGGCTCCCAGATCGCAGCAAGAAAGCTTGTCGGACCTAACTACAGACCCGTCTCGACCGCTCGGAACCTCGAGGGGGAATCTAGAAGATGTCGATGTCCTGGTATTGCTCTGCCCTCCTGGAAGGCCAAGGCTTATTATTATGCCCTGCAGACGTGCGATGCCTTGTTTTTTTGGGTAATTGTCCCGGGCCCCGCCCCGGTAGGGGCTCCCAGATGTCCCAGACCACCGAAAGTTTCCCGTCTTCATGTTTTCGGGACGCGAGCACGTCTGGGTTACGACCCACCCTGGGATCCGACGTTGCGACCAGATTGCAACACCACCAAAAACCAGGACCAGAGCCCTGGACCTCAGATTCCTGCGTCGTCTTTCGCGCCCACGTCTGGGTCACGACCCACCCTGGGATCCGACGTTGTGACCAAATTGCAACACCACCAAAAACCAGGACCAGAGCCCTGGACCTCAGATTCCTGCGTCGTCTTTCGCGCCCACGTCTGGGTCACGACCCACCCTGGGATCCGACGTTGCGACCAGATTGCAACATCAGCACCAAAAGTCAGGACTGGAGCCCTGGACCTCAGATTTCAGGAGGGGAAAAAACACACAGACACAATTAATTGTCGAGTCCCAGGAAAATATGGGAAAATATGGGAAGTGGGGGGGAGGACAGAAGCCCAGCAAATATGGGGAAATAGGGGGAATATTTTCATGTGTGTGTATGTGTTTGTGTGTCCTGGGGCCCCTTCAAGAGCCCTGCGCCATCTTTCGCGCGGGAGCCATCTGTGGTGGCCCCCATGGGCCCGAGAGCGGGGGAAGAAGCGCCCGCGGCGGAACAAAAGTCTGCAGCGCCAGGACCTCAGGGCGTTGCGACCCCTGAGCCCCGACGTCATGGCTTTTGCTCACAACGTCGACCCTGGAGGTCTCGACTTAAGTCGGGCCTGCAGGGGGATGTTCGACGAACAATACCCCCCCAAATACTCCCAAAATAATCAAAAAATAGTCCAAACATAGTTTGCGTATTCTTTGTTGGTTATTTTTGACCTTTTTGGAGCATTTTTGGGGTATATTTTTTTGTTAAAATATTTGTTATGGAAGATCCCCCTGTAGGGGGACACGCCCGACAGAACTCTCGACCCCTTCCCCAGGACCGGCTCCTCACATCCTGCGCGTCGTTTTGTTGACGCTCCCGAGGCCCGCGAAAAGGGCCCCCGGAGGCCGAAAAAGTGGAAAAAGACCTCCCGTCGGGATTTTGTTGTCGCAGCGCGAGGGGGCCCCTGGGACGCCCCCCCCCTCCTCCCCCTCTCCTCCTCCTCCTCCTCCTCCTCCTCCTCCTCCTCCTCCTCCTCCTCCTCCTCCTCCTCCGCCCTCCGCCCTCCTCCTCCTCCTCCTCCTCCTCCTCCTCCTCCTCCTCCTCCTCCTCCTCCTCTTCCTGGGACCCCCCCCCTGTCGTCCGACCCCCGCGAGAGATGGCCGCCCGGGCGCCCGGGCGGGGCCGCCCGGCCCGGCGGGGCGCCGGCGGGGGGCCCTGAGGCGCAGGCGCCGCGCGCGCGCGCTCGCGCTCGCGCTCGTGCTCGCGCTCGGGCTCGGAGCGTCGCGGCCGTCGCGGCCGCGCCCATATGGCGGCCTCGGCCTTCCCGGAGGTCGTCGCTTCAAGGCTTCTGTCGGGCGTGTGCCCCTACAGGGGGTATTTCTGTCGAAGAAAAATACACCAGATCCCAAACATATTCCTAAAAGGTCAAAGAAATCCAAAACTAGTCCCCAGACTATTTTTGGATTTGTTTACACATGTTTGGCGTATTTGCTTTTATTTTTCGTCGAAGATCCCCCTGTAATTAAGGGGGCAGGCCCGACTTAATTAATTCAAGGCCCCAGACGCTCAACATCATGATCTGTCCGCCCGGAGATCCAACGCATGGACAAACCTCAAGACGGAGGCTCTTCTCGCAGTGCTCGGCCTCCAGGGGCCCTCGCCGGGCCCCAGGACCGTCAAAAGACGGCTCAGGAGGAAAACCGGGTTTGGGGGAATGGGTCGAGATCAAGGGCGCCCTCGAGGGCGCGAAGTTAATTCGCGCTTCGCGCTTCGGCTCCGATTCCTCCTTATCATCCTCTTCTTCCCTGGGAGGCGGCGCGAGAGCGCGAACTTATTCGCACTTCGCGCAGCGCGAAGCGCGAAGGGACGTCAGGGGACCGCTCGCATCCCCCCCTAACCCCCATTCCGCACCTCCCCCTTCCGCTCGTCCTCGTCCCTCCTCCTCCGTCCTCGCTCCTCCTCTTTTCGGATAGTCCTCCTCCTCCTCCTCCTTCTCCTCCTCCTCCTCCTCCGCCTCCTCCTCCTCCTCCCCCTCCTCCTCCTCCTCCTCCTCCTCCTCCTCCTCCTCCCCCTCCTCCTCCTCCTCTCCTCCTCCTCCTCCTCCTCCTCCTCCTCCTCCTCCTCCTCCGGCCTCTCCCCCTCCCCCTCCTCCTCCTCCTCCTCCCCCTCTCCTCCTCACTCCTCCTCCACCTCCTCCTCCTCCCTCCTCCTCCTCCCTCCTCCTCCTCCTCTTCCTGGGAGCCCTTGGAGATTTCGGGGGGCCTCGCATGGAAAACGCGGCACACGACGGCGGACCCTTGGGCACGTCGGGCCCCGGAGGCCTCGGCCCCTCGTCCCCGGGGGCCGAGGTCCCCTCCCGAGCCGTGTTTTGTCAACTCCCCCGCCTCCTCCCCCCCTCTTCCTCTCTCCTCCTCCTCTTTTTT
>CAUYUJ010014687.1:67500-90000 GCA_963575745.1 Prorocentrum cordatum
CCAAGAAGTCCCGACCTTTCCCCTCTGAGAAACCCCCGAGTTGGGGGATTGTTATGTTTTTTTTTTTTTTCCGGGGGAGGGGGTCAGGCACAATACTGTTTTTTGTTAAGTGTGGGGCCCCAGCAGCCCCTCGAACAACCGCCGAGTTGGGTTTTCTGTTCGAGGGCTTCCCCTCACCGGAGAATCCTGGAGCCTGGGCTGGCCAGAGAACCCCCGAGAAGCCACCGATGAACCCATGAACAACTCCCGAGTGGTGAGGCTACTCGGCTTTTTTTCCGAGCAGGGCCAGTGGAGCGACGGCAGAAAGCGGGGCCGTCCGCGCCGACATTGGCGCGTAGGCTGCCCGCGTGAGGCCGCGCGTGAGCTCCTCCTTCTCCACGGTGGCAGGCCGCGCGGGCGGCCCGTGGAAGCCGCCGCGTCGGGTCGCCGTGCCATCTCGCGAAGGCCTCTTTCTCGTCGTCGCCCACGCGCAGAGGGGGGTGGGGGGAGTGGGGAGGGCTTCTTAGAAGCACCCCTGCTTCTTAGAAGGCGCGGGCCTTATCTATAGATGTAAGGCCGGCGCCTTCTAAGAAGCAGCCTGCTTCTAATAAGCCCTCCCCCCTCCCCCCACCCCCTGTGTGCGCGCCGCCAATCGTCGTCGCCCACTTTTTCATCCCGAGGTGTCTTTGGACGGCCCCGGGGCCCGCCGAGGGCTCCCAGGGGTCGAGAACGGTCACAAACCGCCCGTCCTCCAGTCGTGATCCTGTTCGCGGCGCGAGCACGCCGGGGCCCAGGGATCAAACATCGGTCCCCAGACTCGACTCGGGGTGCGGTCTGAATCAAATTTCGAGGCGGGTCCAGCCGTGGCAACAACAGGAGGCCCAGTGGGGGCCCAACAAGAGCGAACCACGCAAAGCTCGATCCACGACCTCGAGCCCTGTGATCTTCTCAACGACGCGAGCGTGTCTGGGTAGATCTCGTCGCCCTGCTCTGCGGCGAGCCCGGGAGGGACGTGAGAAGGAGAAGGTCTTCTCAGAAGGCTCGGAAGTCCCCCGACCTCCTGAGAAGTTTCCTGAGCCTTCCCCGACGACACAGAACATTTCTCAGAATGGCGCGAGGGTTTCTGGGACCCGCCGCCGTCTGAGAAGGCCCTCTCCTTCTCACTCCCCCCCCTCGCTCACCGCCGATGCTTACCCTTCCGAGCCTTGGCAGCAGCACGCACCTGGAAGACCTACACAGTCTGAAGTGGCCGCCCTCCTTTCCCTCTACTCTCCACGGCCGCCGTCCATCGCTCGCCTCCCCAAAGGGTTCAGTTAGGGGTCCCTTTGTGCCTAATCAGATGGGGTCGGAGGATCGCGCCGCGTCGCCGATGCATCGGCGATGCGGCTCGGTGTGGAGCTCAGTTTTCTCCATGGCGGCGTCGCCGATGCATCGGCGATGCAGCGGCGACCTTCTGCACCCATCTAGCCTCGGACCCCATTTGGGAGCCCTCTGAGCTCGAAGTGAGCTGGGAGGCCCGAACTCATCCACTCTTGAGTCGGGCCTGTCCCTCTAGAGGAGAAATCGTCAAACATAGGCAGAAAAAAATGGTCAGGGGATTTCTTTTCGACCATCTTTGAACATGTGTTGTGCATTGTTCGGTCCATGTTTTACTTCTCGTCACACATCCGCCTGTAGGGGGACATGCCCGACCTGAAGCTACTCGAAGCTCCTCTGCCTCTCTCTCCCCCTCGCTCGCCGCCGACCTGCCTCGCGTCTTGGGAAGCAAAGAATGACATAAGCACAAAAACTCGGAGGTCCGCGCGGATTTCTCGGATCGGCGCTCGGGCCCCCTGGCGGCGCCTCCGGTGCCGCCCCCTAGCGCGCTCCGCGCGCCAGGAAGGGCGGTCGAGCGCCGTTCCGAGAAATCCGCGCGGACCTTCGAGTTTTTATGTTTATGTTTATGTCCCTTTTTGTTTCCCTCGCGTCGGCGCCTCGGCCTCGCGTCGGCCTCCGCGCCCGCGGCGGCGCCCGCGGCCTCGGCCCCTCGCGGCGCGGAGGGGCCTCTCCGCCAGGCGCGGCCGCGCCCGCGGCCTCGCGCCGGCGGCTCGAGGCCTCGGCCTTCGAGCCTGGAGCCTCGACCCCCCTCGATCCCCCTCGAGCTTCGATCCTCGATCCTCCTCGATCCTGGATCCTCGATCCTCCCCTCGAAGAAGAGAAAGGGCGCCATGCACATAAACTTGTTGATCCGCGCCGGGCCCCCCTCCCTGGCGCGCGGAGCGCACCCGAAGCGCGCCATGCCATCTCCCCGGATCTCATTGCGCCTTTTCTCATTTCGTGACGCCGCCGCCCCCCCCCCCGCCCCCCGGGCCGCGCACCTGCCGCCGGCCATGACTTGCGCCCCCCCTCTCGGACGCCCCCGAGCTCGATGGCACCGCTCGCCCTCCTGGGCGCCGCCCTTCGGACCCCCCGCGCTTGGACGCCCCCCTCTGCGCCCCCCCGTTTTGGCCCTCTTCGGCTCGTCTGGAGTCCTCTCGGGTCGTTCAGGGCCCATCGAGACCGCCATGGGGTCTCCTTGGGGGGCGTCCGGGGGGGGGGGGGAGGGGGGCGAGGAGGGGGTTGCGGAGGGCCGTCGGGAGTCCTTGTTGTGCAGTCAACCCGCATAGGAAGGAGGATCAACCTTCCAAGGTTACCCGTGCATTCTTCAGGAGGGGAAAAAACACACAGACACAATTAATCGTCGATTCCCAGGAAAATATGGGAAGTGGGGGGGAAGACAAAAACCCAGAAAATATAGGAAAAGATGGGGAATATTTTTGTTTGTGTGTATTTATTTGTGTGTCCTGGGGCCCCTTCAATCCTTCCCCGTCGGCCCCTCCGCCCAGTGCTCGATCGCCCCCGCTCCGAGGAGGGCCTCCCAGGAGCAGCCTCGAGGGGGCGTGAGGGGGGGGTCCCTCGGGGCAGGAGCCCGCCGCGCGCCCCGCGGGCGGGCGGCGGAGGCGCACGAGGAGGAGGAGGCGGCGGAGGAGCACGAGGAGGAGGAGGAGGAGGAGGAGGAGGAGGAGGAGGAGGAGGAGGAGGAGGAGCACGAGCACGAGGAGGAGGAGGAGGCGGAGGAGGAGGAGGAGGAGGGGGAGGAGGGGGAGGAGGAGGAGGAGGAGGCGGCGGAGGGGGAGGAGGAGGAGGCAGCGGAGAAGCACGAGGAGGAGAGGAGGAGGAGGAGGAGGAGAGAAGAGGAGGAGGGGAGGAGCACGAGCACGAGGAGAGGAGGAGGCGGAGGAGGAGGAGGGGGAGGAGGGGGAGGAGGAGGAGGAGGAGGCGGCGGAGGGGGAGGGGAGGAGGAGGAGGAGGAGGAGGAGGAGGAGGAGGAGGAGGAGGGGAGGAGGAGGAGGAGGAGGAGGAGGAGGAGGAGAGGAGGAGGGGGAGGAGGAGGAGGAGGAGGAGGAGGAGGAGGAGGAGGAGGAGGAGGAGGAGGAGGAGGAGGAGGAGGAGGAGGAGGAGGAGGAGGAGGAGCATGAGCACGAGGAGGAGGAGGAGGAGGAGGAGGAGGAGGAGGTCCTCCTCCTCCCTGATCTTCCAGAGTGCTGAATCATAGCTCTCCAGGCATACCTACAGACCTATCTGGATTGCTGAAACACCTCGACCGGAATGTAGACGTGAGGGTCCTGGTGTTATTTGTCGCGCTCCTGGAAGGTCAGTGTCCTCTTCCTCCTTGTGTTGTTCCTCCTCCAGAGGAGGAGGATCAAGGGACGCAGGGTGCAGGGATGCAGAATGCGGGCAATACTTATATCCATTTCCAGTGCGTCTTGGACTTGCTTGGAAGGGGCGCCGCAAGGCCGAGGCGCACTAGATATGGATAAACATCTAGCCTTTGGGGGCAATATTTCAATACATATCCAGTGCGCCTCATGCTTCTGGGGAAGCGAGGCCGAAACTCCAAGACGCACTGGATGTGGATATAGACATTGCCCGCAGCAGATGCCCAGATGGTGGGGCAAGATGTCTGCTCAGAGCTTCCGCGAGGTCCACGGAGCCCACGGAGCGAGCGAAGGGACCGATCAGAGCCGAAAAGAGCGACTGAAGAACACGAGGAGCAGGAGGAGGAGGAGGAGGAGGAGGAGGAGGAGGACCCTAACATCCTCACGACGGACAAGAATCACGGCGAAAGTTGTTTGGCAATTTTCTGCCCCAGGGCCCCTAGGATTGTGAAACAGCGGCTCAGGATGACAGGCCGCCTCCCGGGGCGGGGGCCCAGACCTCTGGGGAGCCGCGTGGACAAGCTGTCCCGGCGTCGGATGTCCGAGTGGGTCGCCCTCCCCCCTCCTGCTGTTGCTGCTGCCTCCCGCCCCCTCGTGCCCACCCCTGAGATCCGGCGCTGCGGAGACGGGCACCGCGACACAGCACGACCAGATCCCACGACCGCGTCTTTCTGCGCTGGAGCGATCCGTGATGGTCCCGGGGCCCGAGGAGGCCGGCGAAAGACAGCGCCCAGTGCGGAAAAAAACAAGTGCAGCGCCGGGCTCTCGGGGTCTGCAGGCATGGCCGCCGAGACCTGCGTGGGGACGATCAAGGCCCTGGACGCCGACGTGGGTTGGGGCTCCATCGAGTGCGCTCAGACGAGGCTTGCGTCGGGCATGTCCCTCCACAGGAGGAATACTCAAAAGTTGTCCACAGCAAATAATACGGGCACGATCTTTCCATTTATTTTTCATATCCATCCTGACATTTCAAAAAAACATTATATTCATATTATATATATATGTTGTCCAAAAGCCGTCTGTAGGAGGACACGCCCGACCTATGACGAGGCCGCTCTACGACCGGGACGTCCTGTTCCAGGCCGCAGATCTGCAGGGGCGCCAGGCGGGCCTCTTCTCTTGACTGCTCCAGGCGGGGACGAGGCGGGGGGGAGTGGGGGAGAAGTCAGCCACGCGCAGAGGGGAGTAGGGGATGGGGGGAAGGCTTCTTAGAAGCACCCCTGCTTCTTAGAAGGTGCAGGCCTTGTCTGTAGATGTAAGGCTGGCGCCTTTTAAGGAGCAGCCTCCTTCTAAGAAGCCTTCCTCCCGCTACCACCTTGCGCGCGCCGCCAAAGAAGGTTCCCAGGTCATCTTCGTCGTGTTAAGTCGTGCATGGCCCGCTGCAGGATGAATAATCAAGGATAGTATAAAAATAGTCTCGTGACGATTTGCTGTGCTCTGTTGATTCTTTCTTCATTTGTTTTGGCTATCTACATTTTGCTTTGCAAATCCCCCTGTAGGGGGACATGCCCGACCAAATTGTCGTGACGAAAGCACGACGGACGGTTCTGACGCATCTTTCAGCCTCTGCGGGCCCTCGCCGGGCCCCGGGGACGGTCAACTGAATGGCTCGGGGTGGGATCCCGGCCCCGGGGGAAAGGGGTCGAGACCTTCTGGGGGTCGACGCGGAAAGAGCGTGATGTTGGGGGGTCTGGGACCTTGGATCAAGGAGCGAGGAGGGGGAGCGACTTTCGCCACGCCGACGGCGCCACTGCGTCGCAGACATCGCTGGTGCATAGCCAATGCATCGCCGATGCATCGGCGATGCTGCGCGATCCTTTGACCCCATCTACTCCGACCCTATCTAGGATGCCTCTCGGAGCGAGTGATGAGGGTCGTGGGCCGAGATGCTGATCGATTTGGGGGGGAACCTCCTGTTCACCGCCAGAGTGCGTCCATATGTCATACCTATACGACCACTCTTGGGGTGATAAGGAGGTAAGGGGGGTGGAGGAGCCAACGGCTCACTCAATCGGTCTCACGATCGATCTCAGTATCGATCTCATTATCGATAGTACTACCGATGCCACTATCGATCTCAAGATTGATTTAAACATAGACCTCAATATCGGTCTCACTATCGGCCTCACCATCCGTCTCACTATCGATCTCACTATTGATCTCACTATTGGTTTCAGTACTGGACACCGGCGGGGCAGTGGCGGGTCACCGACTATCGATTTCACTCTTCCGATGTCACTGTCGATCCAGCGGTCCATCTCACTCTCGATCTCGCAATCGATATGACTATCCCTCTCACTTTCGATTTCACAATCGATCCCTCTGTTGATCTGACTATCGATCTCACCATTGATCTCACGGTCGATCTCACTATCGATCTCACTACGGGCCACCGACGGGACGCCGACGGGACACCGACGGGCCATCGACGGGCCATCGACGGGACACCGACGGGCCACCGACGGGGCCCTGACAGGACAGCGATGGGACACCCCGGGCAACCGTCGGCCATCTTGGGGTTCGGAGGCGGCGTGTCGTTTGGTTCGGGCGCGCCCTGGCAAGTGAGGGTTCACTATTCTCGCTCGCCCACGCGGCTTCGCGTCGCCTGCGCGCACGATTTTTTCACACGAAGCCGTTCCGGGTGGGGGGCTCTCCGTTTCACTGCGACCTCACCCCCTCGCCTCCGATCCGCCGCCCCCGCCGGTCGTGCCCAGGATCCCTCGGGGACCTCCCGAGGACGTGGTGGAGTATGGTCAAGGATTTGGGCTCAGCGTGTCGCTCCGCCAGTTCTGGCCCACCCCGCTTCGGCGCGACGCGCGATGCACGTCCCCAAGTCCCGAGCTTTTTCCCAGCCTCCCGCCCCGCAGAGCGGAGCGACATGCTAATGACGGTCGGACCGGGGTCTAAGATCGAGGCTGGTTCGGGGAGAGCACCCCAGTAGTGTTCTTCGTGTCTGCTGGATGGTCTTGAGCATCCTGGGGGAGGGTCTACCCTCCAATGGCCCTCGGTTTAGCCGGCGGAGGGTCTCGTGTCCTTGGAGGGCGGTCTTCTGGGCTAGGTCTGGCTGTATCCGCATGGAGGGGCGCAGCGTGTCGCCAGGGCCGCCGACGCGGCACGCTGAGCAGGAGTTCCCAACCGCGTGGGTGTTACATACACTTACATGCGTACACGCATCCATGTGCAGATCTCACATTCAATGTACGTGCAACCAGACGCCCCCCTTCTGTGTCTGTGTCCACGATCTGCGCTCTCCCGTCTCCTTCTTTTCCTCCCCAGTCCTCTTGGCGTCACCGTCGTCGCCCTCGTTCTTCCCTCCTTTGTTCTCCCCCTCCCTCTCCTCCTCCTCGTTTCCCCCCAAGCCTCATCCTGCCACGCGACAGGCCGGCCCGGGCCAGCTCGCGCAACATTTTTCGGCACGGCCTGGCCAAGGGCTGACTGGACCCCGGGCGTTTACTGAAGTTGGGCCTGGCCCAGCCCAGTGTCAGCACGTCATGATGGGCTTGTTTTCCACCACCACCACCATCATAGAAGTTGGAGGGGGGGAAGGATGTGTGGAGAATGAGGAGGAGGAAGAAGAGGAGGAGGAGGAAGAGGAGGAGGAGGACCCCCTCCCCCTCCTACTTGTGGTGGTGGCGGTGGGAAGCGAGCCCACCACGTCAAGGCTTCCGCCCATGACGTGCCAGTCCTGGGCATCCTCCTGGCACCGGGAGGCGGGACGGGATAAAGGCAAGAGCTGGGTGGGCCGCGGCTCAGGTCTGCCGCCTTTTCCTGACGGTTCTGGCGTGGGTTTGGGCGGTTGAAGGTCGTGGGATGTTTGCAGCGGCAGTTCGCGCCCAAGTTTCAGACCAGGCCCCGTCATTTTTCTGACCGCAAATTCGAGTCCCCTGCAGTCGAGGTGCACGTATCCCTAATTTCGGGGAGAGAAACGGAGGAGGAGGCGGAGGAGAAGGGGGAGGTGCTGAAGGAATTCCGGTTGGTCTGAAGCGAGTGCAGATACGCCTTCTGCCACGGCGACGTTCCTTATTGTGGCAATGGCGAGGCGGGGATGCACCCAGAACCACCGCCTGGCAGATCTCTGGGAACCTCGGCAGGCGGCGGACATGCATATATTCGGCACCCCTGAGGCAAACATGTATATATATATATATATATATAGCCATATCCACCGCCCGCTGGTGCCTCGGGACGTCGGTTCCCCTGGCGGTGGATATGGATATGCCCCCGCCTCGCCACAAGGGCGGCGTGATGTCTGCGACCAGGATGTCGACGCATCGGTGACGGCAGCTCCCTTGGCTCAAAGGAGAAGAAACAATATAAACAAATTTTCGCAGGTCCGCGCGGATTTCTTGGATCCGCGCATGGCCCTGGCCCCCTCCTCGGCGCGCGGAGCGCGCCAGGGGCGGCGCCAGAGGCTTCGCCAAGGGGGGCCCAGCGCCGATGCAAGGAGTTCGCACGGACCTTCGAAAGTTTGTCTTTCTGTCGCTTGTTCTTCCGCTAGATGTCGACGCAGAGGCAGCTGCCCTGGCCCCAAAGGTGTCGGGCGGCGAGATTGTGACCTTCCAGGTGACCAACGTCAGTGGCTCGCCCGTGGCGGTCAACCTGCAGTTCCTGCAGCAAGAGGCACCAGCTCATCCTCCTCGCTCCTCCCTCCTTGTCCTCCCTGCCTCATTTCTCATGCCTCCTCCATCCACTGCACCCCCTCGTGTCATCCAAAAGTCGCGACGGCAGGTTCTTGAGAGGTATCGGGCTCTGGGGGCCCTTCCGGGGACCCGGAACTCTCAAACAACGATTCAGGAGGAGCATCGGAAATTGGAGCATATACGCTACAATCCCAGGACTTCTCGGGGGTTGGGGATGACGTGGGGTGGTGTGGTGTATACTTTTTGTTCCCTTTTCCCCGGGGAAGCGACGATCTACCAGGACCCCGCATACACCAGGATCTGTTCTTCTGTGCAAGTGTCAGCGCAGGGCCAGAAAAGGCGTCGGTGTGTAGAGTTTGTCTCCCTAGAAAACAGCCGGTGCCCGGGATGGGGTCGAGACTTCTGAAGCTCCGCGTCGTGAGCAACATCATGTCGTCGGGGGTCTGGGTCCGTCCCGTCCTCATGATTTGATCAGTCTCGTCACCGCCGCACTCCACCCCCTTCGATGCTCGTCTTGGGGACCTTCCCGGGGCCCACCCAACGGGCCGGTTCGACTCGGGTTCGATTCAGGTCCGATTCCAGCTCGACTCCAGCTCGACTCCAGTTCGGCTCGAGGTTGACCCCAGTTCTCAGGGGAGGAAAAACCACCCCGACCCCGACAATTGGCGTTTGCTAAATGGCCCTGGGCGTTTATTAAACGGCCCTGCCCTGATCGGTTCTTTCCTTGGATGCGTTTGCTAAACGGCTTCGCTTGTCGGGGTGCTTTTTATGGGGGTGGAATTTCTGCTCTCTAAGTTCGACGCAAGTTCCACTCGGTTCCCGCTCGGGTACGACTCGCGGCCGACTCGGATCGGCGGACGCTTTCGACGCAGCTTCGAGGCACGAGCGGAGCGAGGGGCTCTCCAGGAAGGTCTCCAGAGCAGGAGGAGGAGGAGGAGGAGGAGGAGGAGGAGGAGGAGGAGGAGGAGGAGGGGGAGGAGGCTCCTCTCTCCCTCTCGCCCCCCTCCCCCGGCACCGCCTCTTGCCAGGAGAATGGAAGACCCTCTCCCCTTCTCCTCCCGCCCCCGTCCCTCCTCACCCTGCCCCTCCTCCGCTTCCTGTCCTTGCTCCCTCGCCGAAGACTCGGAGAGCCCTCGGACCCTCCCTATCCCGTTTTCCATTGTCACTGCTCCTCCTCTTCCTCCTCCTCCTCCTTCTCCTCCTCCTCCTTCTCATCCTTCTCCTCCTCCTCCTCCTTCTCATCCTTCCCCTCCTCCTCATCCTTCACCTCTTCCTCCCTCAGGCTTGCACGAGCGCTGATGGCACGGATCTGCACCGTACGCACATATGCAGTGCGCGTAACGACCAGCGCGGGTAGGAGGTAGGCAAGCGCACCACAAAGGGGCGAACCCGTTCCCAGGTTTTGAGCACTTGTGGGCAAGAGATGTAGTAGAGGATCCCGTCGAGCTTTTGGATGATTTGCCAATGCCGTGCGATGTGTGCTGGGAGAACGAGCATCCAAGTGTGATATCGCGAGAACTGTCACAGAGTGGAGTTTGGCTACTCTCGATCCCCATGGGAGACATGTTAGTGTTTGACGTTTTCGGTATCCTGCCCCTTTTTCAAAATCGGCGATGGATATCATCAGCAGAGCTCTATGCCATATGCGAGCGTCCAGTTTTGATGTGTGCGATGCAACCCCTCAAGATACACTGTCAAGCCGTAGTTGATGGGTCCAAGAGGGGCGAGGGGTGATGCTCCTTGCCCACGAAAGCCCGCTTAGACTTGTGGCGCGAGTTTTGGGTCTTGGTCAGAGATCTCGAAGGGCTGGGGCCTAGGACCGTCCAAATCCTCAACGTCAGGGCGCACATCACTCGCGCTCAGAGGCTTGAGGTAGGCGAGCGGCTGCTCCGAGGGAACAGGTACTCCGATGAATACGCCAAGAGAGGGGCTCATATGTGCGAGCACCCTTCCTGGCAGCAGCAGGCCTATGCGCAGAATTGCCATATGGTATGCGATGCAGTAGAGCTTGCAGTCATGTTGACAGCCATGTCAGATCTCGTAGGTACGGCAACCGGCCTGCAGCAGAGTAGCACCACGTGAGTTTCCCCGAGTAAGACTGCCGAGTCATTCCGTGTTCCGCCTCAGATGCTTCCTCCCCGTACTCCTCCAACTCCGTGCGGGCTGACGAGTTCTGACGCTGCTGAATTCGACGAGGACCGCCAGGATAGCATTCGTAAGGCACAGATGTTGGGACACCATGGACACCACCTTGTGCATCGGCCCACATTTAAATGTTGCAGGCGTTGTGTTTCCCACGCGAAGTGTAGTTGCACGAATCTGGCCAAACCCCCTTGAAAGGCTGCCCGTGCTGGGACGTCCAGGGGTCGATTGCCGCGTTTGTGAGACGGCCGCCGCCCAACAACGGAGGCCCCCGTGTGAGCAACACCCCACAGCGAGCAAGCACCACCCTTTCTAGTGCCACCCACCCACATGAATCGTAGGCAACATGACCCAGCATACCTTCCTCCTCCCTCCTCGACCCCCTTCTCCTCCCTCGCTCTTCCCCCCGTTCCCCACGTTCCCCTCCACCCCGGCAACTCCGCTGTGGGCCCGAGGAGCGGCTTGCGCGACGTCGACACCCCAGCCCGAAAAAGGCACCAAAGCACCAGAACACATACACACACGCACACGCACACACACAGCACACACACACACACACACACACACACACGCAACCAGACAGACAGACAGACAGACAGACAGAAAGGCAGACAGACAGACAGACAGACAGAGAGAGACAGACAGACAGACAGACAGACAGACAGACAGACAGACAGACAGACAGACAGACGGACAGACACACGTACACACACCGCGTACGGGGAGGAGGAGGGGGCGGAGGAGGAGGAGGAGGAGGAGGAGGAGGAGGAGGAGGATCGAGGAGGAGGAGGGGGAGGAGGAGGAGGAGGAGGCGGAGGAGGAGGACGAGGAGGGGGAAGAAGAGGAAGAAGGAGCAGAGGTGGAGGAAGAGTGCAGGAGAAGGGAAGAGGGAGAAAGAGTGGGGAAGGAGTGGAGGAGGATAAGAATGAGGATGAGGAGGAGGAGATGGAGGTTGAGGAGGATGTGTGGGAGGATGAAGAAGGAGGGCAGCGTCGACATCGACACCAGTGTCAGCAGCGACAGAAGAGGAGGACAGGAGAAGAGGGGGATGAAAGCTTCGAGAGGCCTCCAGATGTCCCCGAAGGTCCTAGGAGGTCCAAGCACCTTCCCAACGTTTCAAAGGCGTCCAGGCTCCGCCAAAGAGACTGGTCTTCCATCCTGATCCGTTTTCTTACGGAGGCCGAACACTGATTACCCCTTCGGATTGGACCGTGTTTGCGCGGAGCCAATGAAAAAGACGGAGGAAGGGAGCAGGAGCTAACAAGCAGGTGTCGTGTTTTATTCGCGACGCGAGCCCTGCCATCCACCGATCTGAGTTTTCCCCTCCGCGGTCCTGGAGGTCCTGGCCCTCGCCGCGTCCCCCGGAGTTGTTGGCCCCCTGCAGAGGCCGGAATCGGGGGGAACAGCAACACGCGGGGATAGGACGGATCATGTCGGAGGAGATTTGGGAGGATGTCAGTGCTCCCCTGCGAAGTAGGAGGTGTCGTACCCCTGACGGCTTATGCGTTCTGAACTCGGGGTGTTATCTTTGGCAGCGCTTTACGACCATTGTAAGTACACTGTTCTCTTGCGTGCGTACGAATGGAACACCAGGTCAATATGCACGAGCTGACACTGATGCGTATTTGGGTCATGTATATACGTATTTAACCGTGTATAAATTTATGTATATATGTGCATATTTATACATATATATATATATATCATTGAATGTGCATATCTGGTCGGGAAGTACAGATGGTCATACACACATGTGCACATACATCTACAAGTATGTACTGTGTACGTATGCATACCACATATGCGTAGGCACGTCTACATCTACAGCTGTATATGATATTACCTGCACGTTCGTCAATATATGTCAATACATGTGTGTATGTATGCATGCATGCAGGTAGGTATGTAGGTCGGCAGGTAGGTAGGTAGGTATGTAGATCTGTATAACTGTATGGTGGCATGTCGGCCCATGCCGCCACCGTGCCTGGATCATGGACAAGAGGCCTCTTCGAGGTTTCGTGGGGTCCCTTGGGAAACCTGATTCCGCGGTCTTCGGGAAGCATGCTTTTCGCCTCTTGGGGGCTTCTTGGGGGCCATCTCTTGGCATTTCTCGGGGCAGTCTCGTGATCCTTTTGAGCCATCTTGGCGCCCTCTTGGGCCGGTGTAGACCTCTCCGGACGTCTTTAGAGCAATCTTTGAACCCTCAGGTTTCGTGCAAAGAATTTGCAAATTCCCATTGCGCCGTCCTGAGGCCCTCCTGGGCCGCCTGGGGGCCCTCTTGGAGACCTGTTGAAACTGTTCGGGCCATCTGGGGGCCATCTGTGAGGCCCCCTGGCCCCCCGGTCACGGACCTCACAGAGTTGCGCAGATTCCGCGACCTTGGAGATCCCACAGCTCTTCTGGTGAGTTCATGTGAGGTCCTTGGTCGGTCAGGCTCGGGCCGGGCGAAATGAGGGGATAGGGAAAGGGGAGGGTTCGAAATCTGCTGCATGCAGCTGGTTTCGGCCCCACCGAGGGGCCCATGCCTCGATACGTGGGCGCCTCCGGCGCTGGGAGGCGCCGGGAAAATCAGCTACGTGAGCTGATTCTTAAGCCCCCCCTTTGCTATCCCCCCCTTTCGCCCGGCCCGACAGGCGCCATGCTTCAGACCTTCTCGGACCGTCTGAGGCTCTCCTGGGCCCTTTTTGGGCCGTCGGGAGCCGTCTCGGGGTATAGGGAGTCCCTTGAGCCGTCTCGAGGTCATCTTGGGCTTGTCTTTCGGCCTCTTGGGTAAGCCTTGAAGCATGATTGGGTTATCTTAGGGCCATCTCGTAGGTCTCCGGGCCCAGTCGCGGAATTTGCAACTTTGCGCACAGCCCGTGACCGGCTCACGAGGCTGGCAAGAGGCGCGACGAGGCCTCCAAGAACCCCAACCGAGGCCCGACAACACACCTCTAGGACCCAGCCACCCCTTGAAGCTCGACGCGAGACATCCCGCGAACCCCCTCCGAGATGCCCCACCAAATGCTCCAGGAAGCACCCCTCGAACTACTCCACGAGACGACTGCTTATCGTTTTAGCCTGAAGCACGCACGTTCGACAAGCCACGGTGTCTCCCGGGACGGCGGGCCAGGCGGACAAAGAGGCGCAGCGGTAAGGGAGGCGCGGAGCCCCGGCACAGCGGCCCCATTCAAGGAGTGGCGAAGCGTCCTGGCTCGCCTGCAGGCCCACCAGAGGGTGTTCTGAGAGCCTTGCTGTGGTCTGAGCGACATGTTCTTCGTCGTACATGTCTGGCTGAGACTGTATCCTTTTAGTGCCTCGGGCTTACGTTCTAAGAACCTTGTCTTTGTTATTCGAGATTGTTGGGGGTGGGTCTAAGAGCAAATCGTGGTGGGCTTACCGGGATGCCGGGACGGTCGGTCCCTTCCCAAGCCATCCACCACGAGATGCCAGGACCTGCCGGATGAGTTGTTTCACGAGGTGGCCTGTCATTTGCAAGCGTCCAGTAGGTCCCAGCTTGATGCCAGAGGGGTTGCCGATGCACTGGACCAGCCTCAGGCTTGGCGCACCTCCTGGAGATATGTTTTCCAGGAGGTGCATGCGTCTCCCCTCTTAGACCTACGTAGTGCTCGATGGGCTCTCGCCTTCCGAGGACGGTCCTCCGTGCGGCCCTGGCAGAACAGCAGCGCCGAGTGGCTTCAGGACCACCCATGAAGGCTTTCGGGACGGTCTCCGAGGGCGCTCAATCGACCAAGAGTCCCCCTTGAACTCACGAGAATATCCATGGGATCTCCAAACATACATTTTCAGAGGCCTGCCATGGAATCTGCGCAAGTCTGCACATTCCGTGACCGTGGCCAGAGGCTTCCACGTTGGCCCCAAGACGGCCCAGGCAGCTTCAATTGGTCTCCAAGAGGGCCCCGAGACGGCCCAAGAGGGCCTCAATTTTGCACACTGGAATTTGCAAATGATTGGAACAAGCCCAGAGGCCTCAACGATGGCTCCAAGACGGCCCAATATGTTTACAATGATAACAAGATTGCCCCGAGATAACCCAAGATGGCCCCGAGCCCCAAAGAGGACAAACAATTGCTTCCCGAAAACCCTGGATGAGGCTTCCCACAGGACCCCACGAAGCCTCACAGAGGCCTCTTATCCATGATCCAGGCACGATGGCGAGATGGGCCGAAAAGCCACTAGATCCGCCGCCCCCTGTTGGCTTGCCACAGGGGTGCCCGGCGTGCTGAATCCTTTCGGTTTTGGTTCTTTTAGAGCTCCTCCTGGGGCTTCGGCCCGTCCCGCCAGCCACCCGGACGGTTCCCAAAATGCCCAGGTGGTACCCCCTTGCCCAGGGTGGCCTCCAAGATGCGGCCAAGATGGCCCAAGATGGCCTCCAAGTTCGCCCAAGATGGTCCGAGATGGCCTCGCACAAGAAACGCCTAAGACGGCCCAAGACTGCCCCAGAGGCCTCCAAGAGGCCTCCAAGACGGCCCAGGAGGCCTCGAAGAGGTCCCCCAGGGTCCGAGATGTCCTCCAGGAAGGCCCGACGGGGTTAACATCATGGATGTTCATATAGGTTTTTATGTACAAAAAAGAAAGGGTTTGACATTTTCTTTTCTCAGCTCTCCGACGGCCAAGAGCGCTCAAGAGGCCTCCAAGATGGTCCCTTGCAAGAGGGCCCCAAGAGGCCCCCCAGACGCCGAAGATGGCCTCCAAAACGGCCAAGATGGCCTCCAAGATGCCTCCAAGACGCCCAAGATGGTCGCCAAGATGGCTAAGATGGCCCGAAGATGCACCCAAGACGGCTCAAGATGGCCTCAAGATGGCCTAAGACGTCTTGGAGGGGTCTTGGGCCGTCTTCGAGGCATCTTGCAGGCCTTCTGGGCAGTCGGGGGCCATCTTGAGGCCATTTGGGGCCGTCTTGGGTGCATCTTGGGGCCATCTTTGCTGTCTTGCAGGCCTTCATGGCCGTCGTGGAGGCATCTTGGAGGCCACCTTGGCCGTCTTGGAGGCCATCTTCGGCGTCTTCGGGGCCATCTTGCGCCGTCTTGGGGCTCTTCTTGGGGCCCTCTTGGGGGCCTCTTGGGCTGTCATGGGGCCATCTTGGAGGCCTCTTGGGCGCTCTTGGGACGATGTTGGTGGCCTCTTGGGCCGTCTTGGGCCGTCAGAGAGCTGATAAGAAGAACATGCCAAAACCTGAAAAATCTAAGAACAATCAATGATCGTTGCCCTTTCGGGCCTTCCTGGAGGACGTCTTGGAGGCCTCTTGGGCCGTCTCGGAGGCCTCTTGCGGGCCTATAGGGCCGTCTTACAGGAGGCCCGAAAGCTCGGAAACCACCTGGTCCGACAGCTCGCCCGTCTCGGTGATCCCCGAAGGCTTTCGAAACCCACTCGGGGAACGCGTGGCCCGATTGCTTGGCCAAGCTCAAATCCAACGTTCGGCCACGCAGGCGCTTCCAAAAAGGCATGGGGGCGACGGTGATTCGCCGTAGGCGTCTTCGATCGGCCGCCCACTGTTGGTTTGCCACGGGGGTGCCCGGCGTGCTAGATCCTTTCGATTTTGGTTTTGGTTCTTTTACAAATGCACTCCCCCTGGGGCTTCGGCCGATCCCGCCAGGGTCCCGGAAAGGCCCTGGAACCACCTCAACGACCGCAACAGATTTGCCAAAACGACTCAAGATGGCCTCTAAGATGGTCCGGTTGGCCCAAGATTGCCTCCAAGATGGCCCAAGATGGCCTCCAAGTCGCCAAAGATGGTCCGAGATGGCTTCTAAGACGGCCCGAGAGTCCAAGATGCCTTCAAGTTCGTCCAAGAAGCCTCCAAGACGGCCCAAGATCCCAAGATGGCTCCAAGATGGCGTAAGACTGGCCAAGAGGTCCCCAAGAGGCCTCCAAGATGTCCTCCAGAAAGGCCCGAAAGGGCAACAATCATTGGTTTGTCTTCGGTTTTTGTAAGTGTTTTGGCATTTTCTTCTTATCAGCTCTCCGACGGCCCAAGACGGCCCAAGAGGCTCCCAACATCGTCCAAAGAGTGCCCAAGAGGCCTCCAAGATGGCCCCATGACAGCCCAAGAGGCCCCCAAGAGGGCCCCAAGAAGAGCCCCAAGACGGCGCAAGATGGCCCCGAAGACGCCGAAGATGGCCTCCAAGACGGCCAAGGTGGCCTCCAAGATGCCTCCACGACGGCCATGAAGGCCTCCAAGACAGCGAAGATGGCCACAAGATGCACCCAAGACGGCCCCAGATGGCCTCAAGATGGCCTTCGACTGCCCAAAAGGCCCGCAAGATGCCTCCGAGACGGCCCGAGAGCCCTCCAAGACGTCCTCCAGGAAGACCCGAAAGGGTCAAAACGGCTTCTAGACGGCCAAGATGACCTTCACTATCAAGACGGCCAAGATGGCCCAAGATGGCCTCCAAGATGCGTCCAAGATGGCCAAGATGGCACCAAGGGAGCCCAAGATCATTCCAATTTGGCCTCCATAACGGTCCAAACAAAAATGCTTTCAACACCGCCAAGATGGCCCAATTGAGCCCCAGAGTGCCTCAAGAGGCTCCCAAGCGGACTCTTCCTCCCTTACCCTTTTTCCTCACCGTCCTCCTCTTCCCCAACCTCCTCGACGTGTTCCCCGAAAGCATTCCAAAGCGATTCGGGGACCACTCGTTCCGAAATACTGGCAAGGGAGCCCCCAAGGGGCCCCGAACACGCCCAATCCTCACTCTCCTCCTCTTCCCCGTCCTCCCCCACGTGTTCCCCGAAGGCTTTCCAAACCGATTCGGGTAACACATGGTTCGATAGCTTGGCAGGGCTCTGGCCTCAACGTTCGGCCACATAGGCGCTTCCGAAAGGGCAGGGGGCGGCAGTGACTCGCCGTAGGCGTCTTTGATCTGAGTGCGCATGTGAAATTCCTCACATCAACACTTAGTTGTGTACATATATATATACATATGCACGTACACCTGTGTGTAAACATCCCTATGCCATATTTCATAATCGCTGGAAGTCGTATATGTATTTGCACATATGGCTGTTAATGTGTGGCTTTGTGATACACGTGCACACAAGTTACATGATATGTGGCACGTTTGGGACAGCCTTGACCTCAGAAAACATGAAGTCCAACGGGGCACCACATCTCTGGGAAAGCAAAAGGTACCGATACCGCTACTCCCTGGACCTCTCCCAGAGTGCATTCTGATTAGAACGTCGAGGCGAATCCGCCGGTGGCGACGAGGGTCTCCCAGGAGGCCGAAAAAGGGGGCAACGGGCAAAGAGTAGAGGTATGGGCACCTTTTCCTCCTCCGAACCTCCTCAAAGGCCTCGATTGCCGATCCCAGCGGCCGAGGGCCCAGCGGCGCCAGCGGCGCCGCGGCCGCCGCCGCCGCCCCCGCCGCCGCCCGTGCTCGCGCCGCACGCGACGCAGCCTGCGCAGGCAGCGCGGCGCGGCCGCGGGCCGCCGCCGCCGCCGTGGAGATCGTCGTCGTCGTCGGGGGGCCGCGGCGATGACGAGGAGGAGCGCGACGAGCACGAGGGGTCCAGAGGACCCATGCCTCCCCGCGCTGAGAAACGATCAGGACGGCAAGTTTTTCGCCATTTTCGGCCTTTGGGGTCCCTCACCGGGCCTCGGGACCGTCAAAAACGATTCAGGATGAAAAACCGCTCCCTGGGAAGGGGTCCAGATTTCTGGGGGTTGATGTAGCGAAAAAATCACGGCGTCGGATATCTGGAGAGGAGGAGGAGGAGGAGGAGGAGGAGGAGGAGGAGGAGGAGGAGGAGGAGGAGGAGGAGGAGGAGAGGAGGAGAGGAGGAGGAGAGGAGGAGGAGGAGGAGGAGGAGAGGAGGGAGGAGGAGGATGAGGAGGAGGATAGGAGGAGGAGGAGAGGAGGAAGGAGGAGGAGGAGGAGGAGGAGGAGGAGGAGGAGTAAGGAGGTGGAGGCGGAGGAGGAGAGGAGGAGAGGAGGAGGAGGAGGAAAGGCAGGAGGATTTGGAGGAGGAGGAGGAGGATGAGAAGGATCGTCCACGAGCAACGAGCCCCAGGAGCGAGGAGGAGTGTGCGGAGGAAGTTGAGAATTAGGGGGGAGGAGGAGGAGGAGGAGGAGGAGGATGAGGAGGAGGAGGAGGAGGAGGAGGAGGAGGAGAAGTATGGGGGTAGGATGAGGAGGAGGAGGAGGAGGAGCAGGAGGAGGAAGAGGAGGAGGAGGAGGAGGAGGAAGAGGAGGATCGCCCACGAACCCCAGGAGCGGATGGAGGAAGAGGAGGCAGGTTGGTTCTCCCCCTTCCGTTGCTCGGCCCAGCGGAGCCCCCAGATCGTGTGAACAAACACGATCGGCGACTCACAAACACAAGCGTCCTCCGGATGGGGGTCGATCGATCCGTGACTTGGGCAGCGGCCAAGTCGGGATGTTTGAAGGCTGGGCCCGACGTCCGGATTTCTTCGTGGCGTGGACGGTCCGTTCCTTCTTCAAAACCGATGGGTGATCTCGGGGCGTAGCTTGGCCGACTGCGTGCTCACCTCGTCCAGATCCGCCGATCGCGTGCAGCCTGTGTCGGTCCTCGCTACACCTGGTGTGCAGCCCGTGTCGACCTGTGCAGTCTGTGTGCAGGCTGTCCTCCAGATCCGTCCTGGGGCTCCGCCCAGCCAGAATTTCGACGCGAGTCCAGCCGTGGTGACGAGGGATCTCCAGGAGGCGGAAAGATGGTCACGCACGTCCATTCTCGAAGTTTGATTCTCGTGGAAGAGGAGACGAAGGAGGAGGAGGAGGACGAGGAGGAGGAATAGGAGAGGAGGACGAGGAAAAGGACTAGATGAGAGGGGGTGGGGGAAAGGAGAAGGAGAGTTAGGAGGAGGAGGGAGTGATGGGCCATGGGGTGGATGAGGAGGCACGTGAGACCCGCGGCGACGCCTGCAATGCAAGCGTGGCTGGTCATTCAGAGGGGATTCATGGAGTGTAGAAGAGGGGGGCTGGTTGAGGGTGGAGTGCGGAGGGAGTATGAGGAGGAGGTGGGGGAGGATTAGGAGGAGGAGGAGGAGGTGGGTCAGGAGGAGAAGGAAGAGGAGGAGGGAGGAGGGTGAGGCCCCTCCTGCGCTCCTGTGCTATCCTCCCCACCATCCTGTTTCTTCCTTCCACTCCGCCTCCTGATCCTTTTGCTGCTGCTCCCCCTCCCTACTTCACCCCCCCCTCTTTCCTCGACCCCCTCCGCCTGCCTCTGATGCTGATGCCCCTTTCCCCCCCTCCTGCTCCCCTCCCTTCCTGCTGGCCCCCTAGAGGTCTCCGTGGGGGTCCAGAGGTCTCCCAGAGGCCTTCAGAGGCCCATTCAGGGGGGCCACAGAAATTCTGGTCTGGAAACGCCATCTCGATCCTCGATTCTTGATGCTCTCGTCTCCCTCCTCCTCCTCCCCCCATTCGCGTCACATCTCCTCCGCGATCCTACCCGCGAACGGGGCTTCCCAAAGCGGGGGCGACCCACGTGTCTAATCGGGTTCCCGCGTTTTCCTGAATATCGTTGGTCGATTGTTTTTGTCAGCGGAGTCATCTGATCTGCGTATCCTCCTCAGCATCTCTCGTGTCCTCCCTCCTGCTCTATCCTCGATCATCCCTCGTGAACCCCCTCGCCGTCGTCCGCGGCCTCCTCTCTTCCTGAATCGTTGGAAGTGTTTCTTGAGGGCACGCTCTGCTCTGCATAGCAAAAGTTATGCCAGCATCAAGTACGTATCCCAGAGATGCGACAGCGTTGCTGATCAAACGTTGGCTCCTCAGAGGTCTGGACCCCATCGATCGGACCCGCTTTCCACCCCGAGGTGATCTCTGCAGTCCTGGGCGGAGTTCTGCCCCAGCACCCGAAAAAGACAGCCCCCCCACGGGGCCGGGGAGGGGCGCGCAACGGGCACGTCTCTTGCCACAAGGCTGCCACCTCTTGAGGGCACGGCGCGCTGTGCCAACAGAACGCGTCACAGAACACGCCTCCAGCAAACGCCCAAGCGAGAAGCCAGGAAGAAGACCAGGGACCCCGAGGATGGCAGGCGAGGAGCGAGACCCGTGAACCCAGGGTCCTGCTAGGAAGCAAGACCCGAGGACCGGCGAGGCCGGCCACTGCAACAAAGCAAGACCGGTGGACGCCGGGGCCACACGCGCCCGGCACCCACATATCAGGAGGGAAAGAAACACACAGACACAATTAATCTTCGATTCCCAGAAAATATTGGAAAATATAGGAATTGGGGGGGAACACAAAAACCCAGAAAATATAGGAAAATATGGTGCGTATTTTTATTTGTGTGTATTTATTTGTGTGTCCTGGGGCCCCTTCAACATATCCTCCACAATCAAATAAGAGCCCTTGTGACAACGCCACCTTTGGGGAAAATCGCCTCCAGCGGAAGCGTCTGTCCTCAGAGTCTTTTTGCCCTCGGCTGGTGTTGCACCGCGTATATTAAATTTTGCTCGCGTCACTGGGGCTCTGTGTTGGAGGGGCGGTTACGCCCAGCACGGGATCACTCAGGAGGGGAGCAAAAACACACCGACACAATTAATCGTCGATCCCCAAGAAAATGTGGGAACATCTGGGAATTGGGCGGGAAGACAAAAAACAAAAATATATGTGAAAATATGTGGAATATTTTTATTTGTGTGTATTTATTTGTGTGTCCCAGGGCCCCTTGAATCACACCAGCTTCGTTGTGTCACGGGCCCTCACGGGGTCCCACCGGCCCCGTGGGGGGGCTCCCGTGGGCTCCCCCCGGGTGGCTCCCGAGGCCATACACCCAGACCCCCGACGCCGTGAGCCGTGATGTGTTCGCAACGTCGACCCCCATAGGTCTGGACCGGCTTTTTGAGTTCAAACAAGTGTATGTTGAATTCAAGCAACCATTGCTGAAGTTCAACAACTGTTTTTTGAGTTCGACCATGGTTCTTTAAGTTTATTTAACACCAAAAAAAGTCCCGGGGACTGGTTTTCCACCCTGAGTCGTGTTGGACGGTCCAGGGGCCCAGCGGGGGCCCCCGGAGGCCGAAAGTATAGATAGAGGGACACCTGCCGTCGCCCTTTCCGTGCCACAGCGCGAGGGGGTCTGGGCAGCTGCCTCGGGGAGGCCGAGGGAGCGGCGCGCGCGGCGGCACGCGCCTCGCGCCCCTGCGCGCCTCCGGTGCCGGGGGGGAGGGGGCACCGCGGCGCCCACCCCCACGGCTCGAGGCTGCGGCGGCGCCGGGGCTGGCAGGGGGGCAGGGCGCCCTCCTCCTGGGGCAGGTGCTCCTCGTCGTCGGGGCGGCGTCGTCGCCGTCGTTCTCGCCGTCCTCGTCGTGCTCGTCCTCGCCGTCGTCGTCGTCGTCGTCGTCGTCGTCCTGGACGTCCTCCGGGGGCGAGGTCCTCGCCGTGGTCGTCGGCGTCTTCCTCGTCGCCGTCCTCGTCGTCGCCGTCGCCGGCGTCGTCTTGGTCGCAGTCGTTGTTGCAGGCGTTGTCGCCGCCGTCGTCGTCGCCGTTGTCGTCGTCGTCTGGGTGGTTGCAGTGGGCTTTGCAGTCGCTGCTCACAACTCGGAGGCCTCTGGGGGGCCTCTGGGGGGCCTCCGAGCGGCCACCGGAGACCGCTGGGGCCGCCGGGCCGTCAAAGAGAATCGATTGTGCCTTGTGCACAGTTTCAGGCAGCCGAACTCGGGCCCCGCAAGGCTGGAGGGCCGTCCGTCTTCAAAACGTGGCTATCGTTCAAGCACTGCGCACGATACTTTTTGTATGGCGCTTCCAGCGGCCAGAAGGACGGAAGGCGGCCCGTTTCCAAAATGTGGCTCTCGCGCTTGCGCCGCGCCAGTTCGTCGTCTTATCGGAGCTTCCACGGCTGCAAGGAAGGATGGCAGCCCGCCTTCACAACGTGGCCCTTGCCTTCGCGCCACGGGCACTCGCTTCAAAGGTGCCAGCAGCTGCTCGGACGGAGAGCGGCTTTCTGCTCCGAACGCGGCCTGGGGGAATCGAGCAGTGCAGGTACGTGGCCGTACCTGCACCTTGCACGTTGCCTCGTTTCTTCGCCGCCGTTCGGC
>CAUYUJ010014687.1:95000-122500 GCA_963575745.1 Prorocentrum cordatum
GGCCGGCCTCGGCAGCCCAACCCTGGGGCGCCGGGTGCCCCAAGGGTGGCGCCAGAGACCGCAGCGGGCGACAGTAGACGCGCCAACCTCCTCCTCCTCCTCCTCCTCCTCATCCTCCCTCCTCCTCCTCCTCCTCCTCCTCCTCCTCCTCCTCCTCCTCCGCCGCCTGCTAGCGAGTGCCCCCCGGAGATGCCTGGCCCCCCGATGGCCCACGGACCCACAGAGGCTCTGGGGCACTCGGGGCCCTCGAGCATCGACGAGCAGTGTGCCCCGGCATCTCTCGGAGCAGGTTTGCTCACCGCGCGTGCGTGCTGTACCTTAGGGGCGCCTGCTGAGGCCGGCCTGGGCCGGCTCTGGGGAGGCTGCCCGCGCGCTGGCCCAAAGCCCTCGTGCCGTCGAGGAGAAGGGGTGGGGCTTCATCGAGTGCGACGCTACCAGGGCGCTGTACGGCAAGGACATCTTCGTGATGTCCTCGGAATTCAAGGGGCTCCCGGTGGGCATCGGCCAGTCCTTGACCTTCTCGGTGGCCCAGGAGCCGCCCATGGAGTAGAAGGCGGAGGAGGAGGAGGAGGAGGAGGAGGAGGAGGAGGAGGAGGAGGAGGAGGAGGAGGAGGAGGGGGAGGAGGAGGAGGAGGAGGAGGAGGGGGAGGAGGAGGAGGAGGAGGAGGAGGAGGAGGAGGAGGAGCAGGAGGAGGAGGACAGACTGGAGCTCCAGAGGTGAGGGTCTCGTGTTGCATTGACGCGTTCCTGGGGGGTCCTGCAGATTTCGGAGATGGCGGAGGAGGCAGGATGCATCTAGCGTTGCAGTTTCACTATCCGTCGTTCTCACTTGCGGCGTGCTTCCTGTTTGTCTTCTTGCATCGTTTTGTTTGCCCAAGTCGGTATTTCATGGAGCGGGAAGCTGCAATCTGCACTCGATCAGAGACCGTGCAACGTCAAGTCGAGACAGGCGCCCATTGTTTATCCTCTCGCGAAGACAAACCGCCGTCATTGGGCAGGGCGGGGGGAGGAGGCAGGCAGCGTCATGATTCGCGCCGGCTCCGTCTGGGAATGAGCCCCCCCTAGCCGTTCCCTGACGGCGAGAGCGCGAATCCTTACGCTACTGGGGGGAAAGTCAGTTGAGCTGAAGATCGGGACAAATCGGATCCAGAGATTCTGGGAGAGTTCAAGAGAAAAATAGAACGCCGATTTGTGGAGCGCAGCGCGCGCATTCGCAGAAGTTCCCAAAGAGTGTTCGAGGGCTTGAGGAGCCCAAGTAACACATGGGCGCTCAATTAAACTGTTGAGGGCGGGCAGAAAATCTGGTGCGCACGAGCATTGTGAGCGGGTGCGCGGCTTGCAGGGGGGGCGCAGTAGGTTTGCGTCTCAGGGACTTGGGCGCCGGCCAATGCGCTGATGGGGGGCCCGAGAATGCGTCGCAAATATTACGCCTGTGGCGCCATGGAGGCCGCATTTGCGGTTGCAGTTGGGCGGGCGCCCCGCCGCGCGCACCGTGGCGACAGCTCTCTTGGGCGCCCGCCCGCCGCCGTGGACGTAGCGGGCCCAGCTAGTCTCTCGGTCGGCGCGCGGCGGGTCGGCAGCCACGACGCTGGCGGCCTGAAAATGTTGCGAAAGTGTTTCTCCCCGATCCCGGGGCTATTGTATGTTTTCGGTGGCACGCGCAGCTCGGAGAAAAATCGCCTTGTCCGTCGGCGGCCAGTTGGCTGTCGTCGCGCAGAAGTACCGGCGGATGGCGCGGTCCACGCTCAGCGCAGAGAGCGTGTCCATGAGCGTGGACTCGTCGAGGGGCAGGAGGAGGGGCCTCGCGGTCGGGGCCATCGCGGCCCGTGATGTCCACGGCCCCCACCCTGGGCGCGCGAGGACCTGCTGGGCGCCGCCGCAGCGCGATTTCAGAGAATCTCGGAACCAGAAATCCGGGCGCGCCAAATTTCGCGGGCCGAAAAACTCTCAGAGAGTTTCGGCCAGCTCCGAGGTTTTGGGTTTATGGGAATGTTTCACGCGGGGTGGCTAGTTCAGAGATTTTCCGAGATTCTCAGAGAAGTTCGGACGCGAGAATTTGGCGCGCCCCGGTTTCTGTCTCTGCGAATCTCTGAAAAGCGGTTCCTTAGGTTTTACCGGGTCTCCAGGCGTCCTGTCAGCCAGAGACGAGCGACTGGCTGGCGCCGCGCCCGATGCTTCCGGAGTTGCGAACTCGGTATTCGATTCCCTGGGGCCCGCGGGCCCCTGGGCCAATCGCGAGGTTGCCGAGGCCCCCAGGCGGTTGCGCGCGATTGTCTCGGAAACCGGAGTTGGGCATCCATGGTGGACGCCCGCGCGTACGCGCTAGGTGTCCGCGAGATTGTTCGGTGGCGGATCTTGCATGGCGCGGGGACTTTCCAAAGACTTTCCGGGGTGTTCTCTACGGTTATTTCGGCGCGCTTCGGGAATTTTGGGGCGGCGCGGGGAAGTCGCCTGGCCGCGCTCGGAACTTTTTTTTCCAATGCCTTCTTGGGCATCATCGCGGTGTTGCGTGGCCGAAGAGGTCACTGAGCAACGCGCGTTTTAACATTTTCGTGTTTTTTCGTTGCGTTGGTTGCGCGATTGTTTTGGCGGTCCGCCTCCTTGGGGGCCCCTTGGGGCCTCAAGTTTGTTTCGTTGACGCCGGGCCTTCTGGAGTGAAAGGCGCTTGGCGCTGAATTCCCTCGGGCGTGCGCGTGTCCAAACACGCGCCGTGGCTTCATCCGCGCCGGGGCGCATTTCTTCCCTCGCGAAGCCGATGGCGCCCAAGGCGTGGCAGGCCCGTTCGGCGGCGCCCCAGGTGATTTGAAAAACCGAGCATGATTTTTATCCCGGTCAAATGTTGCCCCGATCCTGGCTTCATCTTAGAAAGGGGAGGGCGCGGGTCCCTGGAAGCGCGCGTCATGGCGAATCGTAGCTCCCACCCCACCCAAACACACACACACACACGCACACACACACACACACAAACACGTTTCGAGAGGCGGAAGTAGACGAGGAGGAAGACGAGGAGGAGGAAGGAGATCGCCAGCTAGGCGAGGAGAAGATGTTGAGGAGGAGAAGGAGGAGGACCAGTGTAAACCCAAGACTCATCAACGATGTAGGAATAAACTTTCCCTCCAAGCTCCCTCTTCAGAGGCCACTGTAACAGGTTCATTTTCATAGAGGGAACTGCCTCGTTGGAAGACAACCGTTTGAAGGGCCTGAAGCGTGCCACAACATTATTCTCGGGACTCCAGCGCCACGGATCAACCTGACTGGCGCGTCTTGGCGATCCTGAATCTTGCCAGAACGCTATTCCTTGGACATCAACGCCGCGAATCAAAGTAACCTTTGCACCCTCATAATCCAGAATCTTTTGAAATCGCCATTTCTGGTACGTTGACCATGGGAATCCGCGAAACCCTTGGTGCATTTGTTTTTGGAATGTTCGCATCGCTTAGGCGAGAGCCAATCAGTGAAACTCTTTCGTTTTTCAACGAATATGTCCGGCGCTAAGGCGAGAATCACATTGTTTCAAAACGAATGTGCGCGGCGGTAACGCGAGAGCCACATTTTGAGAACGCCTGCCCTCAATCCGTGAAACTCTTGCAAATGTTTAAATCGAATGTGCGCGGCGCTAAGGCGAGAGCAACATTTTGACAACCACCCGCCCTCAGTCCGCGAAGCTCTTGCGAATCTTTGAGACGAATGTGCGCGGCGGTAACGCGAGAGCCACATTTAGAAAACGGCCCGCCCTCCATCTGCCAAACTGTTCTCAATGTTTAAGCTTCAGGGTCATAGATGGTGAGGGAGCCTCAGGCGAAACGCCCGGCCCGCCCTTTCGACCGGCCTCGGGGTGCGACAGGGGGAAATTACATTTATAAGGAAGCGAAATGGAGGAGGGGGAGGAGGAGGAGGAGGAGGAGGAGGAGGAGGAGGAGGAGGAGGAGGAGGAGGAGGAGGAGGAGGAAGGAGATCGCCAGCAAGACAAGGAGAAGACGAGGAGGAGGAGGAGGAGGAGGAGAAGACGAGGAAAAGCCTTGCAGCGGCACGAGGCAGACCGCAGGAGGAGGCGAGGAGGAGGCGAGGAGGGACCAGGAAGGACATCGCCCGCCTTCCGCGCCCGGCCCCCAGGGGAAGAAGGGGCCGATCGCCTCCGACGTCCAGGCCAGCGGGGGCCTCTTCACCGTCCTCCTCCCTTTTCCTCCTGCTCCTCCTCCTCCTTCATCTCTTCCTCCAGTTCCTCCTCTTTCTCCTCCTCCTCCTCCTCCTCCTCCTCCGCCGCCTCCTCCTCCTCCTCTTCCTCCTCTTCCTCCTCTTCCTCCTCTCCTCTTCGCCGTCCTCCTCCTCCCCCTCCTCCTCCTCCTCCTCTTCCTTCTCATTTTTCCGACGAAGAGCGGTATAAACTGAATTTTTCCACCGTCGGAGACGCCTGCCCCACGGCGGTGTGAAAGTTGATGCCCCGACGTACCATCGTAAGGGTAGAAGCTTTCCAGCCGCAGTGGGGCAGGCGTCCCCGACGGCGGGAAGCTTTATTTCTATACCACTCTTCGTCTGCTAACTCTCCTCTTCGCGCTGGGCCATTCTCGCCGTCCTGCTCATTCTCCTGCTCATTCCTGCTCCTCCGTCCGCGTTCCTCACACAGGCCTCTTCCCCGACGCGCCCCCCCCCCACACACGTGTCGGTTAGGGCGGGCTGGGCGACCCGCCCGAGACATCTTCGCCACTCGTAGTCCCAAGGCTTGACCAGCAGGTTCTGTAGGAAGAAGCACACAAAACACACACTTCATACACAAAAACAAAGCACACAGCGTGTGTTTTTTTTTGTCCCACCGTTGTAGGGAAAACAACACACCAGTTTGTATGTTTTTCTGCGTGTTTCGTCTCACACTTTTTTTGCTTTGTGTGTGTGTTTTCCGCACTCCAAGACGGCCCAAGAGGCCCCAAAGATCGCTCCAAGACGGCGTAAGCGGCCCCCAAGAGAGCGCCCAGACGGCCCAAAAAGCCCCCAAGACGGCCCAAGTCGCCTCCAAGACGGCCTCAGAAGGTGCCAGGAACGCCCCAAGAGAGTCCCCAGGGGGGAGGCAGGCACCGACATTTCAGCTCCCCGCCCGAAGAGACCCCCAGGAGGCCCCGAAGAGGCCTCCAAGAGGCTTCAAGACGCCTCCAGGAAGCCCCCAGAAGCCTCCAGGAAGCTCCCAGAAGCGCCCAAGAGGGCCCCGACACTGCCTCAAGAGGGCCCCAGGACCTGACCTCCGCTCCGAGATGTACCGTCCTTTTTTGGATACCTTTTCATCCAAGAAGCTTGGCCAGAAAAGCCCCAGTCGAAATTTCAAGTTACCACAAGTCCCCCAGAAAGCGTTGACGGGCAACGTGCTCCACTCACGCTCGTGTTCCTTCTGTCATCTTTTCTTGCGCACATCCTTTCCAAACCTGGTGGCTCGCATGGTCGCGTGCTGAGCTCACCTAATATGTCTCCGAGCCCAACTGCCCAAACGGACAACCACGGAACCAACATAGTGCACCATCAAGACATCTTCTTTTTTAGTTCCGACATTTCGGGCTCCCCCCAGAAGTCACCAAGAGGCCACCAGGAGGCCCCGAAGAGACTCCAAGTGCCTTCTGTCATCTTTTCTTGCGCACATCCTTTCCAAACCTGGTGGCTCGCATGGTCGCGTGCTGAGCTCACCAAATATGTCTCCGAGCCCACCTGCCCAAACGGACAACCAGGGAACCAACATAGTGCACCATCAAGGCATCCTCTTCTTAAGTTCCGACATTTCGGGCTCCCCTCCCGAAGAGACCCCCAGGAGACACCAAGAGGCCCCCAGGAGGCCCCGAAGAGCCTCCAAGAGGCCGCAAGACGCCTCCAGGAAGCCCCCAAAAGCCTCCAGGAAGCCCCTAGAAGCGCCCAAGAGGGCCCCGACACTGCCTCAAGAGGGCCCCAGGACCTGACCTCCGCTCCGAGATGCACCGTCCTTTTTTGGATACCTTCTCATCCAGGAAGCTTGGCCAGAAAAGCCCCAGTCGAAATTCCAAGTTCCCACAAGTCCCCCAGAAAGCGTTGACGGGCAACGTGCTCAACTCACGCTCGTGTGCCTTCTGTCATCTTTTCTTGCGCACATCCTTTCCAAACCCGGTGGCTCGCATGGTCGCGTGCTGAGCTCACCTACTATGTCTCCGAGCTCAACTGCCCAAACGGACAACCAGGGAACCAACATAGTGGCCGCAAGACGCCTCGAGGAAGCCCCCAGAAGCCTCCAGGAAGCCCCTAGCAGCGCCCAAGAGGGCCCCGACACTGCCTCAAGAGGGCCCCAGGACCTGACCTCCGCTCCGAGATGCACCGTCCTTTTTTGGATACCTTCTCATCCAGGAAGCTTCGCCACAAAAGCCCCAGTCGAAATTTCAAGTTCCCACAAGTCCCCCAGAAAGCGTTCACGGGCAACGTGCTCAACTCACGCTCGTGTGCCTTCTGTCATCTTTTCTTGCGCACATCCTTTCCAAAGCCGGTGGCTCGCATGGTCGCGTGCTGAGCTCACCTACTATGTCTCCGAGCCCAACTGCCCAAACGGACAACCAGGGCACCAACATAGTGCACCATCAAGGCATCCTCTTCTTTAGTTCCGTGGGTCTCGCATCTCTTTCCAATCACCTCTCGGCCAACTCCCATGAAGCGTTCTTTTTCCCCTTTCCAGCGCGCTACCTCACCAAACCAAAGTTTTCCTAAGGCCTCGCATGGCCCCGTCCTCTGCACACTTCGCCTCGGACCCCGACACTGCCTCAAGAGGGCCCCAGGATGGCGTCCTGAGATCCGCTCCGAGATGCACCGTCCTTTTTTGGATACCTTTTCATTCAGGAAGCTTGGCCAGAAAAGCCCCAGTCGAAATGTCAAGTTCCCACAAGTCCCCCAGTCAAGTTCCCACCAGTCCCCCAGACTGCGTTGTGTGGCAACGTGCTCCACTCACGCTCGTGTTCCTTCTGTCATCTTTTCTTGCGCACATCCTTTCCAAACCCGGTGGCTCGCATGGTCGCGTGCTGAGCTCACCTAATCTGTCTCGGAGCCCAACTGCCCAAACGGACAACCACGGAACCAACATAGTACACCATCAAGGCATCCTCTTCTTTATTTCCATGGGTCTCGCATCTCGTTCCAATCACCTCTCGGCCAACTCCCACAAATCGTTCTTTTCGCCCTTTCCAGCGCGCTACCTCACCAAACCCGAGTTCTTCTAAGGCCTCGCATGGCCCCGTCCTGCGCCCACTTCGCCTCACGCATGGCAACTCGCTAATCTCACCCCGAAGGCCCCTCACGACAGTCTGAAGAAGGCCCCAGCAAGCCTCACGAACCCTTCCGCCGGAACCCAACTGCCCAAACGGACAACCAGGGAACCAACATAGTGCACCATGTAGGCATCCTCTGCTTTCCTTCCCTGGGTCTCGCAGCCTTCCAAGACGGCTTCAGAAGGACCCAGGAACGCCTCAAGAGAGCCCCCAGAGGGGGGGCAGGGACCGACAGTTCGGGCTCCCCGCCCGAAGAGACCCCGCCTCCAACACGTACCGCCGTTTTTTGGGGCCACCTTCTCCTCAGAAACGTGCCCGGCACAACCTCCCACGAAACCCGAGGACCCCAGGAGACTCACGCCGCAGGTCGTCCAATTCAGTCCTCATACAGTCAGACACGTGCCCGACAAAACCTCCAGCACAACCCGAGAGCCCCCAGGACCTCCACATCCCCAAAACTCCATCCTCTCGCCCGTCCTGCGACATCGCGTCCCCTCCCTTCCTGTGGCCCGCATGGAAACGTGCTGAGCCTACCTCGTGACTCACATGGTCGCGTGCTGAGCTCCCCCCCTCCCTTCCATGTGGCTCGCATGGACACGTGCTGAGCTCACGTCCTGCCTCGCTTGGTCGCGTGCGCTCCCCACCTCCAACACGTACCGTCGTTTTTTTGGTACCCTTTTCCTTATAAACGTTCCCTACACACCCCCTCACCATACCCGAGGCCGCCAGGGGCCTCCCAGGGCCCTCCGACTCCCTTGCCTCGCCCGCCATGTGCACCCGCGACACCCTCCCCCCGCCGGTGGCTCGCATGGGACCGTGCTGCGCTCACCTCGTCACTCGTACGGTCGCGTGCTGAGCTCCCCTCCAAGACGCACTATCTTTTTCTCCGCTGCCTTTCTCTCCGGCCTGCCGGTGGTGGCTCGCATGGGAACGTGCTGAGCTCACCTCGTCCCTCGCATGGTCGCGTGCTCAGCTCACCTCCAAGACGCACCATCTTTCCTCCCGCTACCTTTCTCTCCGGACTGCGGTCCAACATGCCCCCAGCATGACTTTCACGTTGCCCCATGGCCCCATGGCCTCCCCTGGAGCCCCCAGGATCCGTCGCCACTTAGATCCGACCGGGCGCGCGCACCCAAGGCCTGCTGCAATGTGTTTCACGTCTGGCGACATTCCTGCATCGCCATACCCCGAGCACACATGCCTTCGTCGACGCGTTGGCCGCGCACACTCACCAAGGCCTTCATTTCGGATTGGATTGCGACTCATGGCGACAATTGGGAATCGTCTCTGACAACGGGTCTGCAAACATGGAAGCCCCGTAAAGCCCAGCGTCAGGGCCTCACCACCATTACCGTGGAAGACTGGTGCATCGCCCTCGAAGTGCCCTTCAGAGGGTATCGCAATGACTTGCGCTCCGAGTACGTGCAACGGCTCCTCACAGCAGCGCGCCTGCTTCCACGAAGCTCGCCATCGGAACGCACGACTCCAACCAAATGGCCTCGACACCTCACTACCGACTGCATCACCACATGGATTGCGTCTCAAGGAGACGCCTGGGAAGCGACCCTGGAGTCGGGCTTACAAGCATGGAGCCCTCGAAAGAGGCAGCGAAACGGCAGCACTGACATCACACTCGAAGATTGGTGCATCGCTTTGGGCGTGCCCTTCAAGGGGTACAACGACGACCTGCGCTCCGAGTACGTGCAACGGATCCTCACAGCAGCGCGCCTACTTCCACCAAGCTCGCCTGCGGAACGCACGCCCCAAACAAGATGGCCTCGCCACCTCACCACCGACTTCATCACCACATGGATCGCGTCTCAAGGGAACGCCTGGGAAGCGATTTTTCGGGTTCTCTGCCCCAATGACCCCAAGTGACGCCCAAAAAGACCCCAACAGGCCTCAAGACCTCATGACGCCTCCATAAAGCCCCGACAAGCCCCCAAGAGAGCCCCATAACTGCCCCAAGATCCCAGGACTGCCGGGAGCGCCTCGACACAGCGTCAGAGCGACAAACGAACAGCCCCGGGACTCCCTCAGGAGGGCCCCGGGACGGCTGAAGGACCTGAGGAGGCCCCAAGAGGCCCCCAAGCGTCACAGCGACAAACGGACTGCCCCGGGACTTCCTGGCTCGTACGGCAATTTCCTGAGCTCACCTTACGAGGTCTTCAGCAAGCCCCCAGAAGCGCCCAACAGGGCCTCAGGACAGCACCAAGAGGGCCCCCCTCGACAAAGCGTCAAGGCGTCAAGCGGACAACACGGGAACCCATGTAATGCGCGTAAAGCAGCACAGCGTCACTCGGACCACACTGGATCCAATGTAATGCGCTCCTTGGCCTTCCTCTTCTGGGCTCGCACGGAAACGTGCTGAGCTCACCCCGTTGCTTGCACGGTCGCGTTCTGAGCTCACCTCCAAGACGCACCGTTGTTTTTCTGGCCGCCTTTCCCTCTGGACAGCTGTCGCAGAGAAACCCCAAGCGAGTTTTCGTGTTGCCAGAAAGCCTCACAAGATGCCTCCAGGAGGCTTCAGTACGGCCGCATGCGGCCCCCGACCGCCGCAAGTTGTCCAATCCAGTCCTTATACAGTCAGACACATCCCCGACACAACCTCCAACCAAACCCGACGGCCCCCAGGAGCCCCCAGATTCTCCAAACTCAATTTTCTCGCCCGTCATATGTAACCGCGCCCCCTCCCTTCCCTGTGGCTCGCATGGAAACGTACTGAGCTCACCTCGTGACTCGCACGGTCGCGAGCTGAGCTCACCCCCTCCCTTCCATGTGGCTCGCATGGACACGTGCTGAGCTCACCTCGTAACTCGCCTAGTCGCGTACTGAGCCCACTTCCAAGACGCATCGTCGTTTCGTGGCCACCTTTTCTTCAGAAACGTTCCTGACAACCTCCGACGAAATCCGAGGTTTCGGGTTCTCCGCCCCAATCACCACTCCAGAGGCCCCCAGAAGCTCCCAAGAAGTTCCCAAGAGGCCCAAATAACGCCTGAAGAGGCCCCAAAAGGCCCCCAAGAACCTTCCAGAGGCCTCCAGCAAGCCCCCAGAAGCGCCCAAGGTGGGCGCAGTACTGCCCCAAGATAACCCCAAGACGGCTGGCGGTTCCTCGACAAAGCCTCACAGCGTCAAACGGACAACACGGGAACGTGATGATACCCCAAGAAGACCCCAAGATGCCTCAAGACCTCAAGACGCCTCCAGGAAGCCCCCAGAAGCTCCCAAGAGGGCCCCAGGACTGCCCGTAGCCATTTTGGCTCAATTTGGGGCTCAAGAGCCTTCCGGTCAGGATATCTTGCGCGTGCCCTCTGATATAGTTAATTGCACCGATTCGGCGCTTACCATTGCAAACAATGGACTCGTTCACGAGGCGTGCCTCATCTCAGTGCTTTCACAGCGATGAGTATTTTGAGACCTACACTTTCTCTCACCAATTCGACCAAGCATCAGGTGGCATGTGTACGTCGTTGCCCAGTTGGGGCTCACTGCCCACCATGCATCCGGTCTCCATGCAGTCGCAGCTTGCCCGGCAGGAAAACCACCCCATGTTGCAGTCGAGCGGCGGCGAGTCGTGGAATACTTTTGACGAGTTCGACGACCCACGCAGGCGTCGGCGGGCAGAAATCCAAAGCAGCAACCCATCCGAACACGCGCAGGATTCAGCCCAGTTGGGCCTTGGCGGCGCCCCCTCTGCGGCCGATGCGCAGCTGCCATCTCGGCCTGGAGGCGTTCTGCTGCTCCATGGCCAGTCGCTGCCGCGCAGGCAGGAAGACCCCCCCATTTTGCAGTCGAGCGGCGGCGAGTCTTGGAAGACCTTTGACGAGTTCGACCACCCGCGCGGGGGCGCTCTGCCTCTGACCACAGTAGGCGCTCTTCTGCTCGATCGCTCCGCGGGGGCGGCGCCAGCCTATTCACCGACCAGGCCGCCCGGCATGCCGCCGCGTTCCACCGCCGAGACGTGGCTGGCCGCGGGCCCCCCAGGCGAGCCAGACCGCGCGGCGCGGGCGAGACAGCCGGCCAGCGGAGGGCGGGCAGGGGCCTCCACTGGCACGCCCGCGGCCGCCACGGCGCTGGCAGACATGCGGGCCCGGCTCCTGGCGCAGGAGCAGCTGCTGGCCCAGGTCCAGCAGCAGGCCCAAGACCTCAGGCGCAGGATCCGCGAGCAGCAGGCCGACCTGGCGGAGATGGAGCTTCAGCAGGGCGAGCTCGTTGACAGCATGCCGGCAGCCACCGAGGAGGCGGCGCCCGCCACCCCTGGCGCTCCAGCAATCACCACGCTCATGATCCTCAACATCCCAATGTCTGTTACGCAGCGTGACCTGCTGGACCTCATCGACAGGGCTGGTTTCAAGAACCGCTACGACTACGCCTACATGCCGGCAACTTTTGACAGCGGTACCACTAGAGGGATCGCATTTGTGAATTTTGCCGCCTCAAGCGACGCCCGCGAGTTTTCCGTCTTGTGGAACGGATCGCGATTGACTGGAGTTGCCGGTGCTGGAACCAGCGGGACCGTGATCGAGGTCACCGCGTCGGCGACGCAGGGCTACTCGGAGAACGTCAGGATGTGGAAGGCGAGCCGGCTGCGCCGCATTAAGAACCCCAAGTTTCACCCTTTCATCGCCCCGAGGCCAGCTGCCTAATGAACGCGCGGTTGACATTTTCATTGGATGCGCGGGATGTGGGGGATGGGGGGGAGCGCGCGGGAGGCCAAGGAGGACGAGGACGAGGACGCGGGCACCGCGCAGCGCGCCCCAGAGCGCGCCGGTTGGCGGCGACGGGCCCACCACGAGCTGCCCTCCTAGCGGGCAGCCCAGCCAGGCCGCGCGATCAAGGCGTGCCATGTGCAGAGAGGGATTTGTTTAGTGCGCTCGCTTGAATCTCTGCACGCAGCCGTGAATCATCATCGGCGGCAGAGCTTCACGTAGTTTCGCATTTGCTAGATCAGTATTCAGTATGAGAAAGTTTCAATGTTTCTAAGTGGGAAGCTTCCCTGGCCACATGAACCCGAGGTGCTCATTTCGAGGGCCCGGGTGCTTGAGGCCTCTTCGACCGACTGGAAATACCTGGTCGGCCGGCCGTGCCCTTCCCACTGACTTTGTTTCGTTCAACATTATAATATTTGAGGATTTTTTCATGTCTGTCTTTGCTCCACGCTTTCGAGCGAGGGCTGTGGCCACTGCCTCCCATTGTTCATTGAGTACCCTCGCCGCCCCAGCTGCCATGCGTTCAGTGCGTGGCACCGAAACCTTCGGAGGCCAGCGCTCGGCTGCAGCAGGCGTGTTTTTGTTTTTCTGCCCACGTCGCAGGGCCGAATGCGGGCACTCGAAGCCTTGCACGACTTCTGGGCGCGTGGCACTCGCTGGCGCCTTCACACTCCTCAACTCCTGGGACCCCCCCCCGAAAAAAAAGAGGGCCCCAGGACTGCCCCAAGACCCCAGGACTGCTGGAAGCGCCCCGACAAAGCGTCAGAGCGACAAACGGACAGCCCGGGAATCCCTCAGGAGGGCGCCAGGACGGCTGAAGGACCTGAGGAGGCCCCGAGAGGCCCCCAAGACGACCCCAACAAGCCTCAAGACCTCACCACGCCTCCAGGAAGCCCCCAGAAGCTCCCACGAGGGCCCCAGGACTGCCCCACGGCTCCAGGACTGCTGGAAGTGCCTCGACAAAGCCTCACAGCGACAAACGGACAGCCCCGAGACTTCCTAGCTCGTATGGCAATTTCCTGAGCTCACCTTAGGAGGTCTCCAGCAAGCCCCCAGAAGCGCCCAACAGAGCCTCAGGACAACCTAAGAGGGCCCCACGACGGCTGGAGGCGCCTCGACAAAGCGGCACAGCGTCAAACGGACAACACGGGAACCAGCAGAATGCGTCCTATAGGCATCCTTTTCTTTGTTTTTCTCTGTCTCGCAATTCACGCGCACTTGTCCTCCAAGGTCGGGGTTCGTGACAATATCAGGTTCCCACAGGCTGGAGGGCGCGTCGTTTTCAACCTGTGGCTCTCGCTTTCGCCAAGTGCGCATTCGTTTCCAGCTTGCGGGAGCTCCGAGGATGGAGGGCAGGTCGTTTTCAAAGTGTGGCTTTCTGCTTGGCTCCGCGCGCTTTTTTTACAACGCCTGGAGCAGCTTCTGGGATGGAAGGCGGGGGGTTTTCATCCCGTGGCTCGCGCTCTGCCGCCGCACACATTCGGTTTCCACGTTTGCGGATGATGTGTGCAAGCTCCGTGGGGTTGAAGTCCAAGGGATGGTAGAGTGGCAAGATCTAGGATTGTCAGGACGCGGCAATCAGGTTGATTCGCGGTGGTGATTTCCCAGAATTGGAGTCCTGGCACGATGTGATCAGACATGCAGCATTCACGTGGGTTCGTAGCGTTGAAGTCTCATGAAGTGCGTCGTGGCAGCCTTGGCACGATTGGGGATTCTCAAACGGTTGTCTTTCAACGGGGCATTTCCCGCAATGAAAATAAATTCTTGCGGGGACGGACCCGTGAAGAGGGAATCTGGAGGCAGGCTGTAGTTCAGCATTATTGATGCGTCTTGGGCTTACTCTGGTCCTCCTCCTTCTCCTCCTTCCCCTCCTCCTCCTCCTCCTCCTCCTCCTCGTTCTCCTCCTCCCCATCATCAACTTTTCCTGACCCCCCTCGTCATGAAGGCTCGCTGGTGCTCGCTGGCCCGTCCCGCCCAGCCTCCAGCACGCTGCCTGTTCCAGCACCCAGGGCTGGTGCTGAAGTCCCGGAAATGGGTTCCTGGCACGATGTGGGAGCGCCAGGCTGCAGCTTTCACGCGGATGCGTGGCGTGGAAGTCTTAGGACGTGCGTCGCGGCACTGGTTGGGGTGCTCAAGCAGTTGTCTTTCAACGGGGCGTTCCCCGCAATGCAGATACGTTCTTGCAGGGACCTGTGAAGAGGGAACCTAAAGGGAGAGCGTAGTTGATGCGTCTTGGGTTTATTATGGTCCTCCTCCCCCTCCTCCCCCTCCTCCTCCTCCTTATCCTTCTCCTCCTCCTCCTCCTCCTTCTCTTCCTCCTCCTCCTCATCCTCATCATCCCTTCTCGTCCTCCTCATTATGTCCTGACCCCCCTCGTCATGACGGCTCGCCGATGCTCGCTGGCCTGTCCCGCCCCGCCTCCGGCTCCCTGCCTGCTCTGGCACCCCCGGGCTGCGGATGTCTCCCGCCACCCGCAAGCGATCCGCGCGCGGATCTCGCGACGATCGCTCTTCTTGCGTCCTCCTCGTCCTCCTTCGACCGTGTGTTGGTCAGGAGGGAAAGAAACACACAGACACGATTAATCGTCCACTCCCAAGAAAATATAGGAACATATGGGAAGTGGGAGGGAAGACAAAAACTCAAAAAATATAGGAAAATATGGGGAATCAGTTTATTTATGTGTATTTATTTGTGTGTCCTGGGGCCCCTTCAGTTGGGGCATACAGCCGGGGCCCTGAAGAAGGAACCCTTTTCGTTGGGGAGGGGCTCGGTGTTCCTCGATTGTTTTACAGCTTGCCTTGGGTTTTCCTTAGGTTTTCCATGGGGAATCGAAGTTTAAGTTAAGGGAAACAGGGGCCTCGTTCCTTATTTAGGGTTCCTTAGGTCAACACCCCGACTGTACCCGCCTTCTTCACCAACGCTGAACCAAAGAGCCGGTTCGTCACCCTCAGCATCTGAGCGGCCTGCCTCCCCGCAGTCGGGGGCTTCTTTTCTCGCTGATCTCTTTGCTGGGCGGCCGAGCAGGTACAGCTCGCTCCTCCTCTTTGCTGATGTGCCCCCGCATCGTCGCCATGCGTGCGGCTGTGGAGGCGTGCGTGCGGTCAGGGCGCAGTTGTTCCAGCCGGAGTTTCTGATTTCCCGACCCTTTCCCCAGGGCCGTTGTTTTGTACATCCCGAGGCGGTCTTTGGCGGTCCCAGGGTGCTTGGCGAGGGCCGCCGCAGGCCGAGAGCGGTCAGACCGAATCCGCCGTGATTTTGTTCCACTGCTCGAGCATGTCTTCGGTGGGGGTCTGCTTCTGGCAGTGTCGCTCTGTGCTGCAGGGGGGGTGCGGCTCCTTCTGGTGGGGAGTCCCGGACGGGCGTGGAGCCTCTGCCCAGTGCGCCCACCCTTCTCAGATTCTCTCGTGTCGACAGACGGTTTGGCTGAGGCCCGGCAGTGCCTGTTTGGTTCCAGCACCAGGAGCCTCCTCCCTCTCCCTTCCCTTGATGACGACGACGACGCCCCCCCCCCCCTTGATTACGGCGACGACGAAGATGACGACGACGACGACGCTCCCCCCTTGATGACGACGACGACGAAGATGACGACGACGACAACACAGACGACGACCCAGACGACGACCCAGACGACGACCCAGACGACGACCCAGACGACGACGACGACGGCGACCCAGACGACGACGACGACGACGACGACGACGACGACGACGACGACGACGACGACGGCGGCGACGGCCGCGGCGACGGCCGCGGCGGCGGCGGCGACGGCGGCGCGGCCTCGCAGAGGTCATCGGCGCCGACGGCCTCGCCGTGGAGGCGCCCGGAGGCAGGGCCGCGGAGCGGCTGTGCGGCGTGGTCGGGAGCTGGGACGAGGTGCAGGCCCCGGGGGCGCCTCCGCGGAGCGGCTCCGGCCCAGAGCTTTCGTCGGCGGCTGCAGTCGGTGCGGTTACGCCGGGGTGGGGTGCCACCCCAACCCAACGCGAAGGCTCAGATTTACCCTCGAGTTCTAGTAGGGGGGGTCGGGAAACATAGAGAAAACACGCGTGGAACCCGTACCCCCCCCAACCCGAAATTCGGGTCTTCGGGTTGGGTTGGGGTGGTCTGGCAGGTAGTCAGGTGCGGTTTGCGAGTTGCTTGGTGGCGGCTTCTCCTGGGCAATTTGTGAGAGATCATGTCAGAACCGTCGTCGTGTCGAGCGGCACTGCCGTCCTCGATGTGTGCTCTCCACTGTACTAGAAGGAGCGGCAGTGTCATGTGATTCGGTCGCATTGGGTGACAGTGTCATCCGTTCCCCGGGGGCGGGAGGGGCCGACATGACGGGAGGCAAACCGCACCCTTCGCAAACCGCACCCAGTGTAGTCGCCGACCTCGTTCCTGTGAGTCCAGGGAGGATGTGTCGCGGCCTAGAGGGGGTTGCTGACTAGGGGGGGAGGTATAGCATGGCGGGGGCCATGATGTTTCCCCAGGTTTCATGGCGCCTCGTCGCCCCCCCCCCCCCCTGGGCCGCGCACATGCCGCCGGCCATGATTGGCGCCCCCCCTCTCTTGGACGCCCCCGTCTTTGGCCGCCCCCCGAATGTATAAAAATTCACTTCTGGGGCCAAGAGCAATATATGAGGCGTTCCAGGAAAGTCGTCCGCCGCCCCGAAGGTATCAAATTCACTTTTGGGGCCAAGAACAATAGATGAGGCGTTCCAGGAAGGTCGTCGCCTTCGAGGATCGAGGGAGTCGTCATCTCCTCCTCGGAGGGGGGCGGCGGACGGGCGGCGGACGGGCGGCGGAGAAGTAAAACGGGGGCGCCTCCGCCGGCGGAAGCTCGGCGGAAGAGTCGGCGGAAGTCTGAAGCTGCTTGCAAAGAGTTGGCGCCACAACCTGTTTGGTTTCAGTGCTTCCAGGACTCGGAGGTGGACAGAACCCCCAACAGTGACACGTCGATTAGTGAATTGTCCGTTTTCGATTCTCGAGAGGGCGCCGTGGCCGTTATTTTCCAGGCTCGCGCCCGCCAGGTTTGGGCCTCAGGTCGTTTTCACTAAACCACGTTTTACTAAAGGGGGTTCTGTCCATCCCCGAAGGACCGTCCCAAGGTCGCCAGAGCCGGTCGTTCCGCAGCACGCGAGTCACTGGAGGCAGCAGATTTTGGAGCGCCGGCTGAGGACCACGATTCCGAAGGGGGGAAGGGTAATGAGTCTTTCGCCGCCGGGAGCTCTGCGCCTCCCCCATCTGAAGGAGGTCGGCCATGACGTCGGATCCACCGCGCTTTGGTTGAGCGTCCTACCTGAAACTGCCCCGGAGTTTTACCCCAAGCGATTCGAATGAGCAGGGCGGAAATTCCCGCCCCAGAAAACAGGACGGACATGTCCACAGAAGTATTGGCGGAATCAGTGACAGCAAAGTAGGTCAAACATTGACATCACAGGAGCTTGAAACGTAGAGCGGAATTGTCCGCCCTACTTGCGAAATCGCCCAACGTACGGCGGGTCCGAAGTCAGGGGATGGTCAAATGTGGACTTTTCTTGGTTTTTGGGCCTCCATGGGGCTCCTCGTCGCCATGGCTGGATCCGCCTTGAAATTCTAACCAGAACGCGTCCCAGAATAGCTCCAGGGATCGATTCTTGACCCTCAGGCTCTGACATCCTCGCGTGTGGAAAGAGAACACGACGGGAGGTTCTGTCAATATTTGGCCTCGGGGGGCCCGCGCTAGGCCCTGGGACCGTCAGAATACGACTCGGGAAGAAGAGCTGACCCCAGGGAAGATGTCCTCAGAGAGGGGGGGATAGGCATAGGGGGGGATGCATCGACCTCTAATCGCCCATTGATCGCCGATAGGGGCCCGATAGCCCCGACCTGACCAGGAACGTGCGGATTCACCATCGGGGGCCTCTCGCCGATCTATCGGCGTGGTATCGCCGATTCCGGGTCGGTGTTTCCCCCCCTGTGCCTCTTTCCCTCTATCGTTGCCCCTCATGTGCAGACCTCTGGGGATCAACGTCGTGAGAGTACCCACTGCTTAGCTGCCCTGGCACGCCCGTTCTGAAGCGCAACGCGTGCCGTGCTCAGACCGTCCGTGCTGACACGCTGCGTGTTGGCTCAACGTGTTGGCCCACGTGTTGGCGAACGTACCGTGGAGGCCCCTGCCAAAAATCACCCTGCTTGCCTCCAGGGTGCCCCGGGTTTCTCGGGCTCCGCTGGTTCTGCCGTGGAGAGTGCCTGACGGCCCCACGCCAAAAATCGCCGGACGCGTCCTGGGGTCTCAGGGTTGGGCTTCTCGTGGAAGGCCTCTTGTGGCCGAGCTCCTCCTGCATCGCCACACGTGCCTCTTCAATCTGCGCGTTGAGCTCCGCAGCCATGCGCTAGGCGTGTTTTCAGGAGGGAAAAAACACACAGACACAATTCATCGACGATTCCCCAGAAAATAGGGGAAAATCTGGGAATTGGGCGGGAAGACAAAAACCAAGAAAATATGGGAAAAGATGGGGAACCATTTTATTTGTGTATTTATTTGTGTGTCCCAGGGCCCCTTCAGTGTTGCGCGTGGCGCGCACTCGGGGCAGCGAGGGCCGGAGCAGACCAGTCGCGGGGCGAAGCGCCCGGCCCCGGGGGGAAGCTGGCGCCCAGACCTCGGGGGGGGGGCCGGCGCCGCGAGGGCACGGCCAGCAGCCCGCACGGGAAGGGCGGGCCGTCCTCCCGAGGGGTACACGCCTCGAAGGTTGATAACCCCAGGAAGCATTTAAGAACCCCCCCGGCGATATCGTATCACCGCATTTTTTATTCGATATTCCGAGGGGCCGAAATAACCGAACGATAGCTTTAGCATCCGGGCACAAGGTAACGCTCCTGGTGCCAGGTAACGCTTCCAGGGTGCGGAAGGGTTATCGATTTGCCGGAGGGGGGGGGGGTTCTTAAATGCTTCCTGGGGTTAGACCTGCTACCTTGACACGTCGATTAGGGAATTGGCCTTCGAGAGGGCGTCGCGGCCGTCGTTTTTACGGGTCCAGGCCCGTCGGTTTCGGTCCCAGGCCGTTTTCACGAAGGGGAGGTTTACTCAAGGGAGGTTTGTCCACCGCCGAACGCCGGTCGTTGAGAGCAGGTCTGGGTTCCCAGATCCTAATCTACTGTCGGCGCCTTCCTACTTCCAGGATCGAGTGGTGTCTGCCTCATCCTTCCTCGAGAGAACAGCGAGCGGCTTGAGTAAGGAACACTCGCTTTTCAAAAGGGGCTCGGTCGTTCCCTGGGTTTGCATGCGTTCTGCTACCTTTGTGGCGGCGTGCCCCCCTGGTGTTCCTTCAGATGTTGGACGCGCGGGCTCATTTTGCCGATGAGGGGCTCGGCCGTTCCTTCGGACTTCGTAGACCTACTTGAAGAAAGGGGCTTCGTTCCTTATTTATCGTTCCTTAGGTCAGGCCGATGACTGTAGATCTGGATTCCCAGATCCCAATCTGCTGTGGGCGCCTTCCTACTTCCAGGATCGAGTGGTGTTTGCCCTATCCTTCCTCTCTTCAGGGGGGCGGGCGGCCACGCAAAATCTGCTTTCGGCGCCTTCCTATGCTTCATGTGTGTACCTCCTTCTTCCGTCCAGTGGGCACCCTTGCGTCCTGTGCCCCTTCGGCCCATCCTCAGCGACTCTCGCTGGTCAGACTCGCTCGAGAAACGTCGACATGGGCCTCCAAGGCCCCGGCATCCCTACCGCGCATCCTCATGACACGGGTTGGCCGCATCATGTGGCGTTGCTTCCTCGACAACGTCGGCCCCTTCTGGGGAGGCTCCTTTTCCCGGGCCCCCCCGGCCCACCCGCACGGGACGACCCTGGACGACACCAGCCGTGCACGGTGGGGAGCGGTGGGGACCTCTGGGGCCGCGGATCAAACAGATCACAGGTCAGGCCAAGAAACAACCCTTCCTGGCCTCCAGGGTGCCCCAGGTTGCTTGGGTTTCGACAGCTTTGCCATGGAGCTTCGGACGTTCCCACGCCACAAATCAGTGGACCCTCTGGGGTCTCAGGGTTGGGTCTCTTGTGGAAGGTCTCTTGTGGTCGAGCCCCTACTGTGCTGGGCGTTGCTTCCTCGAGACCTCGGCCTCTTCTACCGGAGGCTCCTTTTTCCCGGCCCCCTCGGACCCGCGGCACGGGGCCCTCAGCGAAAACACATGGCCCCTTTGGGGAGCGGTTGGGGGCCTCCGGGGCCGCGGCTCCAACAACTCACAGGTACGTCGGCGGCGAAACGGGCTAGCGGGCCCCAATCGGCGATGAGTGGGCAGATGGAGGTCGATGCGTTCCCCCCTGACCCCATCGCCCCCCCCACGTTGCCCCTGTGTTGGGGCGGTTGGGCGACGAAGGGAACAAGGGGCCTTGAGCACGACGACGCGGCGGCTCTCGCGGTGGCTCACGCAGGCCGCCAGCGCGGCGCGCCGCGCGGATCGGCGGCGAGCGAGGGGACGGACGTGAGAAGGAGAAGGCCTCCTCAGAAGGCGGCGGGGCCTCTCCGAAGCCCTCGCGCCTTCTGGGAGGCTTGTCGTGTCTCCATGGGAAGGCCTTTCAGGATATTCCTCGGAAGGCCGGGGGGCTTCCGAGCCTTGGCCCGCCCCTTCGCATATGTCCTCTCCGGGCGCGCCGCCGCCCAGTTGGGGCATCGCCTTCGGCGCGCCTCGCTCTCGGCGGACACAGGCCGGCGGGAGCTGGCGGAGGTCAGACACATCGGCGGGGCATGTGGGGCGAAGGCGGCAGGTAGGTAAGGGCGTGGCGCCATCATGTTTGGACCCAGGTTCAGAGGCCAGCAACATATGTACACGTACGCGGTCAGTTTCCCCTGGAGTGCGTGTCAGCGCGGACGTTCGTGCAGGCAAGGCCGCGGGGGGCGTACACGTACAGGTGTCGTTGCTCGCCCACGGGTGAGCCTTTTTTTGTTTCTCTTCTTCGCCGGGTTAGCGCTCGTTACTTGGGTCAAGCCTCCCCCCTTCGCATCCCCGGGTAACGCTGACGACCGTGCGGGGGGGGATGGTTTGGACCCCCCCTTACCTGCTGTGGTGCACACAGGCGATTGAAGCGCTAGTGGCGCGGACGCACCCTGCTGCACGCCGCGGCCGCCGTTGCTGTCGCCTTCCCGCCCGACCCCCCCCCTCCCGGGTAGCGACCGTTACGTGGGAAAGATCAAAAACAACGGTCACGAGAGTTCCCAGAATCGGCGATTCCGGTCCGATTCGATCTATCTGTTCCGGCCGGCTCGGTCCGATCCGGTTCCGAACTGTTTGGCCATCCGCTGTGTCCCGATGCTTTCACGGCGCCGTCGTGCACCAGGGCGCGGCCGATCCGAGATCCGAGTTCGGCTGCTCCGTGCCGATGTGTGGCCCCATCCGGCGCACGTTCCCGGTCCTCATCCGACTCCCCGATGGGATGCTGTGTTGCCCCTGAACAGGGAGGATCACTTGTGGCTCGGGGAGGGGCCCGGACCTTTCACTTGGTGAGAAATTCACGACGGAAGGTCCTTGGCAATATTTGGCTTCCTTACTTGGCCCTCGAGACCGTCAGTACAAAGAAGCCCGTTACTGGCAGGTTGCCGAAAAGTCCAGAGGCCCGGTGTTACAAACAAGCAATTCGATGGCGAAGGTCTGGGATGAAGGAGGAGGAGGAGGTGGAGGAGGAGGAAGAGAAAGAGGAGACTGCGAAGAAGAAAACGGAGGCGGATCAAGAGGCGGCAGCTTGCGGCGCCCTCTCCTGGGACGCATCTTCCAGCGCGGCTTCCCGACCACTCACGGTGGCCCGCAGGGCTGCAGTGCGCACCCATGGACGCCTCCACCGCTGCTGCCCCCCCAGCGGCTCCTCCGCGTCGGGGCCTTCGGCCCAGTCTTCTTGATGGGCTTCGCCAGCGGCTGTCCCAGACCCCCGACGTCGTGATTTGTTCACAACGTCGACCCCCAGAGGTCAGGACCCTTCCCCGGGACCAGTTGTTCGTCCTGAGTCTCACCTTGACGGCCCCGAGGCCCAGGAAGGGCCCCCGGAGGCCGAAAATAGCGAAAAACCTCCCGTCGTGATTTTTGTCACAGCGCGAGGAGGTCTGGAGTTCCGATGCAATCAACACCTCCCGCTCGCGACCTGCCATAGCCACGCTCCCGTGGAGGCCCTCGCGGCCCCCGCGCTGCACACCAGCTCCTCTTTCTCCCTGCCTCTCGGCCTGCCGCCTCCTCGGCCGCCGCCTCCACCTCCGAGCCGCCGCCCAATCTCTGCCGCCCGAGCGGCCGCGTCGGCCCCCGCCTCCGCCAAACACCGTCTGCCACCGCTGCCGCCACCGTCCCCGCCAGAGGGCGAGAGTGCTAAAGACATCGCCCTCCAGACCTATGGACCTGTCTGGGCGGTCCAGAGCCCCGTCTGGGGTCTGGACGCCGACCTCCTGGTGCTACTCCTGTTGCCCCCCCCTGGAAGGCCAGAGGGTCGCGCCGAGGACACCTCCGCCGGTGCCCTCGCCTCCGCCTCCGCCGTGGAGGCCCCCGCCTCGGCCGCGAGAGGCCCCTGCCTGTGGCCGTGCTCGCCTGGCGCGCGCCGCGCGCCAGTCGCGCCGGCTAGCACCCGGCGGCGTGGCCTCCGCGTGCCGCTGCGTTTCCGCCGCCCCGCCGACAGTGAAGAGGGGGAGGAGGAGGAGGAGGAGGAGGAGGAGGAGGAGGAGGAGGAGGAGGAGGAGGAGGAGGAGGAGGCGGAGGGAGGAGGAGGAGAAGAAGAGAAGACGGAGAAGAAGGAAGAGGAGGAAGAGGAGGAGGAGGAGGAGGAGGAGGAGCAGGAGGAGGAGGAGGAGGAGGAGGAGCAGAGGAGGAGGAGGAGGAGGAGGAGGAGTTGGAGGAGGAGTTGGAGGAGGAGGGGAGGAGGAGGAGACGAGGTGGAGGAGGAGGAGGAGGAGGAGGAGGAAAAGGGCGAGTTGTGGACGGAGGAGGAGGAGGTTGATGAGGCTGAGAAGCAGGGCGGCTCGGATGGGCCCTGAAAGCGTCGGAGGGCTCGGCTGGGCTCTGGCGACGTCGGGCCCCAACCTCGGGCCCCCTGGTGCGCTGGCCGAACGTCGCCTGCCAGCCCCCGGCGCGGGCCCGAGGATGCCGAGGGCCTCAGCGTGGGGGCCCCCAATGGGTGTGGTGACCACGCCGCGGGCTGAGTCGGTTGGGGAGTCGGGGTCACTGCACGGTCTTGGGCCTCGGGTCGGTCTCCGAGGAGGTCTTCGCTCCAGGTGTTCTCCGCGGCTCCTGGGGGTTTTCCCCGCCTCGGGATCTGCGTTCCAGCAGCCGCACCTCGCCGAGCGCGCCCCAGGGGTGCCTGGATCGTCCCGAACGTCCGCCTGAGACCAGAATCATGACCCAGAAGCCAAACATTCGGAGAAGGGCCGGTATGGGGAGTCGGTGGGGAGCCGGGGTCACCGCACGGTCTCGGGGCTCGGGGTCGTGCTCCGAGGGCGTCTCGGGCGACTTGGGCCTTCGAGGTCCCAGGGCCTTGCGGTGACGGACCGCGCGGTGAGGTCGTTGGGGGTTCTGGGTTCACCGTCTTGATCCGTCACCACACGGTTTTGGGAACCCGAACAATGGTCCGACCAATCTGTCGAACCGCGTCCAGCGGCGGTGGCGCCGACACAGGCGGGCAGGGGAGGAGCAGGAGGACTTGGAGTTGGAGTTGGAGCTAGAGTTGGAGTTGGAGTTGGTCTTGGACTTGGAGGAGGAGTTGGAGTTGGAGGAGGAGGAGGAGGAGGAGCAGGAGGAGGAGGAGGAGAAGGAAGAGGAGGAGGAGGAGCAGGAGGAGGAGGAGGAGGAGGAGGAGCAGGAGGAGCAGGAGGAGTGCCCGCGCCGCGGCTGGCGCTCCGAGCAGGGGACGGGCCTCATCACCGGCGAGGGCGTCACGTCCAAGTTCGCGGGCAAGGACCAGGGCCAGTGGGCCGCGCGTAGTCGGCGGCAGGCAAGAGTGACCTGCTCACTGGAGTGCTTAGTGGGCCCTGGAAACAACAGGGCCGTTTTTTTTTACCGGTTCCGTTTTGCCGTTTTTTTGCCGGTTCCGACGCTGTTTTTTTACGGGCTCCGTCGCCGTTTTTTGACCGGTTCCGGCTCCGGTTCCAATCCTGGAGCCGTTTTTGTTTGCCGTTTCTGGTCGCCGTTTTTTTGCTGTTTCCATTTTCAAGGGACATTTGTTTGGAAACGGTGACAAAACGGCCCTGCCGCCAGAAAGCTGGAGTGGCCTTCGGGGTTCGTGGCTTGAGGGAGGGCGCATATCGGCGGCGAGCGACGGGTGGGGAAGTTAGGGAAACAAGCAATGACATAAGCATCAAAGAATTGGAGGTCCGCGCGGACCTCCGAGTGTGTAAATTTACGTCATTGTTCGTTCCCCTAGAAGTGAGAGGGAGAAGGCCTTCTCAGGAGGCGGCGGGACTCCTCAAGAGCCCTCGCGACTTCTGAGGAGTGTTCTGTGTCTTCGCGGAAGGCTCAGACAACTTCTGGGAAGGCCGGGGGACTTCGAAGCCTTCTCAGGAGGGAAAAAACACACAGACACAATGAATCGTCGATTCCCCAGAAAATCTGGGAAGTGGGGGGGGAAGACAAAAACCCAGAAAATATGGGAAAGTATGGAGAATCCTGTGATTTGTGTGTATTTATCTGTGTGTCCCAGGGCCCCTTCACCTTCGGAGAAACCTTCCCCCTCTCACTCTCCCCACCCGGGGCTGTCCGCCGAGCACGCAGAGGTCGCTGCGGTCGCATCGCAGGCAGCGGCGGGCACAGACCACCGCTCCTGCGTGCAGCCAGCGCAGGGCCTCCCCCTCGAAGGCGAAGACACGGCATGAGCTGTCGGGGTTCCGCAGGATCGGCGCTGGGCCCCCCTCCTTGACTCCGGGGTTCCAGCGCAGGTCCGAGAAGTCCGCGCGGGGCTCCGGAAGTTTGTGTCTATGCAGTTGCTTGTTGCTTCTTCATGCCGGCGGTAGAGGGGAACGCTGAGTGGACACTTCCGCACTTCCCCAAACTCAAGCCTGACTCTCGCAGGGGATACCGCGGTCATCATGTCGTGGAACTTGTTCGTGGCCCAGGCTCACCGTGGCTAGAAATGCCCCTCCGTTCCTTATCGTGGCTTCCTTCTGTTAATACGCTGACTGGATTGACAGATGAGTGTGGAAGAGGCAGCGCGGTTCCCACCATCACCGTTAGGCAGCACCGCCATTAGCCCAGCCTTGGTGCTCGCCAACTTGTTCCGAGGCCCGTATATCCCCCCCCTCCAGCGAGGAGCGGGGAGGGCGGGGAGGCGGCGGGAGCCCAGCGGGAGCGGCACCCCGCTGTGCAGGAGGTACTCTGCTGTTCCCCCGCCTCCTCCTCCTCCTTCTCCTCCTCCTCTTCCTTCTCCTCTTCCTTCTCCTCCTCTTCCTCCTCCTCCTCCTCCTCTTCCTCCTCCTCCGTGTTTGTGCGTGGGCGAGCTGAGTAGCCTTTCTTCTTTTTCTCGGGACTTCGTGCCACCGTGTATTGCTCAGGACGGTTCTGTTAGCCTTCTCGGCCCTAACGTTATCCAAGGCGTTCCCAGATTGAATAATCAGTCGTGACAGGAGTGCCAACTGTCAAGTTTCGCGAGAGGGGTTGCCCTCATCTATGCGCACAGCAGTCAATTGTCATCATATTGCAGATGCAGACTCGACAAGATGCTGAGTACCACCACCACTTTCTCCTCCTTCATGATTTGTAGTTCCAGGGGCAAGCTTTGGCATACATCTCAGTCCTTTATCTCTTCCCCCCTCGTTCCCTCCTTCCCTTCTTCCTCGCCCTCTCCCCCTTCTTCCTCGGCCCGCTCTTGCACGGTCGAGATCCCGTCTCCAGTTCAGGAAGCCCACAGTTTTGGTTTACCCAGGCTGAAAGCGAAGACGTTGTGGCATTCATCCCTCCCCGGCCCCACGCGCGCAGGCAAGCAGCTACCGGGAACGCCTCCCAGCACGGCACCGAGCGGGCATGCCGTTTTTGGAGCGTCGGACGCATTGCAGAATCACACTGGAACAGGTAGCAGGCACACCCTGAGCCACACGACCTCGGCATCCGTGAGTTCAGATAGTGTTAAACCGAGCGTGTCTCTCTTCAGGAGTTGTCTTCAACAATAGTCAAAACTAGGCTGGTTCATTTTTCGACTATGTGTGTGTTATGTTTGCAAAAGTTTGACTATTTGAAATTTTGCTTCCAAAGCCCGCCTTTAGGAGGACATGCCCGACCTAAACAATAGTACGCCTGCCACCCCTGAGACAGCCACGGGGAGCAGTGGGATGGGGCCTGGCCGCCAGAGGCCAGGCTCGGAAGGCTGCGCGCTGCGCCCTGCTCTGCGAAACGCCTCTTCCAAGTCCAGGCTCGATCGTGGTACAGTATGGGGCCCTGAAGGAGAAACCCTTTTCGTTGGGGAGGGGCTCCGTGTTCCTTGATTGTTTCGCAGCTTGCCTCAGGTTTTCCCAAGGTTTTCGATGGGGAATCGAAGTTCAACTTATGGAAAAAAGGGGCCTCGCTCCTTATTTAGGGTTCCTTAGGTCAACGCCTCGACTGTAGCGGTTGCGGCGGCTTCTGCTGCGCTGGGCGAAGGTTCGGAAGGTGGGGGTCCTCGGGGGGCAGTGCGGAAGCCTCCGGCGCGTCTGCTTTGAGGCATGGCGATGGCTTCTCCTCCTGGAGATGCCGAATGATAATGGAGGATGACGATTAATAAATGACCGGGGGTCGTGTTCACGCGGCGGCGCCCGGGATGACGGTTAGAAAAAACCGGCCGCGGGCTGGAAAACTATGTTTTAAATCGTTCTCCTCCAGTCAGAAAATTAGCAGAAATAGCGGGAAACTAGTTTTTAAAAGTCGTTCTCCACCATTTTTTTATCAACCGTCATCCAGCATTATCCAAGGAACCGTTCAACGTATGTCTGAATTTTGGGGTTTACTGCCCTCAGAGTTTGGGGCCCTCAGGGCTCAGGGCCGGAGGTCCCTGCGCATGTCCCCAGCGGTGCCTGTAGGCCTCTTGGTGTCATTGGAGGTGCCATGAAGCGTTTGGAGGCCGAGAACCTGCAAAACATGTCAGAACTAAATCCTCGATCAAACTGCTTCCCACCCCCCTTCCCTCCCAAGGTCGTACCCAGACATCCTACGCCGTGCTTTTCACAACGTTGGCCCCTGGATGTCTGGACCCCTCCCCCGGGGACGGCTTTTCATCCTGAGTCGTCTGTTGATGGTCCCGGCGCCCTGTAGGAGCCACCGCAGGGCGAAGGTAGCCAGAGAGCTTCCGTCGTGCTTCTTCCGCGACACGAGAGGTCAGGGCAGGGTGCCCAAGCGGCCGCGCGGAGAGGACGTGCCCTTCTTCCGGGACGCGCTCGGCGGCAAGCCCATCTTCACCGGGGACCAGGCGCCCCATCGTCTGCCTCTCTTTTGCTCCTTCCATTCCTGTGCCGCTCTCGGGGCAGAGTGGCGGGGAGGAAGGAAGGGAAGGGAGGAGGGAACGGCAGGGAAGGGAAGGGGCGGGAAGGGAGGAAAGCGAGGGGAACGCAGGCAGGGACGGGAGGAGAGAAGGAAGGGGTGGATGATGGAGG
>CAUYUJ010014687.1:127500-130000 GCA_963575745.1 Prorocentrum cordatum
CCTCTTGTTCGAATCCCTCCCCGAGGACTGACGACGAAAGTCGACATCGGCGACAGTCACGGCGACGGTCGAAGACCGACGACGACGACGACGACCACGACGACCGTCGCGAGCGGAGGCGCTGCCAAGTGGCTCCGTCGTCAGCAACGGCTGCCCAGGGCAGCTGTACACTGGCCACGTGAAGTCTTACGGCGCGGACAAGGACAGCGGACTCGCCCCCCCAGACCTCCAAAGTCCCGGCGTCATGAGACAGCTGATCTTCAGCGCTTGGTTTGGGAGTCTGCGCATGTCAGAGAGTGAATTACATACCCCGCTTTCGCTCCCAGGCAAGACCAAGTCATACCACGCGCCTCCTCGTCAGCGGCCTGACCAGTACAGGCCGTAGTTTGGCATCGCTTGGTATCTCTTGGAAGCGAGGGTGGTCAACAGCGAGGCAGGTTTGTTTGCCCTCTGGCATGTCCACCGCCTGGCGAGCTGCGAAACGCTCCTCCTGTGAGCCTCAGGAGGTGGCCAATGTGGATGCGGTGGGGCCGCTGGGCCCAGCTAGATCCATGGCCACCGCCCCTCGGGGCCCGTGCGGATCAGCTCTCCGAGCTCAGGCGTCGGGCACATCCTTCTACAGGGGGAATACTCCAGCATGGGGAAAGATCGCCTGGGGAGGATTTTCCGTGCTCTTCTGACCGTGTTTGAAAGTGGCTGGATTCTTCTATTTGTCGTACAAAATCCGCCCGTCGGAGGACATGCCCGACCAAAGCCTTGGCGGTGGACCTGCACCAACTCCGACCTCGCACGCGAGGCCCGTGCGTGGAGGCACGTTGCCGGGCCTCGGGGCCGCACGCCAGAAAATGGATGAGAAAGTTGGTCGCCAAGGATGAGGCCGAGCTCTCTGAGCTGTGCCACGCACATAGGGGAACAACCAGTGACATAAGCATAAAAACTCGGAGGTCCGCGCGGATTTCTCGGATCGGCGCTGGGCCCCCCCCGGCGGCGCCTCCGGCGCCGCCCCTGGCACGCTCCGCGCGCCAGGGAGGGGGGTCCAGCGCCGATCCGAGAAATCCGCGCGGACCTCCGGGTTTTTATGTTTATGTCACTTTTTGTTCCCCTAGCACAAGAGCCATGGCGTCGGGCGACCGGGCTGGTCAAGAGGGCCGCGCTGACCCCAAGCGGTGTTGACATCTTTTGCCTTCTGTTTTTATGCACGTGCGAGTTCGTAGGTTTGCCGTGCCAGTGCGCCGTCTAGGTGCGGCTTCGTGTGTGTGTGTGTGTGTGATCCCCAACGGTCCTGACCTCGCTTTCCCCCGAGGAGGGGGAGGATGAGGAGCAGGATGAGGCGGACGTAGGAGCAGGAGAAGGACAAGGGCGGGCCGCGGGCCCTCCCCTTTCCTGTCCCCCCCCCACTCTCCCCCTCATCGTCATCCATCGAGGGAGGAAAAACCACCCGGACCTGACAATTGACGCTTACGAAACGGCTCTGGGCGTTTACCAAGCAGCCCTGCCCTGGTCGATTCCTTCCTCGGGTGCGTTTGCTGAACGGCTTTGCTTGTCGGCATGATTATTCTGGGGGGGGATCTTCTGCCCTCGAGTCCAGAGCCACGAGGCCTCCTTCTCGTCCTCCTGCTTCTCGGTCGCCTCCGCCTCCCACCCCCTCCACCTCCCTTGCTCTGTCATCGTGCTTTCCCGCCCCGCCTCTTTCTGTCTCTCTCTCTCTCTCTCTCTCTTTCTCTCTTTTTTTTTTTGTTTCTCTCTCTCTCTCTCTCTCTCTTCCGTTTTCTCCTTCTCCTCATCGTTGTTGACGTCGTCGTCGTCGTCTTCCTTCTTCTCCTCGGCTGCATCAGTTGCAGGCTCCGCGCTCTCCCTCTGCCCTTCCTTCCCAAGGCAGTGACTCCTCTCTGCACCGCAGCTCCCCCCCCCTCGCCTGCCTCCCCCTTTCTCGCCAGCTGGCGAAAGCCCGCGCAGAGCTGATCCCGGTCGCCTCCTCGGGGCCCCCCCCAGGCATCCCCGCGTCGTGAGACGAACCATGACGGAAGGCTTTCTGCCAGCTTTCGGCCTCCCGGTGCCCTTTCATTGCCAGGCCCAGGGCCGTCCGAGAACGACTCTGGACGAAGAGCTGGTCCACGGGAAGGGGTCCGGAGTTTTCTCGGAAACTGGAACGTATACATTACCAGTGGCGGGCTGTTTCTCAATCCCAAGATTTTTTGAGGGTCGGGGACGACGTCGGGGTGGTGTGGTGTATACGTTTCTTCCCCCGCTTTCCCGTGGAAGCAACAAATGTAGACTCCAGGATGCCGTATACACCAGAATACGTTTTCTTGTGCGGATCTCAGAGCGGGACCGGAAAAAAAGCATCGTTGAATAGAAAGTTCGGTTCCTCATCTTTCAGGAGGAAAAGAGTCACACAGACACAATTCATCCTCGACTCCCCAGAAAAAATATAGGAAACATGGGAAGTGGCGGGGAAGACGAAAACCAAGAACATATAGGAAAAGATGGGGAATCTTTT
>CAUYUJ010014687.1:140000-145000 GCA_963575745.1 Prorocentrum cordatum
TCCCGCCAGTCCGCAATCACGTCGGTTGCCAGCTCATCTTGGACGGCGTCCAAGCCGGCAAGCGGTGGTGCACTCATTTGGGCCGCCCGCGCGCGGATGCTTGGCTCTTGACATGGGCACGGCTGGACGACATTGGGCTCGGCCCAAAGGGAGTGTCATTCTGCAAGGTCAAGGTGCACCTCTCCAAGTCCCGGATCACCAACGCCACCGTGGAAGACAAGCGCATCCTCGTGGCCAACGGCGAGGCCGTACACGAGCTTCCGGAGCACATCGGCTGGGCGGTCACGGCAGCAGCTGATCAGGTCGCTGGGGCGCTGGACCACATCGCCTGCATGGCAGTGCACCTGGTGGGAGGCAGCGGCAGCTGGGGTGACGCCGACGCGCCGCCCTAGCGCGAGCCGCGGGAGCGTCCGCCGTCTCCAGCTGCGCCCGTGGGGCAGCCGTACGACGTGGTAGCCACAGAGCACGGGTTCCAGTGCACTCGCTGCCGACGGCGCGCTTTGGGCGAGTCTGGGCGGGCTCGCCTGGTAAAGAGCAGCTGCGCTGGCCACAGTGCGGCCCGCCTGGTGCTCGACGACTTGGGCCAGTGCGCCGACGTCCGGGGCCACAGGCTGCGGTGCACGGGCCCGTGCGTCTGGCGTTGCCGGTGCGGCAGCCATTCGAGCCAGAGAGTCGGTGGCCTTGCCGACAAGTGCCTCGGACGCCCCACGGGCAGGGGCAGCGGCGCCTCTTCCAGACGGGCCAACTTTGCAGCCGGAAGGTCGCCGAAGGCGAAGGTCACGGACCCGCCGATCGCCGCCTGGCAGCGGCTCACCGTGGCCCGCTGGCTGCGCTGGCGCGGGCTCGCGGCGGACCGCGGCGACGGCGGGCAGCGGCCCGCGGGCGGCAGCGGCCCGCGGGCGGCAGCGGCCCTTGGGCAGCCGAGCTGAACATGCAAAGCTGAGGTGTAGCATGTGCATGCGCCGCCAGCCTTACGATTCACACCGCGACCGTTGAGGCCTGACCGAACCGCAGCGAAGGAGATGACAGCGGGTTATTGTTCGCCAGTGCCGGCCGCCCTGTCGGGGCCCCAGCGTCGTCAAAGCGACCCTGGTCGAGGAGCCGGTGCCGCAGAGAGAAGGCGTCAAAATAATTCCAGGGGGCCATGCAGCGAAGAAGCCACCACGTCGAGGGTCGAGGGTTTGGGTCCCCCCTCCTCCTCCTCCTCTTCCTCCTCTTCCTCCTCCTCCTCCTCCTCCTCCTCCTCCTTCTTTTGATACAAGGTAATCTGCGACGAAATTATTGCGCTCTTCCCTGCGAAACAAACACCTGAGAGCGAACGATAACATTGGAAGCGGTAAGATCACCTGAGTGCAGAGGAAGCGGCGCAGGAGGTGCGGCGAGAAAAATATCAGTGCAGGCGCTACAAGAGAAACAGACAAGTTGAGAGGTCCTCCTTCTTCTCTTTCTCCTTCTCCACCTCCACCTCCTCCTCATCCTCCTCCTCCTTCTCCTCCTCTCCTCCTCCTCCTCCTCCTCCTCCTCCTCCTCCCCCTCCTCCTCCTCCTCCTCCTCCTCCTCCTCCTCCTCCTCCTCCTCCTCCTCCTCCTCCTCCTCCTCTAGGCTCGAATCAGCACAATCAATGCTTCGGACTCCAAGCAATTGGCTTAGTTTCTGGCGACTTGCAAGGATGAGGCGACTGAGGTTCAGGAGCGCCGACCCGCTGCTTACAAGCTGCCTGACGTGTAGCGCCGTGCTAAGGACGGAGGATGGGCAGGTGTCCGGGCACCAGCTGTGACCACGGGCAAAGCGTCGGGAACGTCAGGGAGTTCCGCTATCCCCGCCCAGCGTAGCATCGTGGTCGTTGCCCCGCCGTGCATGGAAGGGCCGGGCGGGGGCAGCCAGAGTCCTCTTGGGTGTACCCGGTGGCCCCCTGGTCATTGTCTCGGTGCATTTGGCCGTCAACGCGGGGCTCTCGCCGCTCAGCGTGTCCAGTCGGTGGCCGCATGCGAGCCCTACCCCACCACCTCACGATTTCTAAGAGGGAGGTGGGGTTTACTTCGCTCGGGAGGTCACGGGCGGAGTGAACCCCGCTTCGTGGGGTGGTGGGGTAGGGGGTAGGGTTCGCATGTGGCCTCCTGTCCTTTCTACACCATGTGGGGTGCTACCCAGCAGATCGAAAGCGCGGGGCTTCCATCGGAATGCATGCGTGAGTTTCAATAGAAGTCCGAGCATTGCGCGGCGAAAAAAACACACAAGCAACGGGAGCGATGCTTAGCTCGCGCCTTGTTGTGTGTGCATTGACCCACCTTCGTCTTGGCCGGCCTGTCCCCGAGCAGGCCCCCCCCCCCGCCCAAAATTCCGGGCCTCCCAGATGGGGTCGGAGGAGACGGGGTCGGAGGATCGCGACGCATCGCCGATGCAGCGCCGAAGCGGCTCGATGTGCAGCCCGCTCTGCTTCACGCCGACGTGTCGCCGACGCCTCGCCGACGGCCCGTCGACGCGCGGCCCCCGCGCCGATCCCCGCGCCGGCAGAGGCGAGAGATCCCCGAGGGCATCTGCCCCGAGCGGGGCCAGCAGGCCGCCGGGGCGTCCCCCGCGCCGTCGGGGCCGCCGCCGCCGCCGCCGGGGGGGGGGGGAGGGGCCCGAGCCTGCTCGCGTCGCGAAGTCGACCCGGCGTGCAGTCGTTCAAGGGTGCCCTTTGCAGCCTCGGCCCATCCTGAGGGGAACCAAAAGGGGCCTCATCATTAAAAACTCGGAGGTCCGCGCGGGTTTCTCGGATCGGCGCTGGGGCCAGGGGCGGCGCCGCCGGCGCCGCCCCTGGCGCGCTCCGCGCGCCAGGGAGGGGGGTCCAGCGCCGATCCGAGAAATCCGCGCGGACCTCCGGGTTTTTATGTTTATGCCATTTTTTGTTTCCCTAATCCTCGGCCACGTTCGTTGGCCACGCCCCGCTCGAAGAGCTTCGAGTGGCAGTAGGAGTTCGGAGAAGAACAAGCGGCATCAACGTGACAGGAACTTTTGGCGCTCCGCGCGGAGCGCCAACGGTTTAAGAGTGGCCCTTTTCCGGAGGGACCTTCGGTGCGGGCCGACTGGGGGCCCCAGTTCGCCGAGCGCGATGCGGCAGTGGCGTCTTGCGCGTTAAGGTTTGGTCCCCCTGCCCTCGTCGTGAAATCGACTGGGCGTAGGACTGACCCTTGGCCAGCGGGACCTGTGGTGCGGGCCCACCGGGCGCCCTAGATCGCCGCGCGCGATGCGGCAGTGGCGGTCCTGCGCGCCCAGCTTTGGCCCCGCCGCGTCCCCCGTGAAGAGAAGCACCAACGGTCACGCTCGCCTGGGGTCGTTCTTGCGTGCACCCGATGAAACTAAAACAATCGAGTCTGGACTCTCGTTCGCTCTTGTTGGGGGCCTCCAGGGGGCTCCTCGTCGTCACAGCTGGGTACCCTTCTAAAGTTCCAACCAGAACGCGCCCCGCAACGGTTTCGGTGGCCGATTGTGGGACCCCAGACCATCCAGGCATTGTCGCGTCGTGCGAAAAATCAGGACGGAAGGTTGCTGGCAGCTTTCGGCCTCTGGAGGAGTCACGTTGTGAACAAAACACGACGTCAGATGTTTTGGTTCGGTGGCGCCGCCAGGGTGGGGGGACTGGCCTGGGGGGGGGAAGACCACCTGCCTTTTTGGAAGGCCCCCTACTTTGAGGAGGAGGAGGAGGACGACGAGGAGGAGGAGGAGGAGGAGGAGGACCACTGTAACCCTAAGGAGCATCAAACATGTTGCAATCAACCCTCCCTCCGACTTCCCTCTTCGCAGGTCCCAGCGAATTGCGGCTCATCACCAGAAGTGCCTTCTGAGAAGGTCTTCTTCTGCTCACTTCCCCCCCTCGCTCGCCGCCAGATTGTTGTGCATCTGGGCGCACCGGTCGATTGGGTTTCGGCTTCGTGCTGCTACGGGCCGATCCGCTGCACAGTCTGCTTCGTGCCGCTCCCCGGGTTCGATGCCGACGGGCCCTGGCCTCACCCGTGCCCCTCGTCCTGGGAGATCGTCGGCCACTTGGCGAACCCTATCACCAAGGGTCCAAGCGACGCTGGGGTCTCGAACACCCCCGCTGGGTTCCGCTTGGCTGCCGACGTCCTCCAACTTCTCAGCCCAACTTCCAAGGGTTGGGTTCACACATGTTTGCCTAGGTTCGGTCCATTCTCCTGGTCCGATGCTGACTGATCCTGGGCTCGGCCCCAGACCCAGTCCCGGGGAACAGTGTGCAACCACGCCCAACACGGTTCCAGCCGACGGGTTCCTGCGCTTTATGGCGCAAGGCTTGGGAGGTTCAACTCAGCATCGGCGCGGCGCTAGTACACCCGTGGTCGGAAACTTACCTAGTCCTGCACAGTCGTGTTCCATTCTGCTCGGGGACAACTCGGACGGAATCCGCACGCTGCATCCCCTCCGTAAGTTGGAGGAGCCGAGGCAGGAGGAGGAGGAGGAGGAGGAGGAGGAGGAGGAGGCACGAGAGGAGAAAGTAGCAGGAGGATAATGCCGAATGAGGAGGGAGGAGGAGGAATGAGTATTGAGGAGGAGGAGGAGGAGGAGAGGAGGAGGAGGAGGAGGAGGAGGAGGGAGGAGGAGGAGGAGGAGAGGGAGAAAGGAGGAGGCGTGAAAGAGATGAGGAGTATTGAGGAGGAAGAGGAGGAGGAGGAGCCGGAGTGAGGAGGAGGAGGAGGAGGAGGAGGAGGAGGAGGAGGAGGAGGAGGAGAAGGAGAAAGAAGAAAAGGACTTGGAGGAAGGAAGAGGAGCGTGTGGTGGGAGAGGCGTCAAATCCTGTCGCTTGCTTGAGGTCGTGCCTGCGAAACCGTACCCCCTTCGTCCTCGCCTCGCTTCCCACAGGGGGCCTGCCCGCCCCTCCCCCGCCGGGCCCCGCCCAGGCTGCCGAGGCCGACGGCGCCAGAGCGGCTCGGGGGAGGGCGCCGATCCGTGGGGCGAGGCATCCCCCTTCTCCTGGAGGCTCGAGGGCCCCATGGGGCAACAAA
>CAUYUJ010014687.1:147500-183336 GCA_963575745.1 Prorocentrum cordatum
ATGATGATGGTGATGGTGATGGTGGTGATGATGGCGTTGATGCTGATGTTGATGATGCTGATGATGCTGGTGATGGTGATGGTGATGATGTTTATGATGGTGATGATGAAGATGATGATGCTGAATATGAGGAGCTGGAGCCGGCTTTTCATGCCGAGTTGCTTCTTAAACGCCCCCCAGGCCATGTCAGGGCTCCCGGAGGCTGAACATCATAAAATCCAGTCGAGACTGATTCGTAGGTCGACCCTGCCAAATCGAGGGTACCCTTGTGTCCTGAGCTTCGCGACCCATGCCTTCTTACATTCCTGTGGCAATGTGGCCCTCGGAAGGGTCCTGTGCCCTCTCGCGTGTCCTCGCCAATCCGCCCCGACTGCAGGGTCGCGCCGTGCCTTCTGGCGGCGCGAGGGCTTCGGGGGCCGTCCAGAAGCAGCCCCGAGACCCAGCAGCCCGAGGCCCGAGGAGGCGCCGCAGAGGCCGCGCGCGCCGCAGGTCTCGCCGGCCCTGGCGCGCCGGAGCTGGCGCTGCTGCAGCTGGCCGGGCTCGCGGCAGCGCCCGCGGCGGCGGCCGCGGGCGCTCGGCCGCCGCCGCCGGTCGATCTCGGGGGGGGCCCCGCCGCCGCCGCCCGCCGCCGACGGCCGCCTGCCGCCGGCGGCGAGGCGGCGTCGGCGGGCCTGCAGTCGGCTTGGCATCGCTCGGGCGCGGGCGCTTGTTCCTCTCTGGACGCCCGAAATGGGTATTGAAAGAATGGGTACGGTGCCCAACAGCAGTTCCTGTTCATTCTGAACAGGATTCGCTGTCCGCGCCGCCGCGGCCTGTGTCCATTCGAGACAGGAGGCCGCCCGCCCAACAGCGGCCGCTGTTGGTTTGAGACAACATTTGCTGTTGGGCATAGTACCCATTTTTTCGGTACCCATTTCGGGCGTCCAAGTCCTCGGCGGGGGCCGTCGAAGGGCCTCATTGGATCTCGGGGGTGGACAGAACCCCCAACAGGGACACGTCGATTCGTGGATTGTCCGTTGTCGGTTCTCGGGATGGGCCTCAGGTCGTTTTCGCTAGACCACCTTTTACTACAGGGGGGTCTGTCCATCCCCGAGGATCCTCTTCCGAAAAATTATCCCAGTGCGACCCTACCTAGGAGTTGGAACCCCTAGGAAAGCAGCATTAGTAGTAACAGTACGCTAAGCTAAAGCTAAGCTAAAGCTAAGCCACAGCTAAGCGAAAGCTAAAGCTAAGCTAAAGCCAAGCTAAAGCTAAGCTAAAGCTAAGCTAAAGCTAAGCTAAAGCTGAGCTAAAGCTAAGCTAAAGCTAAACTACAGCTAAGCTAAAGCTAAGCTAAAGCTAAGCTAAAGCTAAGCTAAAGCTAAGCTAAAGCTAAGCTACAGCTAAGCTACAGCTAAGCTAAAGCTAAGCTAAAGCTAAGCTAAACGCTAAGCGAAACGCTAAGCGAAACGCTAAGCTAAAGCTAAGCTAAAGCTAAGATAAAGCTAAGCTAAAGCTAAAGCTAAAGCTAAAGCTCCCAGGGGACTGGGGGGAACCGCTCCCAGGGGACTGGGGGAACCGCCCAGGGCGTGTTGCACTGCCCGGCCCTTTTAAGCTAAGAGAGTAAGAACCCTTCTAGGCAGAGCCTAGGTAGGGAAAAAACACGCGCGAGATGGAAAACTGCACAGTGAACGGACGTCCGAGCGATGGCCAGTCGGTCTCGCCGCCGTCGCCTGCCGCCGCCGTCGCCCCCGCCTGCCGCAGGCGTCAGGAGGCGGCGGCGGCGCCGCCGCCGCTTCCCTCTCGGCCTCGCCGCCGTGCCGTCGGCCTCGCGGCCGCCGCGGAGGAACGGGAGGGCGCTGGGGGATGGCTGAGGGGAAGGAGGGGGTGCTGAGAGAAGGGGGTCGGGTCAAGTCGGGCATGTCCCTCTACAGGAGGAATCTGCAAGGGTGATGGAATTAGCATGGGGGCGACTTGTTATTTGCTTTGGCTGTTTTGGTTATTGTATAGGATAAGTTCTTCCTCCAAAATCCGCCTGTAGGAGGACATGCCCGACCAATCTAGAAGGGTAGGGGGAGGAGGAGCAGAAGGCGCAGCCCGGCCCAGCAGCCAAGCGCGCGCAGCGTGGGGCGCGGGCCCGATTGTCGTGGATCGGATGCGCAGTCTCGCCCCCTGCTTCAGCCTGCTGGCCCGCTTCAGTCCTCGCCTGCTCTCTCTGCGAAGGAGGAGGAAGGGGAGGAGGACGAGCAGGACGACGATGAGGAGGAGGAGGAGGAGGAGGAGGAGGAGGAGAGGGAGGAGGAGAAGGAGAAGGAGAAGGAGAAGGAGGAGGAGGAGGAGGAGGATGAGGAGGAGCCTCGGAGGTGACCGCGCAGCAGACGCGGCCACCCTCCGAGAGGCGGCGGCGGGGTGAGCCCGTTCGCGCGCGCGTGCGCAGCCTGAGCCGTAGCGTGCCCTTCTCGCTCGGGGTAGCCCCCTCTGGGTGCTGGAGGCGTGCGCCAAGCCCCCGACCAGCTGAAGGGGGAGGGGAGGAGGAGGAGGAGGAGAAGGAGGAGGAGGAGGAGGAGGAAAGGAAGAGGAGGAGGAAAAGAAGGAGGAAGAGGAGGAAGAGGAGGAGGGGGGAAACGGAGAAGGACAGAGGAGGGTGAGGAGGAGGACGAGGAGGAGGAGGAGGAGGAGGAGGAGGAGGAGGACGACGAGAAAGGGGCGGGGGGGAGGCGGAGGAGCAAGAGGAAACGGAGGATGGCCCGTTTTGCTTAGTGTACCCCCCTGCGTGCTGGTGGATGCACGGCACACACGGAAAGCAGAAGGACCCTGAGATCTTGGCGCTGTAATTTTTTCACCCGTCGTTTTCGCCCGGTGTTGGCCCCAGGGGCCATCACAGATCAGTCCGTTTCGAAAACGCCGCAGAATGATTTGGACTAGGGCCCCAGTGTTGGCCATGTTGCATTTTTCTGCAATGTCGGATCTCAAAGGAGGAACATTCATTCGAGGAGCGACCGGAGCAACTACAACCGATCTCTCCATCATATACATTGTATGAGTTTTTTTGCAGCCGTGCCACAGAGTCGTATCGCCGCCACAATTGACGCGCAACTTCAGAAGACACAGCGCGGTTTTCAGAGGAATCGGAGGACGACGCGCGCTGTGCACATCGCGCTGGACCTTAGACTTAGGAGAGCGGGCGAGCAGACAAGTCAATTTGGATTCGCTCGACTTGGAGAAAGCATTCGACGATCACGCGCAGGGCTGTTCAAAGCTGTGGAAGCGATGGGAATCCACGGGGACTTCACCCGGCTTGCACAGGAAGCGTTCAACAATCCACATGACCATGTTGAAATGGGGGGCTGAACCTCGAAGTGGCACCGCCAGCATGCGGGCATCCGACAAGGCTGCCACAGTCCCCGTACTTTTTTCTCATCGTTATGGCAGCTATGTTTCTGGACGTCCATGGCGCGCCAGGGCTGCGTGAAAAGTTGGGACGTCACAGGGCAGTGGGCGCGTTACTGGACGAGGTCCTCTATGCGGATGACACCATGATCCCACCAGCTCTTTAGGGCGTAGGTGGTCTAGGGCGGCTTCTCTTCCAATCCCCTCGTTCCCCTGCGGGGAGGGGTGTACCGCTCTCCCCACCCCTTCCCCTTGACCTCGACGGGGGTGGTCGCGAAGGGTTGGAGCGTCCAAGATGGCCCAATCTGGCTCCAAGAGCGCCTGGGAGAGCCCAGGATGAACTCCAAGATGGCCTACGATAGCGCAAGTTGGTGAAGGTGGCTTCCAAGATGTTCCAAAGGGCTCCAAGACCGCCCCAAGACGGGTCCAAGTGGCCCGAGAGCCCTCCGAGGAGGTCTCCAAGAGGCCAACATTTGTCAAACACCGAAGGGGAATCAATGTTGCTGGTTTTCTCGCCTCTTCGCTTCTGATGGGATGGCTCCGAGACGGCCCCAAGAGGGGCCCAAGGGAGCCCCAAGACGGCCCCAAGGGCGCTCCAAGAGCGCCCCAAGAGGCAATTTTAGAGGCTCCCGAGGGGCAGTATTAATTGGAGCTCCCCTGCTTTTTGATCGATGTCCTCCAAGATGGCCCCAAGAGCGCCCCTCAAATTCCCAAAAACGCACCAAGAGGGCCCAAGAGGCCTTCAAACGGCCCCAAGTGGCGCACAAGAGGCCTCCAAGACGCCCCCAAGGAACCCTCAAGAAGCTTCAACAGGATCCCCGATGCACCCAAGACGCTCCAAGAGGCCCCCAGGGCGCTTCCTGACACGTTGTTCCTTCTCCTTTTGAGGCGACACCTCCTTGACCTTCTTGTCCTTCTTGTTCTTGTTGGAATTATTGTTCTTCTTGTGGTGCTTGCTGACCTCCCAGCTTGTCGAAGCTGTCCTCCGACTCCTCCGGGATCGCGAGCGCCTCCTGTCCTCGGTCGTGGCCTCCGCCATCATCGGCTGCGACAGCTGCAGGCTGTGATGGTACGCGTCCAGCCCGCGCACCTCCTCCTGCCGAGTCACTTCCTCCTCCGTCAAGATCACCTGCGGTCTGGCCCCACGCCACACCTGCGACGCCTGCGGCTCCCTCCAGTACCCCGGCGGCGGCTCCTGGTCCACCTCAGTGAGGTCGGGGAAGATGGCCGGCTCGATGGGCATCGCCTTCGGCAGCGGCGCCATCAGCCACGAGGTTCCTCTCCTCCTCGGCGGTGTGGTTGGGGCCCTCTTCCCCACAGCTCAGCACCACCTCGACCTCCAGCTCGTCGATGTCCTTCCCCTCCTGCGTGGAGCGCTGCGCCAGGCCTGCGAGCGCCTGCTGCGCGCCCTTGAGCTCCAGCAGCGCCCGAGGGCAGGAGAAGTCGAAGGAGCATCGGGCGACGGCCATCCGCTCCCGCGCGCTGCGCCGCTTCCAATCACGCGCGCGGCATCCCAGGCCCCCGCCTGCGGCGAAACGGCTCGAGGGTTGAGGGTGAGGAGGTGGTGGTGGAAGAGGAGGATGAGGAGGAGGAGGAGGAGGAGAAGGAGGAGGAGGAGGAGGTGGGAGGAGGAGCTCCGCTGCTCCTCCTTTCCCCCCACTGCTCCTCCTTTTTCCCTTCCCCCCTCGTCCTTCTTGTACTAGTCGTTATTATAGTACTCATAATACTACTACTACTAATATAATAATAATAATCCTTCCTCCTCCTCCTCCTCCTCCTCCTCTTCCACCACCAGAAGGAGGAGGTGAGGTTGGGAGGAGGAGGAGGAGGACGAGGAGGAAAGGAGGAGGCACAGCACGAACAGTCAGCAGAAGCAGCAAGCCCCAGACGTCGCCAGAGAAAGGAATCTCCAGGGGACTGGACTCCAACGGAGAAGGGGGAGTCTGCTGGCGGAGCTCCTCCTCCCATTCCTCTCCTCCTCCTCCTCCTCCTCCTCCCCCACCTCTCCTCCTCCTCCTCCTCCTCCTCCTCCTCCTCCTCCTCCTCCTCCCCATTTTGGCTCAAGCGGTCGCACGGTTCTGCCTCGCTCTCGGCCCGCCTCGTTCGTGTCCTGGGCCATGGCAGAGCCTAGAGGGGCTTCCTGCAACGCCTGCGACCTCGTCGCAGCCGCGGTGCGGGCAGCAGTGCAAGGAGGAGCTCCACGCCGCACTGTGGCAGCTGTCGCGAGGTCTGCGGTGTCAGCGGCGTTGTTCGCCGGCAGGACGCCGACCCCCGCCGCGGCGCCGCCGCAGCCTGCGGCCGACGTGGAGGCCATTTGCACGCAGAAGAAGACGGAGAAGCAGGAGAAGAAGTGCGCGCGGCGCCGTCGGCGCAGGGCGAGGCTGGCGGAGCGGAAGGCGGGTGGCCGCGAGCCCGCGGTGCCTGCCGCCGTGCCCGCTGGTGCGCCCCCCCGTGCCATGGACATCTCCGACGGCTCCGTCGACGACAGCTGGGCGGACGCCCTGCCGCCACGCGTGGCGCGGAGGCGTAAGCTGCGGCCTGCGGCCGCGGTTGCGGCTGCTCCGGAGGTGGCGGCGTCGGCGGAGCTCGTCGACGACAGCTGGGCGGACGCCCTGCCGCCACGCGTGGCGCGGAGGCGTAAGCTGCGGCCTGCGGCCGCGGTTGCGGCTGCTCCGGAGGTGGCGGCGTCGGCGGAGCTGGCTCCTGGAGCTGGCGGAGCCGCAGCCGCTGCGGCTGGGAGCGGCCCCGCACTGGCGGAGGCTGCGGCGGCGGTGCCCTCGGACGAGCGCGCGGAGCTGCTCGCGCGGCTCCTCGCGGCCTCGTCCAGGCCCGACACCGACGGCCCCTTGTGCAAGCAGCTCGGGGTGGAGGCGCTGCGGAAGCTCGCCGAGCTCTGAGAGGCTGGCCCCTGTGGGCCCCTCGGGCAGCACGTGTGCGGTACGCCCGCGGTTGCTGTCCCGAGGGTGTTCCCACGGCGGCCGTTCCCCCTTGGTCGGCGGCACGTGTGCGGTACGTCCGCGGTTGCCGTGCAGGCCTTGGGGCCCCTGCTCTTCGTGTTCGGCGGGAGCAGGCTCCATATTAGAGCCCGTCGCGTGCTCGGATCGGGCGCGCGCTCGGTAGCCTCGACCCTCGACCCTCCTCCTCCTCCTCCTCCTCCTCCTCCTCCTCTCCTCCTCCTCCTCCTCCTCCTCCTCCCTCCTCCTCCTCCTCCTCCTCCTCCTCCTCTCCTCCTCCTCCTCCTCCTCCTCCTCCTCCTCCTCCTCCTCCTCCTCCTCCTCCTCCCTCCTCCTCCTCCTCCTCCTCCTCCTCCTCCTCCTCCTCCTCCTCCTCCTCCTCTCCTCCTCCTCCTCCTCCTCCTCCTCCTCCTCCTCCTCCTCCTCCTCCTCCTCCTCCTCCTCCTGAGCTCCTCGATCCGCCCCCCCACGACGTCGCGGGCCATCGCTACACCAGAACTTTGGCCATCGCAGCTGCTAGTGAGCTTTCTGCTGGCATCGTTCCGCTGACCTGGAAGACATCCGAAATCGCATTCTGCGATGCCATTGCACGGGGGCCCGCTATGAACCGCATCCCAGACAAATGAGTCAGATCGGGCACTGTGCCTTTCCCCCCTGGTCCATGAGGTGAAAGTGCGAAGTCCCGTCGTGGAATTTTGACAGGTCCGAGAAAAGCGCGCCCGCACCGAACTAGGTAAACTAAGCGAAATGGGCGTAGGTCCCATGCCCCCACTCCGCCGTGCCGCACCCCTCGTTGAACAGCGTCAAACTCAGGGATCTGGTGGCCCTACTTCCACTCTTTGGCCAAACCCTGGCGTAGACGAGCCCAGACCCTGAATATTGAGAATGCGAGCGCGCTGGGCCTCAGATCGGAGCTCTCAGGCCCCCCAATGAAGACCATCATGGAGGGCCACTTGGAGGGGAGGTCAGGCTTAGACTCCCAGATCTGCAGTACATCTAACGTCCCGAGGTGGCAGTCTTCATATAGCAAAAGCCAGGCTCGAGGGTTGACCCTGTCGATGCCAAGGCCCACCTTGCGTCTGGACTTTTTTACTTAACAACGAAGACCGATAGGTTTCTAGTAGGGTCAAAAGAGAGCATCATGACTCCCGAGGGGGGTCTGGGCGCGATCCGGACAGGGTGCCCCGGGAAACCCCCGGGAAACCGTGACTCCTTTTTTAGCCAACAGTAACACACTTCGTGGTCTTCGAGTTCCCAGAACTCCATTCCTGGGCATGATTTTTGAATGCCCGGAGCCAACTGTAGGATCCCAGAAGTCCATTCCTGGGCATGGTTTTGAATGCCCGGAGCCAACTGTAAGCCACTTCGTGGTCTTCGAGTTCCCAGAACTCCATTCCTGGGCATGATTTTGAATGCCCGGAGCCAACTGTAGGCCCCTTCGTGGTCTTCGAATTCCCAGAACTCCATTCCTAGGCATGACTTTGAATGCCCGGAGCCAACTGTAGGCCACTTCGTGTTCTTCGAGTTCCCAGAACTCCATTCCCGGGCCACATTTTGAATGCTGAGGCAGGCTGATGCAGAGGCTGAGGCAGGCTGAGGCTGAGGCTGAGGCTGGGGCTGAGGCTGAGGCCGAGGCTGAAGGCAGACTGAGGCTGAGGCTGAAGCAGGCTGAGGCTGAGGCTGAGGCAGGCTGAAGCTGAGGCTGAGGCAGGCTGATGCTGAGGTAGGCTGAGGCTGAGGCTGAGGCTGATGCAGGCTGAGGCTGAGGCAGGCTGAGGCTGAGGCCGAGGCTGAAGGCAGATTGAGGCTGAGGCTGAAGGCTGAGGCAGGCTGAGGCTGAGGCTGAGGCTGAGGCAGGCTGATGCTGAGGCAGGCTGAGGCTGAGGCTGAGGCTGATGCAGGCTGAGGCTGAGGCTGAGGCTGAGGAGGCTGAGGCAGGCTGAGGCTGAGGCTGAGGCAGGCTGAGGCTGAGGCTGAGGCTGAGGCAGGCTGATGCTGAGGCAGGCTGAGGCTGAGGCTGAGGCTGATGCAGGCTGAGGCTGAGGCAGGCTGAGGCTGAGGCCGAGGCTGAAGGCAGACTGAGGCTGAGGCTGAAGCAGGCTGAGGCTGAGGCAGGCTGAGGAGGCTGAGGCAGGCTGATGCTGAGGCAGGCTGAGGCTGAGGCTGAGGCTGAGCAGGCTGAGGCTGAGGCTGAGGCCGAGGCTGAAGGCAGACTGAGGCTGAGGCTGAAGCAGGCTGAGCTGAGGCTGAGGCAGGCTGAGGCTGAGGCTGAGGCTGAGGCTGAGACTGAGGCTGAGGCTGCTGAGGCTGAGGGCTGAGGCTGAGGCTGAGGCAGGCTGAGGCTGAGGCTGAGGCAGGCTGATGCTGAGGCAGGCTGAGGCTGAGGCTGAGGCTGATGCAGGCTGAGGCTGAGGCAGGCTGAGGCTGAGGCCGAGGCTGAAGGCAGACTGAGGCTGAGGCTGAAGCAGGCTGAGGCTGAGGCTGAGGCTGAGGCTGAGGCTGAGGCTGAGGCAGGCTGATGCTGAGGCAGGCTGAGGCTGAGGCTGAGGCTGATGCAGGCTGAGGCTGAGGCAGGCTGAGGCTGAGGCCGAGGCTGAAGGCAGACTGAGGCTGAGGCTGAAGCAGGCTGAGGCTGAGGCTGAGGCAGGCTGAGGCTGAGGCTGAGGCAGGCTGATGCTGAGGCAGGCTGAGGCTGAGGCTGAGGCTGAGGCAGGCTGAGGCTGAGGCAGGCTGAGGCTGAGGCCGAGGCTGAGGCAGACTGAGGCTGAGGCTGAAGCAGGCTGAGGCTGAGGCTGAGGCAGGCTGAGGCTGAGGCTGAGGCAGGCTGATGCTGAGGCAGGCTGAGGCTGAGGCTGAGGCTGATGCAGGCTGAGGCTGAGGCAGGCTGAGGCTGAGGCCGAGGCTGAAGGCAGACTGAGGCTGAGGCTGAAGCAGGCTGAGGCTGAGGCTGAGGCAGGCTGAGGCTGAGGCTGAGGCAGGCTGAGGCTGAGGCTGAGGCTGAGGCTGAGGCTGCTGACTGCCGTTGCCACTGCGACTGTCATCGCGAATGCGACTACGACTGCGAGAACAGCAGAATTCTACAACTGGATTCTCATCTGAATCTTAAGGGGAATGCTTCCAGATATGCTCCTACACATCGCTGTTAGGTTGCTTTGCCGGGATAATCAGGGCAGCGTCTAAGGTGTTCCAAGGTCGGACGAGTCAGATCAGCACCCCGGGCCTCCAACGCCTGAGCTTCTGTCAAGCGCGGCTTTGCGTCCCTCCAGTGGACTCCCCACTCGTCCACGAGCTTCTGGACTGCGTCGCCACCGAGCAGCGGGAAGCCTGCCTCGTCTGAGGGTGGCTTAATTTGCAAGCGATCTTTGATCTATCGACGGGTTTCTTTCCCGCCATCCTGGGCGGCCGCGCGGGCCCGCGACTGCCAGCGTTTCCATCGCCGGTTGGATTCCTGGCGAATGACCATCTCGGCAGCTTTGGTCACCGCCTCTACTGGAACGTCGGACTCATGCCATCCAGCCCGTGCCAAGACGAGTTCATGATGGTGCTCTATCTTGACTTTCAACTGATATAGCACCAAACGGTCCCCATCAAGGTCTTTCAGGTGGTCACTCAGGGTCTCCAAGTGGCCTTCAGGGCGAGCTCCGGGGTACTCCCAAAACCGCCTGACCCTCACGAGGAGCGCCTCCAGCGCTCTCCAGCATCTCAGCTTGGGGGTGCTGTTGGCGTGCCATTTCCTCTCTAGTATGGTCTGGAGCTGGGCCGAGACTGGTCGGAGGCCTTGGGCTCTGCCCGTGTACTGCACTCTCGAAGTGCCCATGATGCCATGTTGCTCGCGTGAGTTGATTTCCATGCTTGTGGGCCATTATCCGCAAGCTTCTTCGAAGCCAAGGTCCTCTGGCATCTGTCCAATCCCACCAGCCCTCTGGGCGTCGGTGGTTTAGGACGTTTCCTTTTTCCACCCCTCCTTTTTCCCTTTCGGGGAGGGGTTTATCACTGTTCCCTATTAATAAACACCCCCTCCCCCAGGCCACTGGGGGCCAATCCAGGTCCATGGCGACACCCCCCCACAATCCGTGATAAAGAAACAATGCAAAACACACTCTGCCTCCAAATTCGGAAAATGCGCAGCCAACCCGATGCGCCCCCCCCCCCCCCCACCATCCCTGTCAACAACAATACAGATACACTTGGCGGAGGCGGCGGCGGCTGCGGCGCGGCGGCTGCGACGGCGGCGGCGGCGGCGCGGCGGCTGCGGCGGCTGCGGCGGCGGCGGCGGCGGCGGCGTGCGGCGGCGGCGGCGCGGCGGCAGCGGCAGCGGCTGCGGCGGCGGCGGTGGCGGCGGCAGCGGCGGCGGCGGCGGCGGAGGCGGCGGTGGCGGCGGCGGACTGGCCCCCAGTATCTACCCATCCAAAAACGACTGCTGAATATGCTGAGGCTCGGGCCAGACTCGGGTGCTACGTATGTGTTGGGAGGGCGGGTGGGAATGAGCGAGACGGCTTGCGGGCGGGGGGGGGGTCTTGACCCCTCCCTCATACCCCTTCCCCGTGGACCTGGATGGGGGGGGGGTGCGCGAGGTGTCAGAGCGCCCACAACGGCCTCGGCGAGGAAGCCAAACTCATTGATTTTTCAAAGGTTATGGCCCCATTTAGGCCTCCTGGAGGGGGGGGCGAGTCTAATTTATGCTCCGCACTTCTTTGATAGATCCCCTTCGAGACGGCCCCACGAAGTGCCATGGAGGTCCCGAGGGGCCCCAGCATGGCCCCAAGATGAGGCCCCCAAGAGGCCCCCAGCAGGCCCCCAAGAGACCCCCAAGAGGCCCCGAAAGACCCCCCAGAAGCACCCAAGATGCCCCAAGAGGCCTCGGCGAGAATGTCAAAACGGCCTCGGCGAGGAAGCCAACACCATTCGTTTCACTAAGGTTTTGGCCCCATTTTGGCATCCTGGGGGGGGGGGGGGTGCGCCAATTAATACCCCCCCTCTCTTGTTTGATTGATCTCCCCCAAGATGGCCCCAAGAAGCGCCCAGGAGGCCCCAAGAGGTCCCAAGATGGCCCCAAGATGGCCTCAAGAGGCCCCCATGAGGCCCCCAAGAGACCCCCAAGAGGCCCCAAGAGGCCCCCCAGAGGCACACAAGATGCTCCAAGAGGCCTCGGCGAGAATGCCAAATCAGTGATTCCACGAAGGTTTCAGTCACATGTTGGCCTCTTGGGGGGCGCACTGATTAAGATGACTCCAAGAGCGCCTGGGAGAGCCCAAGATGACCTCCAAAATGGCTCAATATATCCCAAGATCTCTCATAATGGCTTCCTCTGTGTGCTGCCCACTTCCCTGATCCAGACAGTTCCTCTGGGCATCGTTTCTGGATGGGCTGGTGGGGACTCGCGAAGCGTCAGCAATTCCCCAAGGCCACTCAAGCATCTGAATAAGGAACGGACGCCAAGCTTTCCGAATCGAGAACGTCTGGGCCAAGGTGAAACCCTGGAGCTCAAGGAGGATTGGCACGCGGGGCGGCTGAGGCGCAGCGACGTCCCGTCGCTGACTCGACCGCCATGGCCATGACCTGCGAGGCGCCAAAAAAAACGCGCTGCTTGTAGCACGCAGGCCCAGTGGGGCCACCACGGCTGCGCCTAGAAGTTCACGCAAGCGGTGTAATTAGCCCACCCGAACTCGCATCCATGTTGGAATCTTCTCACACTGCCCAGGGAGTGGTCCTGGCCCAGGAACCGCGCCAGACCATCCAGAAGCTGCACATTGAATCCAGATCACCCAGCCCCAGTGCACCCATTGATCGAAATCCAACGGATGTCAGCACGGGCGACAGCTGCGCGAACTACACTGCCGCTAAGCCATCGGCAACGGGCACTCGTCCGAGCTGAGCGCCAGCAGCCGCGCGGGAAACGATTGTTTTCCTGATGCCAGTGAACGCTACCGGAGAGGTGGCCAGGGCGCGGCCGCCCGCGCTGACAGCAGGGGAGAAATGGCAGTTGTAGCCTCTGGCCAATCTAGGACTCAGCACTGCTTAAGGGGCGCCTTTTTTCCAGACGCGCTTCCTGTTTCCTGCCCGGCCACGAAGTCTGGCTGGTCGTCCTCAGACCCAAATTGCCATTCAAGGCAGTCCTGAAAGCTGACCCAAGAGTTCCCGCTCGACGAGAACAACCTCCAGAATCTCCAGAAATTCTTCCCCCTCAGATTCCCGGGCCCCGCTGATCCCCCCTCGCCGCTGCCGGGCGCCGATGCGGAGGGCGGGGGGAAGAGGCTGGCGGCTGCCCCTCACCTGGCCCCGCCGCCTGCGCAGCGGCAGGCCCCGAGGCGTTGGGGGTCTCCGTCGCCCCTGGCACCGACGAGCTGGCCCTTGCCGATGAGGAGACAGACGTCGTCGAGGTGTTAACCGATGCGCTGGCTTCAACCACTGCGTCGCCATCGTGCTGGCGTCGCCTCGACGTCTGAAATGTCGCCGAAGGCCAGCTGTCCGCCTTCGCAGGACTCGCAGCCCCCCCCCCCCTCTCGAGCTTCAGCGCGGGCCGCCGGTCGCTGCCCCCGCCGCCGCGCCGCCGCTGGGGCCGCCGCCGCCTCCTCAAGGCGGGCCGTTGCCGCCGGGCCCGCCTGGGCAAGAGCTGGGCCCAGCCCCCCGACCGCCCAGAGGCCCACCTGGGCCGCGGCCACTGAATGGACCACCGGGGCCTCCAGGACAGAGGCCAGGCCCCGACTCCACCAGACCGCGCAAGGGCCTCCCCGGCCGCCAGCTCGACCCGCGGGGGGCCCCCGGCCACGAGGCGGGCAGCGCGGGCCTCCTTCCGGGGCAGAGCCGCGCCCTGGCCCCCGCCCGCCAGGCGGCCCTCCTGGCCCGCGCGGGCCACGGCTGGGCTCCGAAACCCGGCCCGCCATGTCAAATGAATTCAAAATCCCGATGGGTCCCGGGTGCTCCGTCTCGCCCGCGTCGCCGAGGCGCCGTCTCGCCCGCGTCGCCGAGGCGGGCTGGGGCGCGGGCGGCAGCCTCTTAAGATTCTGCCGCCTCAACCGCCATTCCCAGCCTCTCCACCTCGTCCTCCATCGAGAAGAATTCGGCCCTCATCAGAAGCTCCCGCTCCGCCTCCTCTGCCGAAGAGCCGGGGCGCAGCGCTGCTTCCTCGGCGCCCCGGGCCCCTCGGCGCGCTGCCGGGTCAGCCCCAGTCTCTCGCGCGCCCGGCAGCGACGCTGGCGACCCGAAGCCCAGCGGCTTCAATTGCGTTCCTGTGGCACCTGCGCGCCCGCCCGGCCGCGCGGCGCCATGCTTCGTTCCCTGGTTCGGCGGCCTCCATCTCGGCTTTCTCGGCTGCCCCGGCCTTCCTGAGCTTGCGCGCGGCATCTGCGAACGCCGCGACCAACGCTGCCAGCCCGGCAGGGCGAGCTGCGCGCAACAGAGTTCCCGCGCCCCGGCTGGCGGAAAGAAAACACTGCGCGTCGCCGCCTCCGCCGGCACCTGCAACCCCTACGGCGGCAGTCGCCGCCGCATCGCGCGCGGGCTGGGCGGCGGTCGCCGCGGCGGAACCTCGCGAGGCCCCAGAGACACCGAGATCTTCGGATGTCTCATGTAAGTCATCGCGCTCTCGGCAAATTGCCACTCACTCCATGTCCCTCATTGCTACCATCTGGGCCTCCGGCTCCCCCGATTTCGGCGATGCCTCCCTCTCGCCCGAGCTTCCTGCTCCCTGGACTGCAAGGCGAACCTCTCCGCTTCCAGTGCCCATATCCGCCAGGGCAGCTCGCCCTTCGCTGGCCTGCGCAACGGCCACCTGCAAGGGCCGGCCGCAGCTCCCAAAAGCCTCCCGAGCAGGTCGCTCCCGCTCGGCCAGCTCCTCCCCCGCCCCCGCCCCGCGGGCCTCGCCCGGCGGCCCCCGGTGCCCAGCGGGTGCCTCCTGCGCCCGCGGCGCCATGCTCGCCAGCGCGGGCCCCTCGCTCCGCCGCTGGACCCGCCCGGGCCGCTCGCCTCCTGCCGCCCCGCGCAGTCGCGCAGCCTGGGCGGCAGGCGCCCCGGGCAGAGGAAGGAAACTCTGCAACCCGCGAGCGCCTTCGCAGGATCTTGACGCACTGGCCTCATACACTCGCCGCACTTTCCGGGGCGCTTGCGAACTGCTTCGGCCGAGCACCGCTGGGCGCGCTCCCGGCTCTGTTCCGACAAAGGGATCCTGCCGACCCGCGATCCAACGGAAGCTGCCGGAGACCCGAAGGGCTTGCCGTCGCACCCGGACCGCGTCCGCAAAGAGCCACCGAGCGCAAAAGGGGCCGGCCTCTCGCCGGCCCAGTTCAGGGCGGGGACGGGGACGGGCGGGCCATGGGAAGCGGGGGGGCCCTTGGCCTGGGCACGTTCGCGCGAGCAGTGGAGGCCTGGAAGTGGGCACCAACACCAAGACGGGGGGCTGCCTCCACAGGGGGGAGATGATCCTCGATTTCGATGCTGGTGGTAATATTTCGGCCACCTTGGAGGCCAGAATGTTAGCACCATCACCGAGATCGGGATCTTTCTTCCCTCGGTGGAGGAACATCGCCGATATCGGTGTTGGTGTCGATCTCTAGGCCTGCAAGAGCATCCGAAGCGCTCGCACGAGCTCCAGGTCCGAGGCCGGGCCGCCGGCGCCTGCCGGACGCCCAGGCCCCGAGGCCGAGGCCCCCGGCGCCCGCGCTGGCCACGGGTCCGAGGGCCGCGCCCTCAGCGCTGGCGGGCGCGCCAGAAGGCTTCTCCCATTTCACCTCCTCCTCCTCCTCCTCCCTCGTCCTCCTCCGCCGCCTCCTCCTCCACAACTCAGCGCCGTCGCGAAAAAGCCCTGTTGCTCCTCCGGGGGAGGGCCTAGGAATGGAGGGCCGAACCTTTCCCGGGCCGAACCTTTCCCAAGGATCATCCGCCCTTCTACCATCTTCCGTCGGTTCCCTGTCGCGTTGATCGTTGCCCCGATCATAATCAAGATGGCCGCCCGAACCCCCGCCTCCCTCGCCCGCGCCCGGAACGCGTCTGGGCCTATGTTATCGAACTGCCCAGCAGCTGGCCGGGCGACTCGGCGGTGGACAAACCTCCCTTTAGCATACCTCCCCTCAATGAAAAAACGGCCTGGGACCGAAACCGACGGACCTGGGCCCGCAAAAATAATGGCCGCGACACCCTCTCGCGAACCGAAAACGGCCAATTGCTTAATCGACGTGTAAGGGTAGGAGGTCTGTCCACCTCCGAATTTTGCCCATGTCTCGACGCACGGGCCCTACGGGCGGCAGTCGTTCGTACTCCACGGTGCCCCCCCACCACGAGACGGAGCCTGCCGACTCTGTCCGGCATCGGGGTCCGCCGCGGATCAACGCGTCCTGCAGTCGGACCTGATTGGACGGGACACGCGAGAGGACACAAGACCCTTCCGAAGGCCACCCCCGAGGAGGAGGAGGATGAGGAGGAGGAGGAGGAGGAGGAGGAGGAGGAGGAGGAGGAGGAGATGGAGGAGGAGGTGGAGATGGAGGAGGAGGAGGAGGAGCAGGAGGAGCAGGAGGAGGAGGACCAGGACGAGGAGGAGGACCTGCAGGAGGCAGGTCCGCTCCGAACACCTGCGCTTCTGGCTGCGGTGCTCGCGCGAGGCTGCCGGCGGAGGCTGAGCCTCCCCGTCGGCATGCTGCCCGGAGCGCGCCAGAGCTCGGGCCCTCGCGGGGCGCACCTGCCCACGGGCCGGCCAGAGTCGGGGGCGGCCAGGAGGAGGGTGTCCAAGAGGGGGGCGGCCAGGAGGGGGGTGTCCAAGAGGGGGGCGGCCAGGAGGGGGGTGTCCAAGAGGGGGGCGGCCAGGAGGGGGGTGTCCAAGATGGGGCGCAAATCGCGGCCGGCGGCATGTGCGCGGCCCAAGGGGGGGGGGGCCCAGGGACGTAGTGAAATGAGAAGAGGCGCCACGAAAGCAGGGGAGATGTCATGGCCCACGCCATGAAATCCCCCTCCCCCTAGTCATCACCCCCCTCTTTGCCGTCCCCGACAACGCTGGGTTTTGGCACAACTCCTCCAGATCAGCAGCCGCTGGGCCTGAGCCAGAGGCCTGCTAGATGGGGTCCGAGTAGATGGGGTCGAAAGATCGCGCCGCATCGCCGATACATCGGCGATGCATCGGCGATGCATCGGCGATGCATCGCCGATGCATCGGCGACGCATCGGCGATGCATCGGCGACGCGTCGGCGATGCATCGGCGACGCATCGCCGATGCACCGGCGAGGCGTCGGCGACGCATCGGCGACGCATCGGCGCCGTCGACGCGAAGCAAATTGGGCTGTACGTCGAGCCGCATCGGCAATGCATGGGCGATGCGTCGGCGATGCGGCGCGATCTTCCGACCCCATCTGGGCGGCCTAGAGGCTGAGCCCTCGCTGGATCCGTCTTCACACGATGATACCATGCGAAGGGGTTGCTGCCCTTTCTCGCCGCGGCGGGCCTTCACCTCGACCTCGTCGGTAGACTCGAACACCGGGCTTCCTGTTTTTCTCTTTCTTCAGAAGACCGGCGCCGCCTGGGCATCTTGTATACCCTAAAACCTGGATGGCGGAACACTAGAAAGCAGTCCAAAGACCTGTCGATGGAGCTCTGGCAGCTCCTGGACGGAGCTTCCGAAGAGGCTTCTGAAGAGCTTCCGGGCAGACGTGTTGGGCAACGCTTAGAGAAGGCCTGCGGGGACACGCTGCATCTTCGGGCAACAGGGCGCGCCGAAGTGTTCTCACGGAGGCCGGGACGAACTCCAGGGCACCCTGCGGTGCCGGCTTCTGCTTCTACAGCCCAACAACTCTCCGAGGAGATATCCGGTAACGTTCATGCTCTCGTGTGGCTGCTACTGGTGACCACGATGTGATATACAGTCGGGGCGTTGACCAAAGGAACCCTAAATAAGGAACGGGGCCCCTTTTTTCCATAAGTCAAACTTCGATTCCGATCGAAAACATAAGGAAAACCAGAGGCAAGCTGTGAAACACTTAAGGAACGCGGAGCCCCTCCCCAACGAAAAGGGTTCCTTCTTCAGGGACCCGACTGTAAATATGTTGTCTGGTGCTCTGCTATTCTTGACGTCGCGAACGGTAACTTGTTTGTTTCTTGCCGCCTCTTGTGCCTGCGAGGTCGCGAGGCGGTACCTTCATCCCCGACTGGCCGCATTGATCACTACTGACATCATTGCCCGCCATGAGTCCCAAGAACCCGCCAAGCTTGTATACGCCTTTCCTACATAAAAAGGCACGCGTGGACGTGCGCGCTCGGGTCCCTTTCACCAGCGCTACCGCTGGCCCACTTGGGTATGTAATGGCTGCGGCGGCCAACGTGCAACGACGGGCAGCGGCAGCGTTAAGCAGGGTCCGTCACAAACGACTTGACGGACACCGCAAGGACAAGGACAAGGACAAGGACAAGACACTTCATGACCGCGCGCTACTGATGCCAACGATGCGAGATGCAATAAGTGCGTGGGTAGCCAGGATGGGCTCCTTCTCCTCCGCTTCATCCTCTTCATCACCCATATCCACCTGCGCATGTCCTTCCTCGTCATCATCCTCGCTTCTCCTCGTCGTGGTCGATGCTGCTTGCATCCCTATCCTGATCCTGCTTCTCCTCCTCTTCCTCCTCATCTGCCACTGCCTTCCTGGGTGCCGAAGGTTTGGATGTCCCCCCGTCACAGCAGGCACGACAATACTTCCGTACATACCGCTCCTCGAGGTTTTGGGCACGATGCCGAAGTGCTGGACGTGGACATATTCCAGCTTGAGGGGTCAAGCTGGGCCCGCCGCCTGGGGCAGAAACTGTGTCCGACTGGAGAAGTCGGCCTCGGCCAATGCTGGACCGCGCTGTCTGCGGACTTCAGCTGGCCAGGCTAGCCCACGTGAGAACCACCAGACTCGCCCGAAAGCCGTGCCTATCAAGGTCTAGCTGTGCCTCCGACATCAGACGCAGGAGCACTTGGCCAGACCAAGCTGGCCAACGGGCTCGGAACCCTCCTCCTCCTCCTCCTCCTCCCTCCTCCCTCCTCCTCCTCCTCCTCCTCCTCCTCCTCCTCCTCCTCCTCCTCATCGGGGAGACATCTCTTCATCTTGAATCAGAGTCAGAATCAGACGGCGGGCTGTCACCGCAGAGAGCGTGCACTGAGATGCACACTGCGCTAGGAGAAAGCATCGCTGAAACAACTCACTGCAGAAACAGGTCGCTACTGGAGCGGTCCACGTCCGACCGAAGGGGAGGGGAGGAAGGGAGCGGGGTAAACCACGGCGTGCGAGCCAGGCAGCATGTGCTCCAACGCATATCTAGCGCCGTCGTGCCACCTCTGTCGTGGACGACGGGCTGCAAGCCTCGCGTCCGTTCGCCCCGCATGCAGGCTGTAGCTGTTGCGTTGCGCTCTCCGGGTTTGGAGCCAACGCTCGCCTTGCCACTGCAACAGCTGCGTTGCTACCGCCACTGCTCCTCATGCCCCATTCACCCTCTTCCACCTTCTCGCCGTCCGCCTCCTCCTCCGCCTCGTGCTGCTAATGCTGCTTCGCAATTCGTCCTCATCGTGGGTCTCGTCCTCGCCATCGTCGTCGTCCTCCTGCTTTCCCCTGGCAACTTCCACCTCGTTCTCCCTGCCTCCATCCTCCTTCTCCTTCTCCCTCCGTCCCTCCGTCCTCTCTTCTACGTTATCCCTATGCCTCCTCCCCGTCCACCCTCCCTGCCTCCCTACCTCCCTCCTCGCCCTCCTCCCCCCTTCTCTCTCCTGCATCCATCCTTCCATTCTCCTCCCGCCTCTGTCCCCTTCGTCCCTCACGGCGCATCCTTCCCCAGTCATCCTCCAACCTCATCCATTCTTGCCCCTCCCCCTCCTTCTCCTCATCTCTTCCTCCTCCTCCTCCTCCTCCTCCTCCTCCTCCTCCTCTGCTCATGCTCACCTCCTGTTACTCCTCCTCGTCCTCCTCATCATCATTTGCCTTCCAAATGCACCCTTCTCCAAGCTCCTCCCCATCCCTCCCTTGAGCAGATCTGGCACAGCATCATGCCGCCCATCCTCTAAGGTCTCGGCATTGCAACGATTCTTGAAATCGATGGGCAGGTAAAGGAAATCGATGGAGCCCCTCGCAGCGCAAATGAACCAGGCGGTAGAACTATGTTTCCGCTCCTTGACTACCACCGACCCGTCATGCGTATCACAGTTTGCTGTAGAATTGATCCTCCTTTTCCTCCTCCTCCTCCTTATCCACCTCCTCCTCGTCGTCATCGTCGTCGTCATCGCCCTCCCCTTCTTGGCAAGACTCCCCCGTATCATCATCCGGAGGTGTGCCCTGTGGCAGCGCTCAAGGCGCGGTGCAAGCCTGCCCCTGCGAACCCAGGAACCCGCAGCCACTGAACGTCGAACTCGCCACGGCAAGCACCTCCACTACTGTTAAGTCGGGCGTGTCCCCCTACAGGGGGATTTTCGACGAACAAAAAAAATGTCAAAAAAACAGATGGTCAAAACATACTCAAAACATAGTCCCCAGACTATATTTGGATTATCTTTTATGCTTTTTGGGGTATGTATTTTTTTCGTCGAAAGTTCCCCTGTAGGGGGACAGGCCCGTCGACCAAATCGTTTATGTTCGACCCCCCTCGTCCTCTCGCCACACATGAGCAGGCCGAGATCGAGCGACGCAGTGCTCCCCGGCCCGAGGCCGAGGAGGCCCCCGACCAGCAAGAGGAGACAGGCGACGCCCCGCCAGGCTTTCCTTGACAGGCTTCAGTAGTAGCATCGTTCGATATGTCGGAGTCTCCTCTCCCCCGGGGGGCGGCTCTGCGTCCCAGGGATCGGCTGACGAGTCGGAGCCTCGGACGGCGAATTGTGTCGACTCTGAGCCAGCCTTCTCTGGACCGCCACCACCTCCACAACCGTACGTATCTTTCTCCTCCCGCCATCTCCTCTCTCACCTTCGTCTTCTCTCCTCTCTCTTCCCCGCTGTCTCTCTATATCCCTCTCTGTCCCTCTTCCTCTCTCTCTCTCTCTCTTTCTCCTCTCCCTCTTTCTCTCTCTCTCTCTCTCTTTCTCCTCTCCCTCACTACCACCCTTCCCCCATCTCACCGTCCTCCTGCTTCCGCTGTCGTTTCCGCTCCTGCTCCCAACCCTGCTTCTCGCCATGTCTGTGGATCGGACAGATCATGCCCTTACAAAGGAGTGACCAGTGCATCAGAACCTTGAGCACAAACACGCAGTCTCTTGATGGCGTCCTGGCTTCCTGCGCTTCTGCCCTCATCCTCATCGCCCTCCCCCTCGTACAAGGAGCCGTTGCGCGGGAGATCCTTCTGCTCCACCTCAGTTTCGGCCTCGTCCTCGTCGCCGTCCTCGTTCTCCTCGTCGTCGTCGCCGTCCTCCTCCTCATCCCCCTCCTCTCTCTCCTCCTCCTCATCATCATCCTCCTCCATTCCTTTTCCGTATGAGTAACCCCCCCGTGTCGCACCCCGAGGCGAGTCGAAAGGGCGAGCTGGGCGGTTCGCCTGAGATTTCCTCACCACTTGTGATCCTGAAACTTGGAATTTGCAGCACATTCACGGATGGAAGGCGGTCCGCTTTCAAAATGGGGTTTCCACCCTAACGCCGCGCGCATTCGTCTTAAACGTCTGCAAGCGCTCCCGGGATGGAGGGCGGTCCGATTTGAAAATGTGGCCATCGCCTTAGCGCCGCGCACATTCGCTTTAAACGTTTGCTAAAGTTTGACGAATGGAGGGCGGCTCCTTTTCAAAATGTGGCTCTCGCCTTAGCGCCGCGCGTATTCATCTTAAGCAGTCGCAAGCATGTCAAGGATTCTCATGGCTAACGTCCCAGAAATGGCGCTTGATGGTCCAGGGCCCCGAAAGCTACCCCTTGACGTCGAAAACGACGACAGAGCCTGAGAAAGTTCCTCCTCCTCCTCCTCCTCCTCCTCCTCCTCCGCCGCCTTTTTACGCTAGAGCAACGTAGGGAACGAGCCTGTCGCGCTAACGCAGTAACTGGGAAATAACGCGACTCGAGTCACTTTACCTGACGGGCGCCGCGGGAAATGAAGGAACAAGAACCCGGGAAAGTGGAGCCCGAATCACGCGTCCACAAGGTATAAGAAGGGCAGACAATGTATTAATGCCGAGCGGCGCCAGGAAAGCCGCGCTGCAAAAGATGCTGCTCGACTGACGAACACGGCGCACGTCGGATTGTGAGCGACTGAGGCCTGCAGCATAAGCAGTGGAGGCTGGCCCGCCAGGCTGGCCTGTCGCGGTTGCAGCTGCTCGTGGGAGGGCGGGGCCAGGAGGGGGGGGATAGACATGTGAGACTGCAGAGGTGGCCAGGCAAAACACAAGTCAAGATAACTGACAACTGACAGCGCAAGTAGTTTTTGGGTTGTCGCCCAGGGTTTTTGGGTTTACCCCGAACGACTTCGGTCCCAGGACCCTCGTGCGTCTTGCAATTTTTTAGCGCGAAGCCTTGGTGCCAAAGATGCCTGTAGCAAGAGACGGGTGCCTATGCCAGTTGCAATGTTTGGGTTGCTGCCCAAGGTTTTGCCGGTGAGCCCCAGACCAGGCTGCCCTCCCCGTGCCCGCCGCATCCAGCTCACCCCCCTCCCGCATCTAACGCACTTCCTTAAAGTGTCTAGTGGGAATGCCGTGGGTGCGATGTGCGATGTGCCACCCAGTGGCACAGTATGTGGCATGCGCTGGAGATTGAAAGATGGCTGTAGCAGTCACTGGGTTCCTGCCCAGGGTTTCGGTTGACCCCAAACCGTGGTGAGATAGCAGCTCTCGGGGCGCAACCCAAGGTTTTGGCGCGCCCCAAACCTGGGAGGAGGAAGCAAGGGAAAAAAGGAGGATGCGTAAGAGGAAGGCCGAAGAGCGCGATGCACAAAAGGTCATAGCCTATGTACCTACAGACAGTAAGGGTTCAGCTACATGGGAGGAACGGCCACTCACAAAAAGCGAGTGTCCGTGCCGCCCAGGGCTTTGCTGGTCAACCCCAGACCAAACAGTGGCCCCCGCCCCATAAAACCACCCGTCCAATGTAACAGCCCTACCAATCCCTGTCCCTTTTTCCAACGCGCGTGCTTCCAGTGGCACGGTACTTGGCAGTTGCAAGCGTGAATCAAAAGCTTGCTGCAGCAATCGTTGGGTTGCTGCCCAGAGTTCGGGTTAACCTCAAACCGTGGTAACATAACAATTCTTGAGATGCTGCCCAGGGATCTGGTGCACGCCAAATCGTGAAGGAATAGGAAAGGCACGTGGGATCTGCTACGTAAGGAACGCAAGAAATGCCAGGGGGTGCGATGCACGAAAGGACATGGCTCGCGTAGATGCAGGCTGGCAGGGTGTAGCTAGAGTGGGCGGGGCGGCCTGCAGCAGAACAGCAAAAACGAGCGTCCGTGCCCTATGCAGTTCTTGGGTTGTTCTGCAAGGTTTTGCTGGTTAGACCCAAACCAAGCTACAACCCCCGCCCCAAAAAGTCACCCGCCCAACGTGACCACCCCACCCATCCATGACCCCTTGTTCAATGTATGTGCCGCCCATTGGCACAGTGCTTGGCAGCTGCAAATGCGAGAAGAAAAAACTGGCGGTAGCAATCTATGGTTCTGGTTAGCCCCGGACCGCGGTAACAGAACAGTAACAGTTCTTGGGATGCTGCCCAGGGTTCCTGGGGGAAGGGGGGGGGAAGGGAGCGCGGGATCGGCCGCGATGGGCGTGGGCTGTCTGGTTTGAGTATTGCACCAGCAAAGAAAAATAAAAGGCGATGTCAACATATGTTGCTCTGCTTGCTCTGCAGTAGTTAAAATACTGCTGGTGCTTGCGGTGAGCGTCGCGGTCCGCAGATGTATTCGTGTGATTTGTCTGCTCCGCGGCCATTGTCTTCGAAGTCCATCGGCTTGGGCTTCGGTGGCGCCTTGCGCGGTCGCACCGTCGGCTTGGGCGATGGCTCCTTGTCAGGTGCCCCATGATGGGGGGGGTCGTGGAGGCCGTCGAGGAGGTGCTCGCATCGTGTCTGGTGTCAGCGGAGCCTGCCAATGAAGTCGTAGAAAAAGTAGGTATCCCATGTTGCGTGCGAAGATGATGCGACGACTGCAGATGAGTGCTTGCTGGTCGCCTCGACTCGACTCTGCGCTGTGTGTTGCGATCGATTGTTCTGCGCGGGTTGGGAAATAGGCATGTGGCGTGGCGAAAGTCTTTGGCGTCATGGTGCTCTGTGGTACCTCCTATATCCAACGCTGTGCCATGAGCTCCCTCGGGCGGCGGCCAGGTGGTCGGCAGTTGGAGCACTGGCGGCGGCGGGCGCGCTGGCATGGCTGCCCCCATGGCGGGAGACCACTTGGAGATCACTCTGGTGCGTGGATGTGGTGGCTTGATTGGCTTCGGCGTGTTTTCGGCGTCGCGGCTGGTCTTTGGTTGTTGCGGTTGCTTGTTGGTCGCGTAATTGGGTGAAGGTAGTGATAACTTAGCTGGTAGTGCGTCGGTAATCGGTGTCGGCGAAATCGCAGCACTCTGACTATGCTGGCGCTTTGGCGCAAGTTCGGGGTTGACGCTTCGTTGTGGCACCGGTGTGGTTACATTGGATGTGTATGGCGTGGTGAGACTGGTGGTTCTCTCTTGGCAGGTTGCGCGTTGGTGGTAGGAAGTGTGGTTGGTGCTCCTGGCCTGTCGGAAAGGATCTCTTCGGTCTGCGTAGCGGGCAGATTCCATTGCGGCGGCAATGTGGGTGCTCGTTTTTTTTGGGGGGGTATTGGGGTCCGTGTGCTCAGTGGAAGTACTGCAGGTGGTGGTGGTTGTGTTGGTGGTATCCCGCTTGCGCTCGCTCCTCGCTGGTGCTGTAGCTGTCGGCCCGTGCCGTGGTTATGTTGTTGTTATTCGTGATGGTCGGTTTGCAGATGTGTTGGAGTCGCGCTGCCACGCCCCGTAAATTGACCCTCTAGTTGAGCTTCATGTGGTTGTCGCCGTTGTGGTAGGTGTTCATCCATTGCACAACTTCTTGCACTGCCGCAGTCTTCTTGGTGGCTACTGGTGCATGCCCTCCTGTCAGAACCGTCGAGAAAATTTGGCTTGTCGTTGCAACTTGAAGTTTGAGTGCTGCGTTGTCACGGCACTGGGCCGCGAATGCATGTAGGTCGCTGCCGTGGCGAGTGAAAGTCAGATGCTTGGGTGGCTTAGCCATGGGTGGGTGCGTGTGTCTGTGTACGCATCGTCTTTGAATTCGATCCTCTTGGTTGCGGTTGTGAGCGGTGGAGTGAATATTGATAGCGGCGTTGTTCGTGAGTCTGGCCAGAGAGGGTGATGCGGTAGATGCTGTGCGCCGTCCTGGTGTGCAAACGTCGTTGTTGCATCTGTTCGGGTATCTGTGCCATCCAGGCAAAAGTAGGTCATCGTTGGGGGACCTGTAGTAGTGGGTGCTGGACTGCTCGTGGTAGTAGACTGCGCAGTGGCGTCTGTCGTCGTCGTAGCCGTCGGCGTCGGTTTCGTTGGCGCGGTGACAACATGCTGCCCGTCCGATTGAGCAGTGCACGTCGTGGTTTTGGTTTGGTTTGCGGGGCGATGGGTAGAAATCGCGTGTCTTAAGCTCCGCTCATCTTGGCCCATGGGTCGCTGTAGTCAATGCTGTCGTTAGAGTCTGTAATGTCGTAGATTACATCTGGTTTGCCTGCCCACTGGTTGGTCTGCGCTTGGTTGCGAGCTGGTTGTTTTGCATATGTTTGTGTAGGCGATGTGGGACATGGTGCAAGTGGAAGCGGCGCGCAGTCGTGGCTGGCGTCGGGTCTGGACTTATTGTGTTTGACCCTGTTGCTGTTGAAACTGAGTGGGGATGAGCTGCCGTGGCGGTCGCGTCTGCGCGTGTACTTTGCATGTGTGTCGCTCTGTGCTCGTAGTGTCCTCTCTATATCGCATTGTGTCGCCAGCTGCTGTTGCACGAAATCGCAGCGCAAGTGGTCGGTCGGGCTGTCGGTTGGAAATTTGAAGCCGCCGTTTGCGGAGATGTACTTGGGCTGTTTGAACTTGAACTGTGGTCCTTCTGGGCGGGCTGGCACCGTGGATGGTTGTGGCGCTGTTGAACGCACGCAGGGTCGCGCTCGAATCGCGTGACGCGGTCGCTGGGGTGCAAGACCTGCATGGGCGCAAATATCAGGCGGCGTAGCATGCCCGGCCAGCACGGTTTGTCCATCGTTGGCACTGTTAACTCGCATTGGGGCCGTGGTGCTGGTCCTTGATGGCGGTCCGCTTTGACTCGTGCTGCGCCAGTCCACTGGTTGAGTTGTTCGCACTCGTGAAAAAATCTGTTCTTCTAGCTCCACGTAGCCGGGTTGTTGGTCCGTGACTGGTGGTGCGTGCGATGCGCCTTCTGCGCTTGTCTGCCACGCAGGTAGCCCACGGTGGGCGCAGGGTCGAAGCACCTGAGGCGCGGCGTGCGCCTGCCACATAGTTTGTGAACGAAGCTAGCTCTGAGCCGAGAGTGGCGTCGTGGTTGGAGTCGGTCACTGTGTGAGAAATGCAGTTCGTTCGTAGTCTAGTTCGTCGTGCATGAACTTGGCGCAGATGCCGACGTCCTCCTCGATCTGGAACTCGCACCTCTCCTCGCACTGTTGGTAGACGATATTGTAGAAGGTCTCCTTGCCTCTCTTCTCCGTGCCGTCCTCGTTGTAGTAGGCGCAAATGAGATGCGCCCTTTTGTTGTCGGTGTCGTCGTTGGATTATTCCCGCGGGGGGTGTCTGAGTGCTGCTCGTCGTACGTGTCGTGGTTGGTCTTCGTTGTCGCTGACAGGCTTCTGGCCCGGTCGGTAGTCTGCTCTTCTGTAGACAAAGATGCGGGCTGGTCTCTGTGCCCAGCGTGTCGACGTCGGTGTGGGAGCAGTAGTAAAATTTCCATCCGTCGAGAGCTTCTTATCTTGTAGCGGTTGTCATAGCAAGGTGAAGTGCCCCCTACTGATGTCACGTAGGTACGCAGTCGTCTTGTGCGTCTCCCTTTTGGCTGTCGCCCACCCTTTGTCGGCGGGTACTGGGATGTATTCATTGCCCAGGTGCAAGGAGACGTAAACGTTGTACTTGTCGATCCTGTCGTCTGCGCTCGTAGCGTTCGTGCGTCGTCGGAGTCGTGCTTTGCGGGCGTGGACGTCCATAGTCGGTCTTGCTGCGGAACTATGTTGCGAATCTTGGGTAGGGGTGGCAATTCGTCGGCGCCGCCGTCTTCGCGTTGCTCCGGGCTCTGTGCGCACTGCCGCTCGATGAGTAGTTTGCTTTCCTTGGTGTACTGGTCGTCTGGCTTGAGTGGGCAAGTCATGCGCGTGCCAATTCAGAGAAGGCGCGTAAACGTCACCGCCAAAGCCCATCGGTCGACATGGACTGCGACAGCATCCTCAGAGGTAGGATTGCACGGCGCTCGCTGGGGCAGCATTGCGCCAAGTGGGCATGTGAGAACGAACGTGGACAGATGGACTGTTTGAGCCTGGTGGTTACGGCATGGCAGGGATGGCAAGGGTGCGCAACAGGTTCCATAGTCGATGAAATATAGGCATGTGTGCTGGACTAGCTGTGGCTGTCCTCCACATCCTGCATTAAAGCTGTTGCCCATTGTAAGAAAATTGCCCCCAACTGTCCGCGTCCTCCGTCTCCACCCCAGGCATGCCCTGTAGAAGCCCCGAACAGGAGCTCTTGCCTGGTCGTGCGGACTCGCACCTGGGTGCTGCGTGTCGTGAGCATTGTGCTGTGCATGCCTGTATCCCTTATCTGAGGTGAGCCGTGGAGCTCTCATTCCAAATCTGGGGTGGTCTGCTTTGAGCCCCTACGCGAGGTATGCCGTAAGGCCCCCATTCCAGGCATGGGGAAGGCAATTGTACGTGTACTGAATGGCGACAAGGGTCTGTGCTGCGCACGTACGCTAGACAGTGCTGTGCATGTGCTAGATCGGGCTGCGCACGTAGCGCTAGACAGAACATACATGGCCTGCTTGCGGTTGTAGTGCAGCCGAAATGGGCCACGGCAGCCACGCACCATGGTGCCTCCCCCCCACCCCCCTCTAGGGCCCCCGCGCACGGTATGGGGCGGTGCCATTGCCGTCGGATCGCGAAGCTGTGCTGTGTATCGTCGTCCTGGTGTTGTTGCCTTGCGCCCTTACTTGAGGTGTGCCTTGCGGCGCATGGGGCACGCCACTGTTTTGGGGCTGCTTTGTTGACGGGAACATGTACTGCGCACGTGCTGGACAGTGCTGCGTATCCTAGGCAGCGCTGCGTTCGTGGTGGTAGACTGCCATCGTAGGTTGGGTCAAAACTAGCCACAGTGATGTGCCACAGCAGCAAATGGATCAGCAATGTCTCGGGTTACGCCACAGTAACCAAGCAACAAGGCGATGCCACAGCAATGCCACGAGCACGCCACAGTATTCAGGCGAAGCGAGTATGCAACTGTAACATGTGTCGATGCCTTGTACTGAACGGAACTGTGGAGGCGCGTGAGATGCTGCGTGCATGCAGCCCGCCGCCAGGTATGCAGGCGTGTAAATAGGCGTTCGCCACAGTATACTAGCAAATCCTCCCGGAGCTCAGGCGCGTAAGAACACGCGTCTGCGCATCCTTGTCCCTCAACCGATCCCAACTGTGCAGGCGCGTCAGGATGTATTCTGTGGGCACCATGGGCCTACTGTGTGCGGCTTTTCCTGCCATGGACCTGTATAGCTACGATGCGTCAAACGTAAATATGATTTGTTCTTTGCCCGCGCATGCAAACTGCCCGTGTGTCCGCGTGCTGCAAATAATGCTGGGCGGGCCTCTCCCCCAAATGTGCCCTGTTGGGCTCCCATGCAGGGCATGATGCGTTGCCGATGCCGTCGTGTAAAATGAGGAACTGAGCGTATCTATGGGTATATGCGGGTCTGTGATGCGTGGCCTGTCGCTCATACTTGAGGTGCGCCGTCTGGCTCTTATTCCAAGCATAGTGCAAGCTTGGAAACGCGTGTCCTGGATGGCGATGGACATTTGTGGATTGCTCCCCCTCGGTCAGTCTGCGCGTCGTTCGTGGTGTGGTGGGCGCTGCGTGTCAAGCGCGTGCGCGATGCATCGGGTGGTGCTTGCTACGGTTAATATGGATTCAATTGGTGCCGTCGTGTTTGCGCGTCGTGTGTTGTTGAGATGTTGTGCTCCTGGCGTGCAGGTCGGAGCAATATGTTGGCGATTTGTGCTAAGTATGGGCCGAGTGGAAGGTATCCGCGTAGGTCGGCAGGTGCGGTTGGGATTGTGTAGCGCGCCAGGATGTCTGCTATGCAGTTGGCGATGGCCTGGCACAGTTATGCGGGAATTTCGTAACCGCCTTCGGTTGCGTCGGTGCGGTTAGTGCTGCGCACGGCGCAGTCGCATCGGCTGTTGTTGTCTTAAATGCAAGGCATGGGCTAGCCCTGGTGGGTCCCATGTGCGCACGTAAATAGCGTTTAGAGAGTACTGTCCATGGTGCAGAGACCAATGGTGGAATGCTCTGACGTCGGGCACAGGTGTCTAAGCTGTGATATTATCCATAGCAGCTGTGAAGGTGTAGTGCGATAGCGTTAGTATTTTTTTTTGAGCTCAACGCCCGCACAGCCTCTCCTGTCAGCAGCGACGGCTGGGAAATCGCTGCTGCGTCCTCCATGCCACTGAGGCAAGGAGGTGAGCCACAAGGGTGGCAGGATAAAATTAGTCAGAAGAACCCGAGTCAGCATCCAAGTCCCTCCTTTCCTCACCGCCACACCGAGCGGCTTGGAGACGGCGGAGGGACTGAGAGGAGACGCTGCGCTCTCGGGCCTGACAGGCCTGACGGACCTCCTCCTCCGAGGGGGGGGGGAGGCTCGACCGAGGAAGGGGGGGCCACCTCCTCCTCCGCCATGTGGTTCCCAGCTGGGGCCTCCTCGGCCCTGCGGCACGAGGGAGCCTCCTCGGCCTGGGAACCAAACAGGGCACAGATCTGGTGAGTATTCACCGTCACAGCTCGCTTCCTGGGGTTCGGGTGCACTCCTCGGCAGAGGTGCCTCCAAGAATACTCGGCGTTCCTGGAGGGCCGATCCTTACACACCTTCCCTAGGCCGTCCACACGATCACCTGTGCTGTGGTAGCGGCATTTCACGCAAACAAAAAGATGTGAACCGTCACTGCAGGAGAAGGCCAAAACACGATGCCGCAGAGACACCAGCACACCTTCATCAAGCTTGCACCTGCCAGAGCATATGCCAGGATCAGGGACGCCAGATCCCCTGGAACCCAACAAACAAACTCTACAGCGCCACACACCGGACCAAGGGGCCCAGTCGTGCCCAGGCTTGTCCCAGGAAAACCTGGGCTTGGGGGCTGGAAGAATATAATCGGCATCAGATAAATCCAGTCGGGGCCACTCTAAGAGAAGCTTGGCCCCTAGACGACACACTGCTTTAGCTATGTCAATCTTCTTGCTGAGATCTTCACTCTCATTAATATCTGACGCATGAAACGACAGCGCGGCTTTGGCCGCCGCGTCCGCATCATTATTGCATTTGCGACAAAACCTTTCGAACTGGTCGATGCCAGCTTCATCTAAATCCTTGTGAGCGGAAACCTTAACAATATCCTGAATGCACGTGCCTTCTCGAGGATTGGCTTCCAAGATGATGCCACTGTACACCCTCTTACCCGAGAGGCGCTCGCCAGGAGGCAACTTAGAATGCTTGACCACATTCAAACAGTCAGAGAACAGTGCGGAAGGGTACTTTGCCATATTGCCAGCCATGCCACGCGCTAAGCATTCGCCAGCCTGCGGGGTCTGAGGGTATTGGGCCCACACAGGCCCCATAACCTCACCCAAAAGATCCCCGCTGTCATTGTGCATCGTGATGGCCCACGACGCACGGCTGAGTTCCCGAATTATGTGCCGCCTGCAAGACCCGTCGAGAAACAACGACCCCCAGACAGCACCTTCCTGGGGAGCCTCGAAGCCTTCGGGGCCCTCGAGCAGATCACGATGCCAGCGGAACACCACATTGCCTTCGAGGCACGGCCTCGGAAGGGCATCGGCGGGATGGGCGAAAGCCCCGAAGCAGAAAAGGAGGTCCGAGTAGTCCTCAGCCTCAGTGTCACGGGCGGCAGCAATGATCCAGTCCTTAGCAAGCTCCGCTCTCAGATCGCTCACATGTGGGCAGGCCCACAGCCGATGGTGCAACGAGTCTGCCTCACCACAATGGATGCACTTAGAACAAACTTTGTATCCACAGACAATGGCACGATCAGGAGTCCAGATGGCGCCACACGCCAGAGCACGAATCATACCTTTTTCACGGGGAGAAAACTTGCTAGACGCCAGAGCAGCACGGGGGACATCCAAGCAGAGGCGGCCTCCAGACGCCCATTTGCCGCCCAGATCCCTCTCCAGAGCTCTGATCATACCTTCCCGACAAAAAATACACAAGAGGGCAGGGGAGGTCACACCGAGGGGGATGTGGTACCCTCTGTCATCAATAATGGTCATGAAATTGTCCATGTGCCACCCTAACCTGACCAGACAAAGCCTGAGGGCAGAGACAGGACCCCCAACGAGACCCCAACTGATCCTGCTAAGGCCCCAGACGGCATTCCAAGAATCTCTAAGCTCCTTGAGGGCCAGGGAGTGCGGGAAGACCTTAGTCTGAGCAAGCCATATTTCTTTTCCCCACCTAAGCACAGGAGCGCAGGCCGCCCTCCAGGTGGGATCTCCAGCTAAAATGCAGCAAGCAGTGAGACTCCTGCCCTGAGAAAACGGCCGCACCGTCGAGAAGGCTTGCCTCCGCATCAATAAAAGATCATTGTCAGAGACACCCACAATGTCAGCCCCGTAGGAGCCTCCCGCAAGAGGGCCCGAGGAAAAAAACCGCAGAGTTTTCCTCCCAAGATCACCCGAAAGCCTCTTGAGCCTCTTGGCTCGACGGCACATGGTAGCCAGCCTCGACTTGAGCTTACTAGCCCGACCTGAGGCTCGAACGGACTTGCCCGCCGTGTAGTCCACACCTAAGTTGACTGTGACATCCTCGATCCTACCTGCCAGACTGCCAAGCTGCTTGCCAACCTCACTGGCCACCGCCCTATTGGAGGAGACCGTGCACACTTTGGACAGGGCGAAACTGCAGCCAAGCATGTCGGTCACTGCCGTGTGCAAGGCCTGCGAGCTGGCAACAATAGAAGCAATAACACGGTGACGAGGGCCCGTCGCAGAAATCCCCGAATCGTCGATGTAAATGTCCAAATCACATCTGGGGGACAGGGGAATGGAGTCGAACGCGTCAAGGGCAAAGACCCTGATGAGGGTGGTGGCGAAGCTGCAGCCCGCCACCACACCTCGCTCGACAAAAAAGGGGCCCGCAAGGATGCCACCCAGGGACAGGAAACGGCCACACCGAAAGGCAAAGATGCAAAGGCGCGCAATCGGGGAGGGGAAACCGTGTCGCTGACATTGGGACATCAACTTGGCAAGATCGATGGTCTCGTAGTACTTAAGCATATCGTAAAACACACTACACGAAACCTCATTCGACGCAGTGCCGTGCTCAGCCCGAACAGACTGCCTCCAAACAACGTCGGCAGCACCTCGATGCCCACCAGCAGCCCAGTACCTGCGGGGGTGCTCTTGCTCCCAGGCGAGGGCGAAGGGGCGCCGCAGCTTCCCCCACACCCTGTACCAGGAGCAGAACACCCCTATAGGCCTGTAGCCACCGGTGGGCTTCGAGAGAAGGGCAAGCAGCACGGCAGAAATCTGCTCGGGCAATTCGCCGAGCGCTTCCATAACTTCAAACAAGACGGCGAGCGAGTTCAGCGCATCATCACACAAGTACTGGAAGTGACGACAACTGAAGCCATCGTAGGCCACCGCAGAACCCCTCTTGTACTTCTTGGAGACTTCCCTGATTTCGTCGGCCGAAACCCTCGGAAGAGACGACCCAAGCGACGGGGGGCCTCTAGAGGCTCCATCGCCCTTGCCCCAGAAGGCGGCAAACTTGAAACCTTCCGAAGCCAAGAGCGCCAGGGGATCAGACACAAGGGTGCCATCAGCAGAAAGGGTGGTGGTGGCCTTCCAAGGTGACGGGTCCCTGGTGAACATGTGAACTCTTTTCGCTCCCTCGTCAAGGCCAGCGCGAATCCAAGCTTGCCAGCTTTGACGGGATCTCTTCTTGGCAGCAGACTGAGCATTGATGACCGCAACATCAATTTTGTCCCGAAGAGCCGCTTCGAAACAACTGCCCACAATGAGATCCCGACAAGGCTCGGCGACAGCACGGGCAACCTCTTCAAAGAGAGGCCGAAGGGCAGCAGAAACTTCAACCTGCTGCGGAGGCTCCTGTAGCAGCGTCGTCAGCGACTTCGCCTGAGGAGTGTCACCTTGGTTCGAATCCAGGAGCGACGCTAGGGCCCGATATTGGACGCTGAGCCACCGCACAGCATGATGTTCAGGATCCCGAATAGCATGGTCACGACCAACCAGCTTCTTCCACACAAGCTGAGGGCCCTTGGATCTCGAACCAAGACAGGGGACAGACTGTCCCAAAATTGGCACAAGCTCAGCCTCGGCTTTGTCAGCCCAGGCCGCGTAGCAAGGCGAGAGAAGCGACGATGCGCCCCTTGCACCACCAACAGCAACACATTGGGAGGCCTGGTCAGCAAGCTCTCGCACAAGACTCCAGTCGGGGGGAGCAGGACGCGGTCCCACCACCGCCGAGACAGGGAGAGGAGGAGGCTTCCTGAAACTAAGACCTTTCAACTTGCCAAACGAAGCGTGCAACACTACTTGCACCGGTCTGTGGGGGCTCAAGGTAGTGTCCAGGACGACCTCACAGCTCTTAACAGTTTTCCCAAGCCCCCCCGAAAACACAAAGTGGTCCAGGGAGGACGGGGGACCCTCGCCAAAGTGAGTGTGGCCCTCGGCCACCACAGGCAGCCCAACCAACTTCTCGGCGAACTTCGAACTGGCTAAAGTGCCTGGAACCATGTTGAAATCCCCTCCAATACAGAACGGAAGAGAAAGGGAAGACATACGTTCCCCTATACTGGCCAGGAGATCGACATTGCGCTCAGACAACCCTTCAGAGTGATGGAGGTAAACAGAGCAGAGAGCGAAACGATCACCTCGCGGGAGGTGCACTATGCCAGCAGTCGCTCTGCCAACAGCAACCACCGCCCCCCCAGGGGGCTCATGAAGGCCGAGAAAGTCTCTGACAAGGATGCAAGTGCCAGCCGACGTGGAACCAGCGGCGGTCCCGTGGGCCGCAGTAAAGATGCCTTTCCACCCTTGGCGAGCACACCGCGCCGAGGCTTGGGAGAGGTCTTCATCCTCACGCAACCTGTGCTCCTGGCATAAGATGATGTGCGCAGGAGTCTTGGCCATGAGCTCCTTCATGGTCGACCATCGGTTGCAATTAACCGTGTGGATGCAAATCTCAAGACTGTCCAGAAGGGCCGAGCCGTGACCAACAGAGGCCTCAGGGGAGCCCGAGGCGACGAAACTCACCGAAGGGTCCGAGGGGCCGCTGAAAAACTCGACAGGACTGCTCGGCTGCAAATCGACGAGCACAGGATATTCCTCACACGGGTTGGCAAACCCGAAAAAATGCGCCTCGCACGAGGCAGCACTGTGAACAGCACGCGCCAGGCTGGCAAAACCTGAGGCAAGCACCCGCTTGGCCCTCCAAAGGGTGTGCTTGACCGCTCCACTGAGCGACGAGTGCGATCTCTTAAAGGCAGACGGTCGCTTCACGTGGGGAGGGGTCCAGCGGGAACGCCGAAAGGCAAACGAGCTGCGACTGCACACCGAGGCCGAGCCAAATGTGGCCCTGGCGGCACAAAGCTCACCAGGCCCGAAAACGGGTGCCCCCAGAGGCTGGAGGAGCGCCCTGAACCGAGATTCCCAGCTGCTTCTAGCAAAAAGTGGGTACTGCTCGTGGGACCCTCCAGTTTCAACGCACGATTCCTGAAGTACCCACGGCAAGACGGCAAGGCAAACCCAGACAACCCCAGATACACTCCAGGGATCCAGGATGCAGTGCAAGAGGACCTGAGACCTCAGGCTCCTCGACTCCGAAAGAAAAAGCCAGCCCTACTCCTTCAGCAGCAGGCTGATGACACCCACGAGGGAGAGCGTCGACAGCAGCTCCAGCGGGTGCGGGCTCTGCTTGCCAGCCGTGGCAACTCTCGTCTCCGCCCCAAGGTGCAAGGCCGAGGCCCAGAGCATTAAAGTCCCCTGCCGAGGGGAACGGAGAGAACATGTGCCAGGCTGGGCAAGTGAGCGTGCCGCTGGATTGAACGTGTTCACGATGTAGGCCCCCCTGCTGATGCTCACGCGGCAGCAGGGGGGGGTCTTGTTCAGGCTGCCCATGCTGAATGATCTTGGCGGCCCGCTGACGTAGAGCTGCAGACGCGGTAGCTTCAGCATCAACCTCTGGAAGCTGCTCTGCTGCTGCCGCTGGACCAGTGGCGGCGACGTCTGCGGCAGACTCAGCATCTCCACCTCCATCATCGCCAGGAGCAGCACCGTCGTCGGTCTTCCTCTTCTTGGCAAGCCGTCCGAGATGCTCCTTGTGTGCCTCCTGGATCTTTTTGGCAGCCTCGGAGGCCTGCGCGAACAGCCGCTGTGCCAACTTTTGGATGCCTTCTCGCAGCTGGTTGCCCCTCTTCTCGAGCTCCTCCTTGTCGGCCTCCGAGAGCTCGAAATCCTCGACGCCTCCAAGCAGCTCCGAGGGGTCAATGACCAGCTTGTCCGTGAAGGTCCCGTCCATGATTGACGACAGCGAGCAAGGCACGACCTTGTCCTCTGGCACCTTCTGCAAGTCGGCCGCCGACGTCTGAGCATGAAGTGCAGCCACCAGTCGACGATGCTCACTGTCGGCCTGCTCACACTCCTCAGTGAACTTGGTGACCAAAGCACGCTGCTCCACCATCTGCACCGACCACTCCTCGAACCTCTGAACCGCGCCCTGCAACTTCCTCTCGAGGCCTCGCAGCTTGCTGTGGGCCATGGAAACCTGGTGCTGCAGGGTGGGCTCCCTGGCCACAGGTGGAGGCTTGGCCAGCTCACGGTGTTTAGCCGCTCCCATAGCGTCTCCAGCCTTAGCCAGCAGCTCCGCCAAAGACGCGTGCTCTTCACGAGAAAGAGGTGCCTCTGGCTTGGTTGGACCTCCTGGCGACTTGCCACCCTTGCCGCCACCATGGTCGCCTGGCGCGAAGGAGCCTGGTGGCCCACGAGCAGCAGCAAAGGGGGAGTACGGCAGGTTGCTGTGGAAGCCAGCCGACCAGACTCCCCCAGGCGTGCCGAAGGAAGTGGGCGCGTATGGCTGGAACGGGGTCCACTGAGAGCCACAATGCTTGCAGCGCGACCAGCGCATCTCGTTCTTCCTGCAGCCGCACGCCGAGCAAGTCCAGAGGGCGGGAGGACCATCAGGCTGAACCCCTGGAGCCCGAGCAGCCCAAGGAGGACGAGGCGTGCCCCCACTGTCGAACAACGCGATCTCGTGCTCGAGGGCGGCCGCCGAGGGGATGCTCTTGCCGCCCTTGCCGCCGCCCTTGTCATACTGACCACCAGGGCCGCGCTTGCC